>OY720455.1:23154460-23754460 GCA_963082715.1 Harpalus rubripes
AATTATTTAATAAAATATGGGAAGGAGGAGAACTACCGGAAAGATGGAAACTTGAAATTATTAATCCGATTTATAAGAATGGAGGAAAAGACGATGTAAGTAATTATAGGGGAATAACGCTATTAGACACGTTATATAAATTATATGCCATGATTCTAAATGAAAGACTGACAAAAGAAATAGAGGAGCTTAAACTATTGCCCGACACACAAAACGGCTTCAGGAAAAACAGAAGTGCTATTGATAATATCTACATGTTAAATTACATAATAGACAGAGAAATACAAAAAGAAAAAGGAAAATTGTATGTACTATTCGCAGACTTAAAAGCAGCCTTCGACAAAATAAACCGGAAACAGCTTATTGATATGATGTATAAAAAAGGGATAAGTAAACAATTAACATCCAGAATAGCCAATATATATGAAGAAACTCTTAACAAAGTGAGAATAAGAATAAATGAAGAAGAAACAGACATATTTTGGACGACCGAAGGATTGCGGCAAGGATGCCCGCTTAGTACAACACTATTCGCACTATACATAAGCGACATTGAAGAACATCTCAGTAAAGGACAAACGGGAGGAATAGTAGTTGGAAAAAAAATTCTGGACATTAGCCTATGCAGACGACCTTGCAATAATTGCAGAAACAGAAAAAGAAATGAAATCCTTATTAAACAGGTTTCAAAACTTATACAAAAAAAAATATGAACCCTAAATATACAGAAGTCAAAAATATATAATTATAATTATAATTATAACAATTATAATAATTATAAATATTAATAAATAAATATGTCATCACGGTATATTACCCATTGCTGGGTGTGCCAATCTGCTTTGAACGCAGATATCGGTAATGATGATGACATATTCAATTCTTTTAATCAATACAATATTAATATAAGAAGTGCCATATGTATGCATATATATATATAATTATTTGGTTAATAATTACAGCTTGCAATATTAGAACTTATCACAAAGACAGTCATTGTAATGATAATAATTTTTTTGAAGAAGAAATTTTTTAATGAAATTTAGAACAATTTTCAAATTTAATTACTTTTAAATAATGTGGAAGCTTATTGTAACACTTTAATCCTATATAGTTAAGGTTATTCTTGTATTTATTAAGTCGAATAATAGGGAGATTAAAATTCGTTTTTCTACGAGTATCGTATTTGTGAATATCTTTTGAATTGAAAAATTTGCTCTAATATATAATAATACATTGGAAATATAGAGACATATTCAATTTAAGATATATCTTTTATAAAAATGTCTGAGGCTCTAGAAGGCAGAAAAAAATATTTCTAACTGCAGTTTTCTGAAGTGTAAAAACTCTACAAGCTGCAGGTAAGTATCCCCAGGAAACAATTGTGACACGAGGGGGGTGCGGAAGAAGCTGATCTTGTGCTGCTTATTTGTTTTCCAACGATAACTGTCCGTATTCATAGTGCATCTGTACAAGTTTAAACCAGGTCTATCTCAAGTCTAACTTAGACCGGCGCAAACAGTTATTCATAGAAGCAGTTTAGCGCTAGTACCGGTTTATACCTCGACTAAAATTTGGACCTGTTCGCACCCTAGTTTATCGCGAGTCTAACTCAGTTGACAGCAGTAGTATGATAATATAATTTGTGTGTTTAATGCAAATTATTATTTAATATATGGTAAATAATGAAAATATTTGCAAAATTCATATTAGGTAATGTTTATAATATTACCGTGTCATGAATACACATATTAATCATATTATATTATTTCATTTTTAGAAAGTTCATAATAGATTAATGGTTAATGATCTTCAAGAAATTTTTGATCATGTTAATGATATAGAAGATATTAGGGACATAGTGGAACATCGCTGAAGAAACCAGAGAGTTTATCATACCTATCCATTTAGAAATTAAATTATATCGAATAGAAAAATTTATAGGTTAGTTTTCCAGTTGTTTATTTTATAAAAACTAAAAAGTGATTTAAATTTTCAGATTTAAGAAAGAAAATCTGCAGAATTTAAATGATAGAGTAAAACCATTATTAGAAAATGAAACTAACAATCAGGGTGACCAGTTTCAGTCGATATGAAAGTTTTGAGCACTGTACTGTGTAAAATATCTTTGTAAAGGGAATTATTAAAGTAAATCTGGTAATAAATAATCTATAAATAAAATTAAAAAGTTCCAATGAAGTTTTAGTTATAAGAAATCAGTGCCGATCAAAAAATTCAAAATTGTGTTCACTACGCATGAGCAGAACAATGTATGACCATGGCCGACTAGATAGAATGGTTTAAGATCGTTTTACTTAGATCAAGTTTAAACCAGATCTAAATATGACTATGAATAACCAGTTTTAGACGTGGTTTAAACCAGGACTACGTAGACCTGGTTTAAACTAGTTTATCTGCTTTACTTTGAATGCGGCTTGAATAGGGTTGAAAAAACTGCCGATAATATTACATCAAGAATAAATATTATTTATTATTTTGCGATAAGACATCAACTAAAACTAGCTAACAGATTCCTAAATAAAATTGGCTTTGAAGAAGACATTAAATCAGTGATGTAGAATTAACAGAGAACTACAATATAGTAAGTTGGGTTGAAGTATTCGATAGAGATGAGTTACCTGTTTTCGGAAAATATCATATCTCACGAAAATATTGTAAGATTTGTTTGCATTCAATTAAATACAGTATGCTTTTTTTTCTCATATTTATGGTTATGAAGTCAAACCAACGGCTGAATTGTTAAATAGTAGTACATAAAACATATAAAAATGGAAAATTATATCTATGTATGCGCTCTAATTAATTCTTATGTATACGTAATGTATTTTTATTTACATACATATATAATAAATTATTCTTTTACATTTTTGACATGTACTCGTATTTATTTTCTTGATTTATTTTAACATTTTAAATTATTAAAGGTAAAAAAATTATGTACACACAGTACAAAATATATTATAAAATTTATAGTATAAAGTATTGTACGGTGTATACTTTCCTGTTAAAAATAATTTCTAGATTTTATCGGATACAATTCAGTATTGTAAAACCCCTGATCACATAACTAACTGTCATGTGATCAGGGGTTTTACTTACAACTTAATATAGTACTAACATATAATGTTAAATTGTATCACTTTTAATAACATTTATTTTATGGTATACAATGGTCCATTCATAATACAAATTTTTATAATGAAATATTATAATATTTGTATAATATTCATGTTGTACATTGTACAATGGTTACTTTGTTGTCACTAACGTATTATAAATTATTTTACGATATATAATATTTATTTTTTGGTACAATGGTTTTCTCTCCGTGTAGACAAAATATAAATGCAGCGCTTAAGGTTGCGCGCCAGCCAAAACAATGAATGTTCTCAATTTTTTCTTCAAAACTGTGAAAATATCTCAAAATGAAAATAATAGGAGTAAATAAGGAGATATAATTTAATTCGAAAACAGATTTTTAAAAATTGAATATAATATTATTGACGAGAAAAAAAATATTGAAATCATTAAAATCTGAAATGATTATTTTTTACATAAATGCACCCAAGTCATGTATAGAGTAATTTTATGTTAAAAAATTTATATCACAGGAATTACAAGAAAATGCTGAATATAGCTAGATATCTAGAATTTGCATTATATGATTTATTTCTCAGAAAATAAGCCAACAATTGAACAGTGCTTAAATCTGTAACAAAACATTTTTAAATAGATTGTCAGGTAATTTATGGAACATTAATTATGCTCACTATATAGAACTTTGGCTCAAAAATCACACGATATTTTTTTTTTAATGAAAAATACAGCGCCTGTGTGCTCGGAATGTTACTATAGGCAACCTTAGTTTACTCTTTCGCCACCACGTGCCGCATGAAATTTGAGCTGTCGAAACGGAACATAAGGAGGAGTTAGGGCGGAGCTTAGATTATTAGATTACGTAGAGGGGGAAAATAGTGCAGCCTAATAAGCTTATTCAGCCTTCTAGGAAAATTGGCACTGCGTGGATTTATATTATTTGAATTGTGAAAAATAGGTTTTCAATTTGGAAAACGCAAAAGAAACAAAAGAGCTAAAACAGCATAGAAAGTTAATTTAAAAAGGTAAAAAATTGAAATTTGGTACCTAGGGAGTTTCTGAGATGCCAGTTTCAAACAAAATATTTTCAAAACAGTAGTAGTTCCGGTTTAATCGGAAGTAGCCCCTAACTTGCTTATTTTAAATGAAATGCCATATTTTTTGTTTTACCATCGAATTCAGCAGAAAATTTTACATATGAAACAGTAAAACACACGACAAACTACTTCCGGCGTAATTTAACTTTTTTGATTTTTGTCTAGAAACGGCTACTTTTTTAGCACTCTATATCTCGAGAAGCGAATCGAATTTCTATAATCTGTAAAAACAGTTTTATAAAGAAAGCTTTTTATACAGTGATCTAAATTAATAATCGACAATTTTGCAAAATGTAATTTGTACGTCAACGTAAAATTGAAATTTAAGAATTTAAAAAACTCGAGTTTTTAAATGGAACACCCCATTTTTTATAATTTAAATGAAAAATGAATTCTTTTTTAGAAAATAGGGATAGCTTGAAAGTTGTTATTTTTTTAGTTAAAAAAAATTAAGTTTTTTTGAAGTCTAAAGTAGAAATTACAAAAATAAAAAAAATGAATTACGACAGAAATGGTTAATCCTGTGTAAAATGTTTTTACTGTTTCATATGTAAATTTTTCTGCTGAATTCCATAGTAAAATAAAAAATATATCATTCCATTTACATAAGAAAGTTAGGGGCTACTTCCGCTTTAACCGGAAGTGCTACTGCTTTCAAAATATTTTTAGAAACGGGAATGTCGAAACCCCCCTAGAAACCAAATTTCGTAAGAAATATTGAAAAGTTTTTAAAATAATAATAGCGTAAGCTCATCGTGGGACATCTGTATGTATATACATTTTAAATGTATTAACTTAGTATAGATAATATTTTATTTTACAACATTTTAGGTCTAGTAATAAATGAAAATGCTATCATTGAAGTGAAGTGTTTAGGTTCACTACACGACAAGAAAATTTCTCTGGAGGAAGCATGTAAAAATCCAAATTTTTGTATGGAATTGAAAAACGGTGAAATGACATTGAAATTGAAGCATAATTATAATTATCAATAGAAAATAATATAATATTTAATGCGTTGCCTAGAAATAAACATATTTCATTTCAGATACAAGGCCAATTACACAATTTGTAAAAAAGATATCTGATATTTCATCATTTTTATTAACAAAGAAACCTCTGTTTTCATTTTGAAAATCAAAAGAAATGATTTATTTTGGGAAAAGCATATGAGAGATCATCTTATTAATTTTTATAAGAAGTGCGTAGTTCAAAATAATGGATATCTACTTTTTTTTAATTTTAATTTCAAAACATAAACGTGGAAAATTGAATTTTTACCTTCCGTCACCTTTAGGTAAGGAAGGTATTGTCTTTGGTCAAAAAATTCGGTGGTAAGTTTTTTATGAATAAGCACGTTTTAGGGTCCCTACAATACGACTTTACTATTTTTACGATGATGTCTGTATGTGTGTATGTATGTGTGCATATATGTGTGTCTGTGTGCTTGTGTGTGTGTATGTAACAAAATTTTCGTCTACGATAACTTCCATACTACAATTCTAAAAATTATAATTCTTTCGTATTTCTCTTCGCTACATCCATGTGAAGAGCTGATTAGATTTTGGTTAGAATTGGACAACCGAAAGTACCTTCATTTGAAGATTTTAACAGTTTTTCTTGGAAAAACTGTGTTAAATATCATTTTTTCACATTTAATGTTATTATAAATATTAAAGAATATTTTATTCTCTATACGATTTGACTACATTTTATACTTAATATTAAATGTATATAGAATTAAAAAATTATAAAGAAATTCAATTTTATAAAGTAGCCATAGCTATGGAAACAACTACTATATTAAGAAAATTTTGATTGAAAGATGTCAGTGTCAAGTGAAATTGACATAGTGTGTTTGTCTTATAATTTTACTGGATATATAGGATCTTTTGCTATAAATTTTCTGTATGGAATTTGCATAAAATATATGCAACTGCCGGAAGGTAAAGTACAAGAAATATATCTTTAGCAAGGAACTTTCTGTATGAAATTTGTACAAAATACATAGAACTGACGGAAGGTAATGTGCTGGCCACATCAGATTTTTTATTACAAATAAATATTTGTATTATAATAATTGTTTTATATTTCCTTGTCATTTGTTTACTCAATTCATTGAAATTAATCAATTTGTTTGCCACGAAACAAGCAAACCGGCCATCCCGACTTTCTTTTCAAAAAATTCATAACTTGTAAGTTACACTGTTCTGATTGGCTGCACGCTACAGCTGCACTAATGAAACATAGACATTAACCCGATGCAAAAATATTCTACTGTACAGCCATCAGTCGGCTTAGAAACAAAACAACACTTCTATCCCGCGACCCCGCGACATTAAAATAATAAACATATTGACATTGACATCTGCTATATTTGTCACGACTAATATGACTAATAAATGAAATGTAAATACATAAAATAGATAACAATACAATAATGTACAACCACATGTATATGGATTAGTGGTGACCCTTAGGCCGAAATCCAGAAATTTGAAATAAATTAGTTTTTTTTTTCATTTGTGTGGGGTGGCCTATTCAAGTATACACACGGGCGGCAAACATTTAACATGCTTGGTGCGGCCCAGTTTTAGACTGTAAATTTCTTGCTCTAAAATTTTTTCACGTACAGTAAGTGATAAAAGAGAGGATAAAATTTGTAATTTTATAATGCTATTTTCATTACACTTATATCTTAGTAATTTGTAATGTATTGCATTACTTTTTTACAGTAATTTGTAATTATACAATTCAATTACTAAAAATGGGCATGTGCATATCCTAGATAACTTGTTCGACTTATCGATCGTAAACGAACAAGAATTCAATAGAAATATAATATCAGCTAGATTGTTGGTAATAACTGTCCATCAGTCACAGTCATCCCTCCATGTTTTTGTCTTGTTTTCTTACTGTTGTGTTGTTTTATATCTTGTTAAATATTACCAAACATCTATTATGGATACAAAGTAAGTTTTTAATATTACTTGCATTGCATTTTAAATTTATAGACATACACATTACTAGCAACTAGCTATTAGTTTTTATAACAGCGGTATTTAATTTTTTTTTGTTTTAATACTTTAATTATACATAAAATAGTCGTAATAAAATCAAATTCTTTACATATGTAATGTGTAATGTCATTAAAATAAATTGTAATGGTAATTACATTACTTTTATCACATTTTATGGTAATGCAATTACATTTTGCAAGTAATATGCCCAGCTCTGATATTACACTTGTGCATATACATATACACCTAATAAAATTTTACTAATAATAATAATAAGACAATTGAATTTACGTAAGAAGAGTCCATTGTAGAGGCCGTTCGCTGTAAAAAGGCCTATTTATAAAAACATAACGCAAACGCAATAGATAACGTAAAGAGTTACACATGCTTGTAACAGGCCATTTATATCACCGAAATACAGTACGTAACGCAATGAACAATACGCAGGCACGTCATGAATACGCAATTACTTTGTAGCTGCACAGTAGTCAAAATTAGCGCCTCCGCCCCCCTAGAAACGAGCAATTTTGCATAGCAACGGGACGCTAAGTCTATTCTATAAGCCCCGCCACTGTTTGTTGATGGGCGTGTCTAAAATATTCTTGCGTACAAAACGATGACGTCCTGGGCATATTCTTATAGCGAACGGACTCGAACTAAAGTTAGTATTATTTATAATGCTACATACCTACTGAGATTGACAGGAAATATATCTTTTAAGTATTACACACAATAAACAATTATGGATGTTCCGTTCCATATATATATTATTTAATTAAATTAAGAAACTAAATTAAAATAACGTCGCTTAAACAGTAAATAAAAATAGAGAATTTTATGTTTGACATTTTGTATAAATTTTATACACTCTGTTTCCCCGAATTGATCGATTTCTGCTGCAAGAATTACTAAACTTTTATCTACCATCTTTGTGGTACACGCATATATGACTTTTATTCGCTATCGCATTATCATACAATGTCACATAGGGGTATATGCTATCTCCGTCCATTGACGTATTATATAAATGGACGCAGCGTTGATGCTGCTTTACTGTATAAGCATTGACGCACACCTTAGAAAACGACAGCGCTAGTTAGAGGCAAAGTCAAAAGATGAAAAATAACACAGAGTGCTTAGGAATATTCATAATAAATGACAGTGTAAAATATAGTTCATATTCGATTTAACAAAATATTTCATTCGTATATTAAAATAATTTATAAAAATAAATATAGAAAGTACTTTTGTGTTAACTAATATTATTTATTTAAAACTATTTTATACACATTTAAGATGTAGTCCGTCCATTGTAAATGATTGCTGCTTATCACAGAATGTTTGGGTGGCTTGAAATAGTGACTTCTAACTGCAATAAGCCAGTCTGTGTCTGTAGTGTTTTTCATCCTTCGGAAATGTACTCGAAAAATATTTATATAAGATATGACAGTTTAGTTTAGGACGAAAAAGAAAGACTTACTTGTGAAATTTTATCTCTTTGTCTTTTTGATAACGAACTGTGCATCCATTTGCACAGCATGACATTACCATTTCAAATGAATTCTGAAATGTAAATGAAATCACACTTATATACATAGCATGAATGACAGAACATAACCTGAATTACCAGCAAACTACATTAAAATTATTTCTATTTCACATTAAATCAAAATTACTCACTTTGTAACTATTTCTTATTAGAGATATAAAAAAGAATATTATTTTCACTAATATTCTGAGAAAATATATTGCACTTTTACAAACTGTCACTAGTGACAGACCAGCAAACAAAACAACAGACCGCAACAATGTTCTTGTTTGACATTGCCCCGTTTTCTATCTTTCCTTTTCTAAGGTGAGCGTCAATTCTTCTCTCTCTACGTCGGGTCCATTTATGTAATATATAAATGTTCCGTCCAACGTTCCAACCAACGGTGAAAAATGAAATAGAAATTGAACAGTTACCTCGGTAACAAAAGTCATTTTCAAATATTATAATTATTTGAATATTCACGTCATTCTGTCATTCATGTGATTTTGGTCACCGGCATTGATAGTTTGTACTGCATTCTGTGTTAAGTTTTTCGTATTATATTAATTTATGCATTTTGCTAATACAAAGACGGCGTTTCTAAGATTGTTGACAATTATTGCAACGATCAAATGTCAATTTTGATTTCTATGGATACTTCGGAAATCACACGTTTTCACCCGACAACATGATGTCATCATTAACAACTAAATACTAACCTTATTTATTTATTTAAATAATTAACACTATTTATTTGCACGATATTACTGAATATTTATTTCGTCTATTTATGTCACTATTTATTTATATCACATTCAACTGACTCAACAGCGTCTGTATATTCAACTGTTCGGACAGAATTCACACCTTTCACCTTACTGTTTGTCTATTTATATAATTAACTGCCTAACTATCTAATTGACTTACTGAAGGACTTACTCTCTAACTTACACAGCCTCAGTATCACCAACTATCCGTATGCCACAATTCTTCAACGCCACTGCCGAGTACCCACTTCTACTCGCCGTTACTGTCCCCATATACCTAGCTTCCCAATACTCCTCAAAACTACCGAGTATTCACTTCGACAGCTATCCCAGTATACCAGAAATTACCCGAGTATTCCACTCGAAACTAAACTGCATACTGTCCTTCTGACCGACTAACACTCTATGTGACTGTCCTCTGCACACAAGTACATCGCGTATATAGTTCTAATATTTTTTTGGAGCAGTCTCGAACTATATAACAATGCGCCGCGGGTAATTACGCTTATCTCTGCCTTGTTTACCTAACTGCCCGCCTCGCGTCGCATGCTTACCGTGCGCTGCACTATGTTATCGATCGCCTTCCTAGGCTCCTCCTATACCTACTAGAACACTTCTATTCATAGGGGTCGGTTCACACGCGCTGGCCGGGGCTCGCGGGCCAAGTGTCGTAGGTACCTACCCTCTCACGTTACACTGCCTCCTCCTTAAGACCGCTTCGTTCCGAAACAGTTCGTTATGACGAAATATATATATATATATATATATATATATATATATATATATATATATATATATATATATATATATATATTCTTGAAAACGCGGTTCTCTAGCTCTGGAACCTCATTGTAAGTCCAGATAGAATCCTTTCCGAGGAGTAATCAAACATGACGACATAATACTTCTTATCCTCTTCTTCCCTGTAGCTCTATATGCCCCGCTATCAACGAGCAACAACCCACAGTATCCGCTTGGTCTTCATCCTTTTCATTACCTGCCCTGAACGCCAGCTTAACAATGAAGTAAGACGCCCCCGCCTTCTGTTTCTCCTAGCTCTTCAAGTCTTCCTTGTACTTTCCAGCTCGTATCTACGGCCTTGACCAATATGCGAGAAATTTCATACTTCTGCCAAGCCTCTTCGCCTGTGTTCAACATCACTTATTTGTTGTTTTCAGTCCACAAAGCGAGCCAAGTGACGGTGAGATCATGGCGGATTTCATTCCATTTGTGGCTAGCAGATACTTCAAGCTACCAATCTTCTCTTTAAGACCAACTATATAACAATGCACGGGTAATTACGCTTATCTCCCCCTCGTTTACCTTACTGCCCGCTTCGCGTTGCCTGCCTACCGCGCGCTGCACTATGTTATCGATTCATAGGCGTCGGTTCGTACGCGCTGGCCGGGTCTCGCGGACCAAGTATCGTCCTGCCTTCAAATTGACGCGGTACACCGCAAAATAGCATGGTATTTATGATCCCATGCAATTAACATACTTGCTTTTATGTATAATTTTTAAAAATTTGATTGAATTCCACACAAATATTTCGTGTGCCGGCTTTCAAATATTTTATTACAACCTTGTTCAGTTATCCATCAAGAAGCCACATGCTGCGTAAGTCGAGGCAGGTACGTTTGCAAATATCTTGAAACAAACTATACCTATCCTCTCACATTACATTATTGTATTGAGTACGATGAAATATGTTGAGTAGGTACATATATTTCTGTATTTTAAATTGTACATAATTAAACCTAATATTATATAAAAGAAAATTATTTTCAAATGTTGTATTCTTATTATCATTAATAATAAAAATAGTTTAGTTTTGTTGTTAATTGTTTTAATTACTTGCATACATGTATTGGAAATGTTCATATATTTTTTAAAAGCATACGAATTATGTATTCAACAAGTCCATTTTATATTTCGTCGTTTTACTCTGCAGTCTGCAGATCATACATTTTTATGGATTTAGGTTTTAATATCTGCTATAAGTGCGCGATTGACGCAGCCGCAAAATAAAGAATTATAAAATTTAACTAGAAAGTTAAATGTAGCCAACTTCTTAGTTTCAATAGTTTTTATTCTTTAGTTTACTTTAGCATAAACGTTGCCATTGATAATAATTGTATCGACATGTTTACTTTAATTTTACAATTTTATTTCTTTATTTAATTGTTTGCATAAATCCAGCAAAAAACAAATATCTTTGCTGTTTTATAAAGTACATATTAAACAACGAAAATAAAAATTCCTAAACATGAAATGACGTACATTTTTAAATATTTTTGACAAAAGGACCAAAATAGTATAAAATACGCATTTCATAAAACATTTCAGCGCACTTGTCCCCTTAGAAAACCCGCGGCAAGCCGTTCGTTTCTAAGAAACACGCGTGCACTAAAATCATGTCTTATGAAATTTGTATTTTAATGTACTAATTTCTACAAATATATTAAAAGTAAGCTTTTTAATGTTTGTTTTTAATATTAAAAAAGGATTTTGTGTTGTGACATCAGTGTTAAAAACAAACACTATTTTTTAATTTAAATTTGTATTTCTAATAATTTTTTGACATTCACTTTTAACACTAGTGTCAAAAGTAACAATGATCTGTCACTTTTAACACTGGTGTCATAAAATGACATTTTTAACGCTAAAAAGAAACATTAAAAAGTCCACTTTTAATAGATTTGTAGAAAAAAATTATTAATAATACAAATTTTAATGAAAAAATAGTCTTTGTAAAAAAATTATGATATACGTGTTAAAAGTGATTTTATTTTGTTCGAAGGTTTGGATCACTTCACTTCGCGTCGTGTTCCAAACTTCCTTCTCAAAAAATAAAATGTCAATTTTAACACATATCATAAATAACTATTTTATGGTTATTTCTATATTTTATAACTTTATGCACTTATCAGTAAGTTCTTGACAAGTAGTGTAAATGCTGTCATCAACGTTGGACTTATTTTCTTTGGTGAATTCTTCTATAAGAATATTCGAATTTACAAGGTTTGTTTCCAAAAACATTCCTTACATTGTTCTAATATATTCGTATACCGAAGTTTTGCATATACACCAAAACGGACAATTGCCCAATTTCTGAGCGCAGTCCCTCGTTTTCTCTCCTTTGTCAGCCTTGCAATGAGATGAACAATAAAGGTCTTTAGCTATAGTTAAATATATAAATAACACTTTTAATACAAATGTGTTTATTTTAAAATGAAATAAAATACTTACATTGCAATACGCTCGGTATCAGAATAAGATAAATCAAAAGAATAACTTTCATTTTGCTTAAAGTTAAATATATTAAAGTTCTTATTCAAATTTGGTCCTTCTTCACAAAACTGCGTTACAGAATTTGTAGCAAATTAATTTCTTTGCCAAACATATATGAAAATAACAATTTGAACACGTCACAAATAGTTCTAAAAAAAATTATTGAATAAAAACATTTTCTTACTTGAGTAAATACGAAAATCCGTGACACAGGCGTTTCACATGGGGAAAATTATTATCTATCCCGTAAAACTTTATGGAGTGATTTAAATATATTGTCTAGCCAGCCATGTTAAACACCTTTGCCACGGATTCGCATGATCATTTTGTATGATAATCAAATCTATATATTTCGTCGTAGTACATATTACGTACATTTTTTCAAATAATCACTAAAATAAATCTTTCATACACTTTTTTAATTCATTGAATTGAATCTACCTTCTCAGCAATCGATTTTAATATTTATGGTTTTACTTGTTATGCTATCACTTTCATTATATATGGTACTTCACATTCTTAACCAATAATTTTTTAATATAATTTATATGACTTTTATTATAGGTACTATAAATTACAATTCACATTGTGTACATATGTACATAAACCGGTGGAATGCGGACCATATGATAGGTAATAATAATAATAATACATATATTAATAAAACAGGTTTTACATCCAATTATAGGAAAATATAGAACAGTGAAGAAAGATTATACACATGTACAAAAATAGTATATGTATCTAAAGCTAATTTTATTGTACTTACTGCATATTGCAAAGTTTTATTTATTTGGGTGAAATGGAAAAATTAGAGAATTATGAATTATTAAAATAAAGGTTAATTTAACGATAAGTAAATATTAAAAAATAAAAATGACGATAACTATGGTCAAACAAATATTAAATTCTAATAAAAGACTAGGGGAAAAAGGGGTTATAAGAGACATTTGGGGGTTATAAGAGACAACAGCTGCCTGTAGTACAAATATTAAACAACATAATAATACCAATTCTTGTCCATCTAATACTTTTCGTTGTTGAACTCGTTTGAGAAACTATCAGACTTCAAACTTTTATTAGTAATTCGAAAAACGAAATTTTATTTTTTCTACTCCCACTTAAAAAAACTTATCATTTCTTCACAATCTGCAGAATGGATATGTAGGCAATACTAGTTACCTGAACGGATATAATTTCATATCCATTCTAGGATGGATATGAAATCCACGAATCACAAAACTCGAAGTCGTGTAACCTAGGCAACTGTCTATTCATTTATTACAAAATTAAGAAGAAGAACGATACAAATGTCACATTTGACATTTCAATGTTATCATTTAGATGGAAATATTTGCGGTATAAAAAGAGATTTGAATCATTTATTAACAATTTACTGAATTATATTATGATTTAGTTGTAAGTATTGAAAAATAACGTATAAAAAATAAGAATCAGAACGGTATGAAATGTCACATTGCCAAGTCAAGGTTATCCTTTAGATTTGGCAATAAAAAATCGTATGTGATACCTAAAAGTATTGTATACTTATAAAATAAAATATTATTTTAATAACAAATGTCATTAAGAAAACCTGGGAAGACAAGTACATAAAATGACAAAAATTAATAATGTTCAACAAAATTTCAAATTTCTATAGTTCGTATTTTCCTTCTTTTCGTTAGTCGTAGAAACAGTATGCTGTACAACTCGAGTGGAATGTCCATATCGCCTTTGGATGATTGAACACTCCGCCTACGGCGTCGTGCTCAAACTTCATCCTCATGTGATATGGACATCATATCCACTCTTGTTGTACAAAGTACTATTTCGTCATTATCAGAGCAAAACTCGAAATCTTCACTTTTTGTATCGCTGGCCAATGAAACTGTTGCCTCATCTTCACTGCTACTATTGGACATATGTTTGCCTTTCACTATTTCCTTGTTTTTTCTCTTTTGGTTGGGGCTTTAACTTTCTGTGTTTTTTATCTGTCTTTAATTTTGTGTCTTGTCTCATTCTTAATGTCTCCAAAGGATCTTCAGCAGTCAATATGTCACCTACTTTATCAGATAAACGCATCCTTTTCTTTGGCGTCCCAGATTTTTTTGTAAGATTTTTAGACAATTTTCTTCTGATGAAGGTCTCAAATTCATTAGGGCTTGATGTTGACGGTTGAGGTGAAAGACGCTTATCCGCTACGATTTCAATATTATCCTCGACTGAAACCTCCGTTGAGTTGGGAATATTAGCTCTAGTTGACGGAGTGATATCTACTTCGTCAGGTTTTTCAAAACGTTCCAGTTTTAATGGGTCATATGAAGCTTTTGGTACTTTTAACCAATTAACTGTAGGAAAAATTCCTGTTGATGAAAATCCCGAGACTATATATTCATATTTGAATGCATTTTCCCAGACAACCTTTATGTTGTGAGCAAAGTCGGAGTTTGGCAACAATTTTCCTGGATTCTGCCGATTATAGTCAATCATAAGTTTGTTCCAGTATGTCTTCATTGGTTTAAAAACAGTATCTAGCGGTTGCATATAGTGAGTCATATTTGGCGGTAATTTTACTAACTCGACATTATTATCAACAGCCATTTTAGCCAATTTGTATGAAGTGTGACTTGCAAGTCCATCATAAATTAGTATGACTTTCTTAGTGCGTTTTTCTTTAGATGGAATAAGTTTGCATCGATTTACTTTATCTTCAGCATCCTGCTTTAGACGATACATCCTGCGATTTGAAATAGTTTTCCTTCTAATTGGTAACTCAACTAATGACCAAGTTGAGTTTTCCTCCAATGAAGCCATTTCTTCTCCCATCGCTGCCTTCCAGCGGAGTCGATCAGCTGACTTTAGAGCCTCGTCATAGTTTTGTGACGGCTGGAGCCGTTACAATTGTAAAAATATTAATTGACTTAAACTGTATAAATTATAAAATATAATAAAAGATAACAATTTTTATTTTACGTGAACGTTACCAAAAAATGACAAAATATGAATGAATGTTTATTTACTTTTCGTCACCCAGTTTCCAAAACAATCCCCCAAACCTCACTTGATTTCCTTGATTCCCCCCATGTGACTGGATGCACATTATAATACTCCCCCGCCAGACGAAAAGAAAATAGATATTTTACAAAGAAATTACTACAACAATTATAAAAATTATGATAATTAATTAAACTTTTTGGCCTTCTAATCTACCGTTTCCATTGCCTAATTGACGAATGGTGCAGGTGGAGTTTGTGTAGTTTTGTTTTGTGATGGGGGTAGCGGATGAAGGAATGCGGGTTTTAGTCTGTTTATTGATATATTTTCATGTGTGTTATCTTTTAAAATAGTGAAGTATTTATCTGATCTCGCGATGACTTTGTATGGGCCGGTGTAAGGTGGTTGTAGTGGAGTCTTGATGGAGTCTGTGCGAATGAAAACGAAGTCAGTGCGATAAAGATTTGGGTTTGTGTAATGATGTTTGTTATATGTGGATTCTGAAGGAGGTACGGCTGTCAACTGAGACATATGCTTTTTTAATTTTTTTAGATATAAAGGTAAATCTAAGTGGTCAATGAATTTGCTGGAAAACGATTTAGGAATTTCTCCGGGTAACCGTAATTTTGCCCCATACACAAGCTCTGCGCAGCTACATTGTAATGGTTCTTTAAAAGCAGTTCTAAGTCCTAGTAGAACGAAAGGTAAATTATCATGCCACTCATCCGGATGATCACAAGCTTTTAATGCTGTTTTAAGTTGTCTATGGAACCGTTCAATTATACCGTTAGTTTCTGGATGGTAAGATGTTGTACGTAGTCTTGTGGAGTCAATTAGTGATAGTAACTGGTTGAAAAATGATGATTCGAACTGTGCGCCGCGATCTGTTGTGATTGTTGAAGGAATTCCGAATCTGGAAATCCATCCTGATACGAATGCTTTTGCGATGGTTTCTATTTTACTGTCTGGAATAGCGATAGCTTCAGGCCATCTCGTGAATCTGTCAATGCACGTAAGTATATAGCGACAACCCTTAGAAATGGGCAATGGACCAACTAGATCTATATGTATAATATCAAAACGCGCTGTAGGGATTTGGAATTTTTTAAAGGGTGCTTTTGTGTGTCTAGTGATTTTACAGGTTTGACATTTTTCGCAAGTTTGTGTCCAGTTTTTTACATCTGTGTGCATGTTTGGCCAAATGAATTTTGAGGCAATAAGTTTTCGTGAAGCATTAATTCCGGGATGTGATAAGGAGTGTAACTGATTAAATAGGGATCGACGAAATTTCGGTGGAATATACGGTCGAAGATTTTTGGTCGATGTGTCGCAATATAATCGAAGTGATGTGTGTGGTAGTTTTATTTTTTTAAAACGTAAGAGACTTTTAGTGTTATTTAGTAGTGAACGTAATTCAGGATCAAATTCTTGGCATTTTGCCAGTTCGTCGTAAGAAGTATAAGGTATGTTTGTGATGGAGTTAATTTCTGTTCTTGAGAGTGCGTCTGCTGCGTTATTACTTTTACCAGGGATGTGTCTTATGTCAGTAGTGAATTGAGCAATGTAATCTAAGTGTCGTAATTCTCTTGGGGAATAATTCGATGAATTTTTATTAAAAATGTAAGTGAGTGGTTTATGGTCTGTTAAGATAAAAAATTCTTGTCCCTCAATAAAATAACGAAATTTTTTGATTGCTAAATAAATTGCATATAATTCTCTCCCGAACGTACTGTATCTTTTTTCCGTTTCATTGAAACAAGTTGAAAAGAACGCTAGTGGTTTCCAAGCGTTGTTTTCTAATTGTTGTAAAACCGCTCCCGCGCCCGTGTCAGATACGTCAACTATTATACTGGTAGGAGAATTTCGTTTTGGGTTAGATAATGCGGTGACGTTTATTAATGCTTTTTTTATGTTTTTGACAGCTGTCAGTTCTTGGTTATTAAGTGTCAGTTTTTTTGTGTTTGAGTGTTTGTTGTCAATTAATTTGTTTAGAGGTTGAAGAATTGTGGCGCAATGTGGAATGAATCTGTGATAAAAATTTATAAGACCAAGAAACTCGCGTAATTGTTTTTGTGTTTTAGGTATTGGAAAGGTTTGTAGTGTCTGAATTTTTTCTGTTAAAGGAGTGATTCCGTTTTTGTCTATGTGGTGCCCAAGAAACTCAATTTCTGATCTGCCAAATTGACATTTGTCTGGATTAATGATGACTCCGTAGAGCTGGAGTCTGTTGAAGAGAGTTTTTACATGTTCTTCATGTTCTTCTGGTGTGTTGCTTGCTATGAGTATGTCGTCAATGTTAGCAAAACAGTAATTTAGACCGCGTGTTACTTCGTCGATAAATCGTTGAAATGTTTGTGCAGCATTACGGAGTCCGAAAGGCATGTGTGTATATTCGAATAGTCCAAAAGGTGTTGAAATAGCGGTTTTAGGTATTGAAGACGGTTCCATAGGAATTTGATGGTAGGCTTTAACTAAATCGATTTTCGAAAAAATAGTTGCATTTTCCAAATTCATAGTGAAATCTTGTATGTGAGGAATTGGGTATCGGTCTGGAACAGTTATGCTATTTAATGCTGTTAAATATGTAATTTATATTATGTTTAAAAAGAATACAAAATCTAAGTAAGCAATCTTTATAGTTCAAAATATCAAGTACCCATAATAAATAAAATATGAGTGTTGTAGAAAATATATAAAAAAAATATGAGCTGTCATATATTGTATTATATAAATAAAATATAACTATTTAAAAAGTACAAGTCTATTTATTAGCCTCTTCTACCACTGGAATACATCTTTCAACAGGTTATGGGCCCAGAGCTAGAAGTGTAAAAGGCTAATAACAGTAAAAAAAAGTAAAAACGTAAAATTTAAGAAAATGTCGCAAGAAGTTGAATTCACAATCGGCAAGTTAACAGGATCAGAAGATTTCTCATTGTGGAAATTTCAGATTCTAGTTGCGTTTAAATCACAAGGATTGTATGATATAGTTAGTGGTTCTAGTAAATTAGAATCCCTACAAGACGGTAAAGAAAAGGAGTGGGAACGTAAAGATGCTAAAGCACAAAGACTAATACTGTCAACAATTGAAAAGAAAGTAATGCTTCACATTACTAGTTGTACTACTTCAAAAGACATGTACGACAGACTCTGTATGATTTATGAAAGAGACAATGAGCAAGAAAAATGTCATTTACTACAAGAATTCTTCTTGTTTAATTTTGAAAAAGGAACAGATATGGCATTACATATCAGCAAATTAGAAAATCTTGTCTTTAGACTAAAAACTTTAAAACATGAAATTTCTGATGAACTAATAATTTCAAAAATACTAACTACTTTACCCGAACAATTTAGATATTTTAGCACTGCCTGGGAGTCAACTACACAAGCTGAAAGAACATTGACAAATTTAGTAGGAAGATTAGTTCAAGAAGAAAATAAATTTAAACAAAGTGAAGAAAATAACTTAGCCTTTAAAACAGAGATAAAAAAATGCTTTAAATGTCAAAGTACTTCACATATTGCACGTAACTGTCCTAAAAATGACATAAGAATACAAAAACAATGTTCTAACTGCAAAAATTTTGGTCACACGTCAAGCTCATATAAAAATGTCAAAATTGTATGTAATATTTGTAAGAAGACTAACCATACAGAAAAAGATTGTTATTTTCGAGATAGGTATAAAGTTTGTAAAATATGCAATAAAAGTAATCATGACGAAAAACACTGCTATAAAAGAAATAAAAGCAATGAGAAATTATCCTTTATTTCCGTATGCGAAAATGTCTCAAATAACAAAAATAAAAATACTTCAAATAATGAGAAATATGTCAGTTTTGTTGTAGATTCAGGATGCACTACGCATATGACAAACGATAGATCTATCCTGAAAAATTGTCAGAAAAACAGTCAAGCAGTATTATTAGCAAAAAATGACAAAACTATGGAATCCAATGGTGTGGGAAGTTTTGAAAGTGAGGAATTTAATATGAAGAAAATTCTGTATGTGCCTGACTTATGTACAAATTTATTATCTGTAAATTCAGTAACAGAAAATGGAGGTATTATTACTTTTAGTAAAAACAAAGTTGTAATAAATTATGAAAATAAAACAGTATGTGAAGGTAGGAAACAGGAAAATGGTTTGTACACAATAAATTTAAAAACAGATAATAACGTAAATAGTTCATTGCTAGCACCAATAAATAATAAAGCGATGTTATGGCATGCTAGATTAGGTCATCTAGGACTAACAAATATGAAGAAAATGATTGAAGTAACTAATGGAATGAATATTAATGCAAAGGACTGTGAAAAACTCGATACTATTTGTGAAGTTTGCATTAGGGCAAAACAGACGAGACTTCCATTCAAAAATGTAAGACAACGAGCTGAACGTGCACTACAGATTATACACACGGACATATGTGGACCAATCGAACCGAAAACATGGGATGGAAATAGGTATGTTCTTACAATAATGGATGATTTTACACATTTTTCAGTTATATATTTATTAAAAAGTAAGAATGAAGCAGCGCAGTTTCTTAAAGAATTTATTTATGAAGCCGAAGCTTTCCATAATTTAAAAGTAGCAAAAATACGCTGTGACAACGGTGGAGAATATACAAGCAATGACTTAAAAATTTGGTGTAAAAATAAAGGAATAGTATTCGATTACACAATACCAAATACACCACAGCTTAACGGAAAAGCAGAAAGACTTAATAGGACAATAATAGAAAAGACCAGAGCGATGCTTCTAGAATCGCAAATAAATAAAGAATTATGGGGTGAAGCCGCAAGAGCAGCAACCTATATTATAAACAGAAGCCCATCGGAAGCAGTAGAAAGTACACCAGCAGAAAAATGGTTCAAAAAGAAGCCAAATGTATCAAACATTAGAAGATTTGGTTCTAAAGCATATTCAAAAATTTTAGAAAATAATAATAAATTGGAGCCAAGAAGTAAGAAATTGATATTTATTGGCTATACCAATAATGGTTATAGATTGTGGGATACAAATAAAAGAAAAATTATTATTGCAAGAGACGTAATTTTTGATGAAAATTTTGTAAAAACATTAGAAGACGATAGTGAAAATATACCTGCTAGTAAAACTATTTGTATTAACAACCAAGATGTGGATCTAGATGAAAATCGTTCGAATGAAGATATTGAAAACAATGAAACAGAAGAGACAGAAGAACTCGGAAGAGGGAGAAGACAAAAAAGATTACCAGAAAGATTAAAAGATTATGTTTTATTGACATATGAAGAAGCAATATCAGGAGACGATAAAAACAAATGGATAAAAGCAATTGAAGAAGAAAAAGAATCATTGAAGAAAAATAAAACTTGGGAACTTGTAGAAAAAGATGAAGTGAAAGAAAAGAAAATATTAACAAGTAAATGGGTGTTTAGAATTAAAGATGACGGAAGATATAAAGCAAGATTAGTCGTTCGAGGATTTCAACAAAAAGATGGTTTGGATTACGAAGAAATTTTTAGTCCAGTAGTTTGCAATAGTGCAATAAGAGTAATGTTTGCAATAGCGGCAAATAGAAACATGAAAATGAAGAAATTTGATGTGAAAACAGCTTTTTTATATGGAGAATTAGAAAAAGAAGAATATATGTATATACCAGAAGGTTACGAAGAAGATGGAAGAGTATGTAGATTAAAAAAAGGCACTCTATGGTCTCAAACAAGCGCCATTGACTTGGAATAAGAGATTAACCAATTTTTTAAAATCTATAGAACTGTATCCTTTAAAATCTGAACAGTGCATATTTAAAAATAAACAATGTTCTATTTTTCTAGCAATTTATGTAGACGACGGCTTGATACTAAGTAATAATGAAGCTGAAATAGAAGAATTACTTGAAGGTCTACGTAAAGAATTTGAAATAACTACATGTAATGACCCAAAGACATTTCTGGGAATGGAAGTTACTAAAACAGAGGAATATATTCGGCTTACTCAAGAAATATATGCTGAAACACTATTAAAAAAGTTTCAAATGCAAGATGCGAAAACAACAGCTACTCCAATCACTGAAAATTCGAACGTCAATCCAGAGAAAGAGAAAGAAACAAATTTTCCATTCAGAGAAGCAGTAGGTAGCATATTATATTTATCTAATAAAACACGACCAGATTTAGCATATGCAGTGGGATATGAAAGCAGATTTTTGGACAAACCATCAGATTTCAGCGTCAAAAATGTAAAGAGAACATTAAGGTATATAAAAGGTACTTTGAGAAAAGGAATATGCTTCTCAAGAGAAAGAGATCTGCAGTTAGAAGCATATTGCGACGCAGACTACGCAGGTGACATCAAGACCAGAAGAAGTACAACAGGCTACGTCATCATGTTCAGCGGTGGTCCAGTGAGTTGGTGTTCACGACGACAGCCAATTGTTGCCCTCTCAAGCACCGAAGCTGAGTACATAGCTGCAGCCGAATGCTGTAAAGAACTTTTATATTTAAAATGTCTGATAGAAGAACTTTTAAGTGTTACATTGAGTGTATCTTTAAATGTAGACAATCAAAGTGCAATTACCTTAATTAAGAATGGAGTACTCAACCGCAGAAGCAAACACATCGATGTAAGATACTTTTTTATAGTTGAAAAAGTTAAACTTAAAATAATTAAAATAAACTATTGTCCTAGTAATGAACAAGTTGCAGATATATTTACTAAGGCATTAGGTCCGATTAAATTTAATAAACATGCTAAATTCTTATTAAGTTATGTAGAATGATTTATATTCGTTTTAAACATAAATATCAAAATTAAGAGAAAGTGTTAAATATGTAATTTATATTATGTTTAAAAAGAATACAAAATCTAAGTAAGCAATCTATAGTTCAAAATATCAAGTACCCATAATAAATAAAATATGAGTGTTGTAGAAAATATATAAAAAAAATATGAGCTGTCGTATATTGTATTATATAAATAAAATATAACTATTTAAAAAGTACAAGTACTCCATTCTTAATTAAGGTTTGGTTTCTTTTTGGCCATATGTAAAGCTGATGACCAATTACTTGATGATCGCCGAATAATACCGAGTTCGAGTAAATTATTGAATTCATTTTTGGCTGCTATTAGTTTTTCGGGTGGTAATCGACGAGGCCTTGTAAAAACAGGAGATCCATCTGTGTCAATGCGGTGAGTGACATGATGTTTGATGACTCGGTTAACGTCAAAAGGATCAGTAAGAGAAGGAAAATCGTTTAAAATATTTTGAAACTTGTTATCTGATTGGATCAAAGAAATACAATGTCTTTTGAAAGATGAAGTGTTGATATAAAGTTCCCGGTTAGTCATATCAATGATTATACGAAAGTATTGTAGGAAATTTGCTCCTAAAATGGCATGTTTAACATTTGCGATAATAAATTTCCAGGAAAAAGTAGTATTAAGCCCAATGTCTAGTGTCAGTTTGACAGTACCGTATGTTTGAATTTTAGTTTGATTGATGGCGTTGAGTGAATGTTTTTGAATATTGCGTACTTGAGTGAATGAAGGTGGGATAATACTCACTTCTGCACCAGTGTCAACTAAAAATTGACAGCCTGACAACTTGTCAATTACAAAGAAGAGGGGGCTGGAGACGGAAAGATTAGCGCTGGAACAAGTAGGTAAATTAGTATTTTTAAAATCAGTTATAGTATGAATATTGACTGTTTGACGAGGAGAACTCAAATTCCGCTTCTGCCATTTGCTGCAACCAGGTTGACAGCTTCTTGCTTTATCACCGAAGTGGTAGTGATACCAGCAGATATTGCTGCCATCACTGGTAGTGAAGAAGGAGGTTGAATCTTCGTGTCTGGAAGAATGAGGTGTAGGGCACATCGAAGGTCTACGCTGAGGCGGGTTGGAGAAATCAGTAAGTAACTTTTTGACATTCGCAAGTTCCGCTTGCAATTCTCTGATTTCAAACGTGTTTACAGGTTGTGGTGACGTAGTGTTCGGCTGAGCAACTTCTACTAATTAATCCGCAATTTCTGCTTTTTCCTCAATGCTAGATGTTTTGGAGGCGGCTAATATTAATTGCATGTTGGAAGGTAGCTTTTGCAGAAAAAGATGATTTAAAATTTTGTTTTCTTTTTGTGTCGATCCAGTTAGTTGTTTCATTTTTCGTAAAAGGTGAGATGGTTTTTCATAATTTAAGGCGTTTATATTTAAAAGCGCGTTGAATTTCTGTACATCTGTAGGTGTTGTCCTTTGGAGCAGTGCTACTTTGGTGGTAGTGTAAGGCTTGTCAACTGGTCGTTCGAGAATGAGGTCTCGTATTTCAGCAGCATGCTCTGGACGTAGAGCTGTAACTAACACATTATACTTGCTAGTCTCAGAAGTTATATGATGAGAAGCGAAAATGATTTCAATTTGCTTAAACCAGAGCTCAGGATCTTCTGGGAAAAATTCTGGAAGTTTAGACGAGGAAAGAGCAGAAATGTTCTGAAGTACTGAAATAGGAGGGTCAGGTGAGGCAAGTAGTTCATCTTCTTTGTCCATAGCGAAAGAACGTATTCCACAAAGGGTCACCAGTTGTGACGGCTGGAGCCGTTACAATTGTAAAAATATTAATTGACTTAAACTGTATAAATTATAAAATATAATAAAAGATAACAATTTTTATTTTACGTGAACGTTACCAAAAAATGACAAAATATGAATGAATGTTTATTTACTTTTCGTCACCCAGTTTCCAAAACAATCCCCCAAACCTCACTTGATTTCCTTGATTCCCCCCATGTGACTGGATGCACATTATAGTTTCTCGGTTCTTCAATCTCTGTAAGCATTATTTCAGCTAACCGAGATGGTGGTTTGATTTTACATCTGTCTCGAAGTTGTCGATTTTCTTCCGAAGAGTATTCAACTAAATTATTCGAAGTGTTTTCTTCAATTACAGTAGATGAATCTTGTTTTTCAGTTGCTTTTGCATACTCTTCCACCTCTTGTACTGTGTCAGTCTTTACGGGAAATAGTATCATTGTTTGGTCAGTTGTCTCAGATGGAGAAATGACGTCTCTGCTTCTAACGATTTTATTTTTCTCTTTCAACCAAACTCGAAATCCATCAATATTTTCGGAATACCCAACAAATATACCTTTATGACCCATAGAGTCCCATTTATTCCTCTTTTCTTTTGGTATGTGCATATAGCATTCGGTTCCAAAGATATGAAAATTCTTCAAATTCAATTTCTTTCTAGTAAATAACTCGTAAGGCGTTTTACCTTCAATAGTACTCGATCCTGTTCGATTAAGGATATATACAGTAGTATTTACTGCTTCTGCCCAGAGAACTTTAGATAATTTTTTAGAAACAGGCAATGTCCGAGCAAGTTCAACAACAGTACGGTTGGTTCTTTCTGCACAACCATTCTGTTGTGGCGTGTAAGGATTTACAACAGAAAATATAATACCATTTTCTTTCAGTAGATTCTTAACGCCTCTGTTGTTGAATTCTAAGCCACCATCGCTTTGAAGTATCTTCATGGGACGTCCACATTGTGTTTTCATCAATTTTATTACTTCATTTATTTTCTCCATCGTTTGAGTCTTTTCCTTCAGAAAATAAACTATTCGAAATCTTGTATAGTCACACGTGAAGCACATGAAGTAGCGTGCTCCACCCAACGACGTATACTTCATGGGCCCGAATAGGTCACATGAAAGATCTCACCTGGCTCATTCGCACGTTGTTGCCGTTGTTGGAAACTGTTACGATTCTGCTTCCCCTCAATACACGCTCCACAAAATAAATCATTGTCAATGAAGTCGATATTATTTTGCTTCAAAATTTTCTTGATATGACGAAAGTTTTGATGTCCCAACTTCTCATGTCAAATTTTAAGAGTATTTTCCGTTGTTACATTAACTTCTTTAATAACCGGTTCGGTGGGCTCCTTAATTTTAATTAACATTTTAAATAATTGTCCAGCTCGAATGCCACGAGCTTTGATTATACCATTTTTCATAAATTCACATGTCTTTAAACGAACGAAAATTCATACCCTTGTCAAGAGCAGATGTTACCGAAAATAGGTTTCTTCTAGCTGCTGGCACATAGAAGACGTTCTCAAGTCTGTAAGATATCCATTTGCCGTTAACCAATGCTTCAAACTTGATTGTACCTCTTCCAAGGGCATCCATTGTCGACTTGTCACCGATGAAGATCTTGACAGGTGTCATAAAATTGTCAAACGACGAAAACCATTCACTTCTGCGAGTAATATGATCAGTGGCACCGGAGTCCACAGTCCATGCGTCGTTTTCTAGCTGGGCTGACAATACTTCGCACACGAAAGCTTCATCTTCAGTGTTATCTATTAAGGATGTAATTAAAAGAACATTATGTCTACTAACTAGATAATTAAAAAAAAGAATATATATAATTTTGACATATGTTTACTGTAATAGTTCAATATAATAGAATACATAAGTGTTTTCATTTACATAAGTGTTTTCATTCTAAACTATAATATATAACGTTAATTGGTTATGGGCCCAGGGCGTAAGGATTGAATTTCAAATAAATCATTTAAAAAAACTCCTATCCTTTTAGTGCTCAGTTGCAAAACATTAGTAGTAAACATGGCAGAAGGAATTAAACAAGGAGCAATTCCCCAAATAAATCATTTAGAAGATAAAAGTAATTGGGAGAATTGGAAGGCTAAAATAAGAATGGTTTTTAAAATGTTTCCACCTGCTCTCTGTATTGTTGATGGGTCTAAGACAAAACCAGAACCACCTGTAGATTTAGAAGCTACAGACATAGTGGCAAAGTATAAAAAAGAAGTAGAAATTTTTGAAAAAGCAGATAATTTTGCACTACTTATAATGTCTAGTAATATGAAAGAAGACATGTTCATGAAAGTAAGAAGATATGAAACTTCTAGAGAAATGTGGCTTGCTCTATGTCAACTATTCGATACAGTTTCTGAAGGTAGAATATTTGATTTATACAACAATTTCTTTGACGATAAATGACAGCCTGGTGACGATGTTATTGGCTTTATTACAAGATTAGCAAATAATTGGGAACGCTTGAAGGCAGAAGTTGAAAAACAACCGTCTGACAATAAGGATGTAGTTTTAATATGCAAAATTTTAAAATCGCTGCCTAAAAGATTTCAGTCATTTACAGCAGGCTGGAGACTAATCAGCAAAGAAAATAGAAACTTAAAAACTTTAACACAGAAAATATGCACGTTTGAAAATAATTTATTAGAAAACAAAAGAGAAGAAGCTCTGAATACTCAGATAAATAAATTTAATCAAAAGATTAATTATACCAATAAGAAAACCAATTTCATAAAGAAGTGTATGTACTGTGAAAAACAAGGGCACATGATTCAGGAATGTCGGTATTGGATTGCGGATGGTCGACCTCCAAAACCAGCTAAAGCAAAGTTTGTACAAAGTAATATTAAAACAAGTAATTCTACGGAAGGAATCACCTTAGTTGCAGTATCTGAAGAAGCCTTTAATGCTGAACAAGATGATGAAAATTGGTACATAGACAATGGTGCCACGAGCCACATAACGAAAAATAGAGAAGTTTTTACAAAATTTGAGGAATTTAGAAGCCATCATGGTATAATCACAGCAAATGGTACACACGTAAAGGCAGTTGGGAAAGGTTCTATTTCAGTACAAGCTATGGTAGACGGAAAATGGAAAAACCGTGAATTAACTAACGTGTGATATGTACCAGGTATTTCAAAAAACCTTTTCTCTGTTCTTGCTGCTCAAGATCACAAACCAGAAAGTAAGTTTGAATCAACATATGATAAATGCAAATTAGTACTTGGTCAAGAAACTCTTGTTTCTGGCATTCGAGATAGATGTGGTGGTCTTTACAAGCTATCACTTAAAACTGTTCAACCAAATACAGCACAAGTTAACTTAACTTGTAAAAATAAAGACGAAATTTTACAAATTTATCATGAAAGATTAGGACATCAAAACAAACGCCATGTTAAAGAAGTGATTAAAAGGGAGTTGAATATTGATGTACCTTTAAATAGTGAAACATGTGAAGCATGTGTATATGGGAAAATTCATAGATTAAAATTTGGTTATCGAAAAAGAGAAAAAAAAGCAGGTAATTTAATTCATACCGATGTTTGTGGGCCGTTTATAGCTTCAAAAAGCGGATTTCAATATTTTGTAGTTTTTAAAGACGACTACTCTAGATTTAGAAAAATTTATTTTATGAAGCATAAGTCAGAAGTAATATTGAAAATAAAAAAATTTTAACTGAAGCTAAAAATATTGGTCACACTATTAAAACTCTATTAAGTGATAATGGAGGTGAGTTTGATAACCGTGAAGTTCATGAAGTTCTTCTAACTCAAGGAATTCAACCAAGATATACAATGCCATACACCCCTGAACAGAATGGCTGTGCTGAAAGGGAAAATAGAACGATTGTAGAGATGGCTAGGACCTTAATGTATAGTCAGAAGGAACCACTTAATAAAAAATTATGGGCAGAATTAATAAATACATCAGCTCATATATTGAACAAAACTGGAGTTTCATCTGAGAAAGGAAAATCTCCATGGGAATTGTGGTTCGGGAAAAAACCCAATATTAAATATTTAAGAATAATTGGATCTAGATGTTGCGTGCACATTCCCAAGAAAAGTCGAAGAAAATTTGATAAAAAAAAGCTCAAGAAGGCATACTTATTGGTTACGAAGATAATGGGTATAGCGTCATATATGGAAATAAACTGATACGTTCAAGAGATGTTATTTTCAATGAAATTATTCATAAGCATTCAGAAACTGATAAGCATTCAGAAACTGAATGTAAAGAAATTAAACCCAAACATGATAATATTAATATAGAAGATGAAATTGTAAAAGAAAATGTGGAGAAGAGATTGAAGAAGAAATTGAAAATGATAGAGAAGAAATTGAAAATGATAGTGTTCACGGAGATGAAAAAATAATTCCAAATCAGAGACTAAGTGTATGTGCAGGTTGTGCTTGTGCTGAACCAGCTGAACACTTGCAGCAATTTGGTCATTGATGTCCATTCTGCAGAGCGGATCATAATGGAATAGTTCGAATATTTATGTAAATAATATTGTTTTATAATATTACATAAATTTTATGTATTTACATATTCATTTTTTTTTTGCAGGATTTGATTTCAATACGGGTTACGACACCCAGATTGTATACATATATATTGTATACATTAATTTTAATTATAAACATAAACTTTATAAAATACTGCTTATTTAAACTATATGAAATGTTACATAATGTTCCCCTACTTATCCATGATCTCCAAATTCTACGAAATTTCACGTATTTCGTACTATTAATAAAATAATTCTAATGCTTTGTAAATAAAATGAAAATTATGTTGTACAGCATATTTCAAATCTATCATATTATAGAATAAATAATTAATTTCATAATATTATACATCCTTTATACATTAGAATTTTTAAAATTATGTACGTTATAATCGTAATACATGTTGTAAGTAATGCAAACATTTTTCAAGGAATTCAAATGAAAAATTCTAATTTGCCATAACCTATACAGGATGAGAGAAACACATCACTTGTCTATCACATTTTTAATATACTTCATTTCACGTACGAAAATAGTGATGACAAGATGTAGGAATTTGATCTTGTTTGACTGGATAATATCGGGGTATTATCCAATCAAAAAACCAGATCAAACTGTTCCTATCTTCCCATCACAATTTTCTACCGTGAAATGAAGTATAGTTGTAATGGAGGGTTATATAGAGGCTTAGACCAGGTATAGAGGGGGAGACAGGGCATGCTATGTATTTCGCCATAAGACGACTTTCCAAATCATCCTAGCGATTTTCGACCTTATTGAACTGTCAGAATCAGCCGCAAAAGGCTAGTCGCTCAGATGTGTTACATACGTGTGCAGTCCACCGAATAAGTTTTCAATGTCAACAAGCGTCACCTACCGTTTTAACTTGTCAGTTATTTACATTACGTTTTTCTTTTTCAATATTCTTTCGTATTTATTTTAGTTTTATAAAACAAAATCAAGATAATTTGTAGTTATGGATAATCAAGTATTTATTTAGATTTGGCCAACTGTAACATAACAGTATTTAACTGGTCGACTAGCCTTTTGCGGCTGATTTTGACATTTCAATAAGATTCAAAATCGCTCAGATGATTTGGAAATATACGCGTGACTATGCCTTGTCTCCCCCTCTATTCCTGGTCTAAGTATAGAGGTATATTTTCGGGCTGTCATCTATTGGTATTTTCCTTGTACTACACTTGTGACTCCTTTCACTCCGTTGCTCGATTTCAAACAAATCGCTGTCATGGTGACAGTTGCAAAATGGTGCCAAGTATTAAGCGAGGCTATGGTCTTTGCAAAAGGGACTCCCGCTATAATTATAAAGAATACATGACAAATGTGAAATTATTAAAGTTTCCACAGCCGTTCGAAGACATTGAATCACATATAAAACTGAAATTCAAAACACAAGTGACAGAAGACAGAACTTTAAAAATGGCGTGGTTTGTTTGTAATCCGATCTTCCATCTCAACTTCTACATCGTCGCATTCTTTCTTGCATGTGACGTCAAAATCATAACCCTCTATTCTGTGTCTATGACCACGAAGCCATCTACTGACTCATAGAGTAACTAAAATTTTGCTGCTACCCTGCTGCCATCTGGCAACTTTTGTTTGAAACCTGGCCGCCATGTTGTTTTTTGACAATGCACGGTTTGATGTTGAAAATTTTTATGCGTTCCAGTTCCGGTGTTTGAGCATTTTGATAAAGAATGGTTTGGTGTTGAGCGCGTTCTCCCCGCGAGCCACATGTGCTCGCCACGTTTTGTTATGCAACCCGCCGGCACTAGCGGAATAACAGTTCTCTGTTCGACTGTACAGTTTGCAGATTTAAAAAAAATAAGCAAAAGAAAGAAAATCGCATTAACTGAGATATATTCATGTATTTCTATTTTAGATTATGAATACATAAAAGTTTTATACATAACTCCTTTTTTATTATATTTTTAAAAAGTATGTACAGTGTGGGGCCTAGAAACTTTATTTTTTTGAAGGTGAATAATATAAAAAGTATTCCTGATAGACAAAATTTATAAGTGTAAAATGAAAGAACATAATTTAAAGTTTTAAATCATGCAGTTTTAAACAAAACATCTTGAAGCAGATGGCCACCGTTCTCCAGGCATTGGTGCAACCGATTTTTGAAGCTCCTCTCTACATGTTCCAACATTCGGGCTATTTCCGGCCGAATTAGATTCGCCAGCTGCAGCAGGGTTGTAGGGCGGTGTATGTAAACCTCTGCATTAAGATATCCCCATAAAAAATCATCCTGATTTAAGACTATTTTTACGATGTGTGTGTGTGTGTGTGTGTGTGTGTGTGTGTGTGTGTGTGTGTGTATGTGTGTGTGTGTGTGTGTGCGTGCGCGTGTAATATTAAATGGATATAGTTAAAAAATTATAAAAATTATTAAATATCTTACATTAGCCACCTATGCTATAATTCTGGAAACAGCTTACTACCGATTAATCAGTAAGAATTTTACAATTTTTATATTAATTTGTTATACAGGATGGTGGCGGTTAGGGGTGAACATAGGGATTTGACGTGGGATTTTTGTGAAGAAGAAATGACTGCCAGTGTGAATAAATAACTTATACGTGGTAGACAGATTCAATTAATGGTGAGCATTGTTAACATTTAGAGTTCTTGTTGGCCCATAGCTGTTGAAAATAAAAATACAAACACAAATATGTAATTTACAAAATTTATTGTAAATATTCTCCACTAATTTCTAACATTTTATTTATATCTACAATCTTTTCTCTCGGTTTTCCTAATTTCTTGCCTTGTTCTTGTTCGTATGAATCGATATTTTGCCAACCTTTCCAACTTACAAACTGAATGTTATTTTTCTTTATAAGTTCCTTTAGATGGTCATAACCTGGTTTAGATGTTTTCAATATATCTTTTTCTAATAAATCCTTAACAACATTGTTTGCAATTTCGAAAGAATTGGACATTGTTGTTAGTATTACTCCTGTAGGACCAGTTGCTAACCATCCGGCAGTATATAAACCATTTTCAACTCTACCATCTAGGTGTACAACCACTCCTTTGCGGTTATCAAACGGAATAGTTCTATCAACATTAATAGATTTATAACCAATTGACCTTATAGCTAGATCACAACCTATTTCTTCAGTTTTGTCTGTTAAAACAGCTGATTTATTAATCAAATCATCTCCTACCAAAATATTTATCCCTAAAGTAATTGATTCTACTTTATTTTCCCCCGAAAATTTTAGAGGAGACCTGAAGAATTTTGGTATAAAATACTTGCTCTTCCCAGATGCATCTTCTGTTTTGTTTAAACTGTTCAACATCAATTCTGTGATTCTTTTTTTGGGGCGTGGTAAGTTGGGAACCAAATTCGGGATGTCCGCAAAATCTTCTTGTGACCACTTGGTGTGACAATCGGGAAGTTTGAGCATTTCACGTAGTTCTTTAATGGTAAATGCAGCCTGTAAAGGGCCTCGACGACCAATAAGATAGATTTCCCGGAGTTTGCTGGTCATGATAGTTTCTAAAGCGTATTGGGTAATATCCGTAGTCTGAAAGAAAATATTAAATAAATTGCAGAGTGAAATGTTTTTAATATTAGACACAAATTTACATCATTTTCCATGAAGTGGATTATTAGGGAAAAATATATGTAACTAAACATATTTTAGAAGAAAACAGAATATATTTCTGTGATTTGAAATTTATCATGATGTAAGTCTCTAATTCGCAATACACTGTGATATAGTATGCAAAATAACAAAATATTAATGACCAATTGCACCAACTTAAATTTTAAACATTTCTTGAAATGACTACAAATAATATGTATACAGGCTGTTCAATTTAAGTGAGGCGCTATTGCTATCTCGAGAACTATAAGAGGTATTAAGTTGGTTAAATTAGCAAACAATTTCTATATCTATTAAAATGAGCGAAACAATTTTTTTTGGTGATTCTCAACATACAGGATACAACATTCATATTTCAAATGGGACACCGTATATATTTTATTTATTGCGAATTCAACGATATGCTTGAAGTGAATTTTTATTAAAGAAATAAATTACAAAAACGTAAGAGAAAGTTATGAATAATTAACCTGGTAAGCCATATCAGGTAGGCTGTGATAACAAACAGGATGGTTGGAAGAAATTTAAATTCGCGAAACTATAGGGTGCGAGCAGGCACGTGACTCAAGCGACCTTGAAGTGCTTTTAATCAACTGATTTGTGTGCGTGTGTCACTTTGACAAGAACACTGTCACTTTGACAAAACCAATGTTTTGACTTATTTTAATCTTGAACTGCTAAAATGTTATTATTTTTAACAGTTCAAAATTAAAATAAGTCAAAATATTGGTCTTGTCAAAGAGACGTTGTTGTAAAAGTACCACGCGCACACATATCAGCTGATTCCAAGCACTTCAGGGTGGTTCGAGTCACGTGTCTGCTCGCACCCTATATTATATATGAGTAGTTTCATTTATTTAAACATTATTGGTGAAAACAAAATCGTAATAATCCCTACAAAGTTATAAATTATTGAAAAATGTATAAATTTTCACATAAATCACGTGACTTAAAATGTCCCCTGACATCATAGGTCAAGGTGCGGCACCGCACCAAGTGAGTATAATTTGTACCAGGCACCGGTCAGCTAAATGAATGTGCCAAAACACTATCATAGTTCCAGGAAGCAAACTGTATAAATTTTAAGAAAATGGATTAAGTCACCTTTGAGTTCAAAACATTTTGCAATATTTTGAATTGTAAAGTCCAAGGGTAAAGTCACATAAGTCATCACACAGGTCATTGCACGTACGCTTTAACATCTTTAATTATTTGGTAATTCAATTTGTAATAGTTTATAGTTTTAGCTATAGTGCTAGTAATGATTTATTTCGTGATTTCTCCAGTTTTAAAGTGTATTAACTGTGTTTAGTTTTTGACGTAATATGGAATTGAAATTCAATAAGCTGATGAACATTCATTGTGCCGTTTGATATAAAGTGCAGTGCAAAGAAGCAAATAGATGTTTACTTTTATATTTAATGATGAAATGTCGTACCATTTCCAAAATCCTTTTATCTTACATATAAACAAAAATTAAAATAGAAGTGTACGTCTATCTGACAAGTAATTTTAAATTTATTTAGAAATGAATTTGTAGTTATTGTATTGTGATTATTTAAAATATATGTATGTACTTGTATTCAATTTTCTTATTGTCTTTTATTTTAAAAATTTAAAATTTCAATTTATGTATAGGCGGTGTGCACAAAAGTAGTCAGTGCCGACAGCGGACAAAAATGACAAAATTGGTTACTCATTGAAACATAGAAAGGTTATGTTTCATGTCATAATAATTTTGCAATTTCTATTTTATAAAATATTTGCAATGAATGCGAATGATAAGACGTTAAATATTATGTGATACAGTGGTGGATCTAACAATTATTACAAAATTACCGATTGAAGTATTAAATTTCATAAATTTCCTAGAAGATTATATGAGGAACAGATGTATAAGGAAATAACTTTTCAACAGATATCTTCTACTAATATGAAAAATTCTTTTAGGTATACATATTTTCTCATTGTAAAATATACTTATCGTATGAATAAAATTTCAACAATGGTCGTCTGATTGCAATAATGAATTATATAAAAATGTGATCCTTAAGCTAATATTTGAGCAAGATATAATACAAGAAGCAGAAAATTGTCTTAAAATTGTATAATACTTGCAGTTGTATGAAATATAAGTCTATTTTTGACATAATTCGTCTATTTATTATAGATTTTATACATGTAATGTTAATAGAAATTCACATTGTTCGTATTTTTCGTGTATTTTCTTTTCCGAGCTAGTGCAACTGATTACACTTAGAGCCTGGTATATTTTCAATGAAGAATCTTCTTCAATTATTCCGAATATAAAAGAAGGATGCTAACATCATACACTGATATCGTGATATGTAGAAATTTTCTTCTTTCCAATCACTCAAGTTTTCAAACTTTTTCCTCTTAATTTCCATCTATTGTGCATCTTGTAACATTCAACTAATATTATAAATTATAATATAAATTTAAATATGATAAAATGGTTTACAGAAATTATACATATTATGAGAAAAATTATATTTTCTGCCACAGTACCTTCGCTGGTATTTTGACATTTTTGATTGTCACAACACATATATAGCATTTTAAATATTTTCTTTATTCATTTTCATATACTATGCTGTATAATATTCATGCACAATAGCAAAAACTCAAAATAAAATTGTAAATTGTATCACTTTCTCGAAATGTCAAAATTGATTCGGTAACCAAAAATGTCAATGTAGCCGTTAGAGGCGCTGACGCTCAAAATGTGCACATCGCCTATACATGACATGTCTCCTATGTCACAAACTACCAAGCCATTAGAGTGTGCGTTAGTTCTTGGAAGCAATCTGTAGATGTCACTATTTTATATTTCGAAAAATACATTAACTGTCCTATCTGTAGTTGAGGTGATCCGTGATTTGTACTAGCTTGAATTTAAAACATTTTGAACAAACGTCAGTGACATTTAACCTTGTCACTCCCAAGGACGTTCAAAAGAGGGGGATATGGCTTAATGTCGAGAAAGTGAGGCAAGGCAGATTAACAGAGACTGACATATTTTTTCTGCACCGTGCTTAGCCTACTATTGTGCGAGTTTTGAAGATCGAATCAGGGTTTGTTTGAAATTACAAACGTTTTTAATATTTACTAGTAAGAAAAAAATAATATTAATACTGTACTGAGTAAGCTTGATAATAAATTTAAATATATTTTGAAATAAATTAATACTATTATAATAAAACAATTATATTTTGCAATGCATCTACCTTAAACTTAAAAATAAGGAGAGGAAAAACAACATAGTTATATTAAAAAGTATATTTTTATTTTATTCATTTCTAAACAGTGTTAGTTTATTTAATGTTTTTCTTTTTGTTATTTTATTTTTATTTATAACTGTAGCAGAGAATTTTAATTTTAGGTCTATATAAACATTTAAAATTGTATCGATTAATTGAGTTCTGCGATTAACAGCGAAATCTTGGGAAATAATGTGGTCGTCCATTGCTTTAAAAACTTGGCCGGAAACAATACGCCTGACTTTATTTTGTATTATAATTTTGATGTTATTCCGGCATAACATATGCACTTTAGACCTTAAAATACTTTCTGCAATTTGACATATTTCGAAGGATTACGCAATCCACCACGATTTTTTAATTTAATTAAAATACTGTCTGTATTATTTATATACAAAAATGTTTTGCATGTGAAGCAGATGATTTTTTTCTATAATAATGATCAAATTATTAGAAAGAAGATGAGATTTGGCTAAGCACGGTGCAGAAAATTATTTCTATCTTTTTTCCTTACCCTTGCCTCAGCTCAACCAATGTTACTAGCATTATGAAGGCACATCCCCCTCTCTTGAACGTCCTTGGTCACTCCCCTAATTTCTGCAGTAGTGAAACAATCATTTGCAGATATAAATTCCGCAACCATCCAATTACCCACTTGTGGTAAATGATCATATTTACCTTGAACATAATTTTCAATAGGCACTGCCATTATTAATACTAAAGCAGAATATAAATAGTTAGAAGAGCTAATACATATGTTAATATTATCGAAAAAAACATACCTTGCTTAATATTTTAAGTTTAAAAATGGTGTATGAAAAAACTTTAACCACAGTTGACGTTTGAATGTCACGAACAACCTCCTCTAGTTGCCGTACACATGCAGTTTAGAACCAAGGACCAATAATCTAAATTAGAACCATGACCTACGACGTCAAACGAGTGGGGGGTAGATTTCAGCAAAAAATTTGGCGCGAATATTTTTTCAATAGTTATATCCCGAGTGCTAAGAATTTAATCAATCAAATTTGACATGTCTGGCTTATACAATAAATTTTGTTTAAAAAGTGTTTGAGTACATAATAATTTGAAAAATTTTATCTTAAATTATTAAGTACAATAACATTTTTTAAAAGCAAAATTTTATAAATAAGCCAATACTTTAGAACGAGGGGTATAGTCAAAATTTTTTATTTTATTTGTCAAATAAATGTAAAAATAATAAATAAAATTTGCTTGTATTGAATAATTTGACATGTTTAAAGACATAGAATACCAGTAAAGGTAAAAAGCGTGTAAATATCTTACTTCTGCAAATTTGCAACAATGGAAAATGAGACATTCTGATTGGTCAAATTTGTTACGAATCAAATAATCTCTGATATTTTAAAAACTATGAAGAAAAAAACGTTTTTTTTTTGTTAATTTATGTACCATACCCTTTCTATTAAAATTATTTTTAAAAAATGTGCAACCACCCTATTGATTATTTTTTATAACAAAATATATAATTTTCTAAAAATAACTTACTATTTAAACAAACCTTCAATACTTAATATTATCTCAACTGTTTTCACAGCCTGCCTGTTATCATGGCTTAGCTCTTAGCAGAGGTTAAATATTCATAATTTTCCATGTTTTTGTAATTGATTTCTTCAATAAATATTCAAATCAAGCATATCGTTGAATTCTTAATTTTACATAGATTCCAAATATATAAAAATATATGTATAGGATGTCCCATTTGAAATATGAAAGTTTCATCCCGTATTTTGAGAACTGGCTTAAAAAAAATGTTTCGCTCATTTTAAAAGTCTTATGATATAGACATTGCTTGCTAATTTAACCAATTTCGTATATATTATATTTCTCGAGATACCAATAGTGCTCCTTTTAAATTGAATACCCTATATAATATCGAAATGATGTATCAAATTTCGATTTGTATTATTTTGGGCGCGTTTTTTTAATTCCGCAGATATGTATCCCTGCAGTATTAACTTGCAGATAGTCGTTTTTTATTGCATATATGCATCTGCTATGCAGCTGGACAGTGTTTTTTTTTTATTTAACTGTAAAGCAGTTCTGCACCTTGACTGCGCGCAGTTATGAATCCAGCTTTGAAAATGTTGCATTGGATGTACGCATGCGCAGACAGTAGTTATCACGAAACAAAAATCAACATAACCAAAGATATTAATCTTCAGTAACAACTTTAGTAGCATTTCTAGCAATAGTAAACATTTTGCATAACTTTTAATAATGTCTGATGAATTGGTGTTTGACAGATATCATAACCATATTGTCGCTGCCGCAGGGTATTGTTTGTTTATTCCTCGCAAAACTGCAAGCAGGTAACAGCAGATGTGACGTCATATAAATCAGAACTGCAATACATCGCAGTTTTCTGTTGACAATAAATAACGTAAGTACCCTTTGTTTAAACGTACATTCCTAGATTAAAATTCAAACATTCAGATTATATAATTATCAATGATTAATGGCTGTATTCTATTTAAAACTAAAACCTTACAAATCAAATTTGTACTGTAAAAAACTGATAAAACACATCTATTTTTGTTGATTAATATAAAATTATACATGAGATGGTAACTTTCCATGCGATTTTCTTCGTTACTTACAGATCTGCTGTTTTGAACATAATACACATGGCCATTAATATAATTATTAGACTGCAATATGTAACATGTGATCGAAAGAGAAGCACCTAGTAGCAGGGAACGAGGCAGGCTAAGTACGGGAATGTCTTCAACGCCCGAATATTAAAAACCAGAATATTCCAAACCAGAATATGCATGCACAGAATCATGCAAATCCCCAATCTTCAAAAACAGAATCGTGCATCGCCAGAAAGCGCTTCGCCCGAAAAACCGAATACGTGAGCGTGGCCAAGTAGAGATCACTGTAGATTAGGTTAAGGTAGGGTACCTTTATAACCAGGGTATGGCCATGGCGTGGCTCATGTTTCGTCCGCCGTTACCGGACCATCTGTTATGTGTTGTTCTTGCGCAAATTATTATGTATTTTCGTGGCTATTTGTTTGATTTTACAGAAAAACACATTTAATTATCATTTTAATATTTTAAAGTGTAAATAATATATTTTATTTTATTTACTTGTGTAGTTTGTTAAGATACCCACCACGACTACTGACATATTGAAAACAACTATAAATTACCAATATTAAGTACAATCATTTAAATTTTTAAAAGGTAAGTTTAGAATATACAATTATTATGTAAATAAGAACTACAGATATTAAATTAGATGTGATAATAACAACCCATATCATATAGTCTACATAACCTCTAAATAATAATTGTGTATCTCTTAAATTAATCAATTTTTATTACCTTTATAAATTCACAGTGTGATAATTTAATATTCTTTTATAATATAATATCACATTTATTACAAATAAATAAGGAAATGAATTACCGACAATGGCGGTGATCTTGGACCATGGCCATACCCTGGTTATAAAGGTACCCTAGGTTAAGGTTGGATTTGGTAGCGATAGCAACAAGGAGGTTTTCCCTCCTTTACAAACTGGCACATCAGTAGACATAGCACGCACTTTAGAATTCTATCAAATGAGGCATTTGTTTTCGCTACGAAGCGAAAATTTGGTAGCATTGTCTCAAAATATTCGACTGCAAGCGTACGACTCTAGGCGAAAGTATTAAACTATCATCATTATTTTGTCACAATTCAATTCAAACCCAATTTACATATTTATTATATACAACTGTCATAATATTTTCTATTTTAATAGTATAAAACCCGAAAGTTCCCAAAATAAAAAGCGAGTACAGAATTCCAAAGTGCATGCTACCAAGATTCGTAAAAGTATAATCGTATTCGCCAGTTATATCTGATAGAATCCTAAAGTGCGTGCTGCCACTACTGCCCTACATTCTGTATCAAAATTAAATTTAAAAATCTGTACGCAAGACCAACATGAAATACTCGTATAGACACAATTATAAAATTGCCGTAATTTAACATAACATTAGTTTTTTATACTTTTATGTCCTAATCCATAGCAAGTTTTATTACAAAAACCAAAAAGTATATAATTTTGAAATTTACATATCTCGCTTATACAAAGGGCTAATTTAATAATATTGGATGTGCTAGACGCAGAATTTAATTCTCTAAAACTATTATTTGAAGCATTTTTATTTCTAAAATCAAAATGAAACCATTTTATTCAAGAAAAATTGTTAACAACTTCAGGTAATACATCACTTCCGGTTAGTCTATTTCAACCAAAATCTACTGTGTTATTCCCATTGACATAAAAGTCCTTTACTTTGTACAAGGAAGTAAAAATAAAACAGAATTATAATAACCCCACATGTCAATGTCAAAAAATTAATATAAAAATTAAGTCGCAATTGGGATTTTCAGGTATCAAGAGATGGCGCTGATCGCATTATTCACTGGTACACTTTTCGTTGACGTGTGTCAACGTAGCATTTCTGTCAATTGTATTTCTTTAGTTTTCGTATTATTTTCTCATTTATTAGTAATTTTTATTTATAATTCAAGTAAGAATAATAGAGTTTTTGTAGTCATATAGTTGTAGTTTCATGTAAATATCAAATGTGTACCACTGTTTGCAGTTCTAATATTTGCCGCTAGTTAGCGTTTTCTTATTTGAAAATCCCAATACGGTAAAGAGTTATTGCATAAATCCGAATAGGGTCCATTCTTGAATATTTTTCTCTTTAGGTTAAAGTGACCATCCGTCCAGCATTAGGCTGGACTGTCCAGCATTTGCATGACTTGTGCAGCATTGATAAGTGTCCGCCATTTTGTCCAGCATTGATATGTGCTCGTTATTTTATGTATTTTAATTAAACGTAATATTTTTATATGGACGTCATAGTAGCTAATGGCATATTTAAAACAAAATTTTCAAAATGTTTGAATGCGACTTATTTGAAAAATATTAATGAGAATGAAGAAAATAAACTTAAAAATAACCAAAATTATTATCTTTAATTCTATTTTTCAATTGTTTCGTTAATAATTGTTTTATTCTACAAATTTAATTGTTTAATTCTTGGTGTTTAAAAAAAAGGACCTTAGATGAATGGACACATAGTTGGAAAACTAAAAAAATAATCAATGATTCAATATGGAGTTCAATTAAAAATTCAAACTTATTACTCGAAATTCAACAGTGATAAAAAACTTGAGCATCGCCTTTCGAGAAGATATAAAAAATGCCCTAAAGAGGTGCAAACCAAAATGCAGTATTATTTTACATTTCGAAGTTACGCGCAAAAATGAAAAACTGTAATATTTACATTTTCTTCTATATCTAATGACCTATTCATTTTTTCTCAAATAACGATACACCAATACAATGGTCTTCTAATAGGGAAACATTGGTCTAATTTATCCAAATTATTAGTGTTAAGAGGAATAGAACCCCTGCGTACTAGATATGAAGCGAAAATTGTTCCTATACTAGAACTATTAAAATTTTAAAAATTCAACATTAGACGAACATACTTCTGATATTAGCCAGCATTTTAAAAAAAGTTTTATTGAAATCTATTAGTATTTGACTTTGATTTTATGGGGAATGCGGCATTTATCGTTTTTCGTGCAAAATCAATGTCAAATACAAATAGATTTCAATTATACTTTTTGTAAAATGTAGGTTCATATTAGAATATGTTCGTCTAATGTTGAATTTTTTAAAATATTAATAGTTCTATCACAGGAACAATTTATTTGAAGTGTCGCTTCATATCTAGTACGCAGGGGTTCCATTCCTCTTAAAGCTGATTATACAAATATAATTAAGGTACACAGTGTTTTTTTTTTTCGTCTAATAGAGTGTCCAGCATTGACGTCAAAGAAGTATCGAGGTGAAGTTAGCGACGCGTCGCTCAGCGACGGGCGCATATAGGTCTACCGTTCAACCAAGTATTGCGCAATAGAATTCTTCATTTCTAAGGGTGATATGTAGCGGAATAAACTAATATGCAATGATTATGCGATGTAGGGGTAATTACCAGTGCCCCCCTAGATATTAATTAAAATATAAGTAAAGATGAGACCACTAAATATTATATCTAAATAGACAATTTATTCTAATAGTTAAATACTGCACCCCTACGGGATGGCCAGTTACATGGCTATATGGGGGTGATTAGTAGGGTCCTTGTGTATGAAATAAAATAGAATTTGAGGTGGTACAACACCGTATTTTATTTAAAGTAATTTTAAATGTATCGTATATTGATGAATATTCCGCCTATGTTTAAGGGTAAACTACAAACCCCCTACGGGATGGCCAGTTACATGGCTACATAAGGGTGATTAGTAGGGTCCTTGTGTATGAAATAAAATAGAATTTGAGGTGGTACAACGCCGTATTTTTTTAAAGTAATTTTAAATGTATCGTATATTGATGAATATTCCGCCTATGTTTAAGGGTAAACTACAAACCCCCTACGGGATGGCCAGTTACATGGCTACATAAGGGTGATTAGTAGGGTCCTTGTGTATGAAATAAAATAGAATTTGAGGTGGTACAACGCCGTATTTTTTTAAAGTAATTTTAAATGTATCGTATATTGATGAATATTCCGCCTATGTTTAAGGGTAAACTACAAACCCCTTACGGGATGGCCAGTTACATGGCTACATAAGGGTGATTAGTAGGGTCCTTGTGTATGAAATAAAATAGAATTTGAGGTGGTACAACGCCGTATTTTTTTAAAGTAATTTTAAATGTATCGTATATTGATGAATATTCCGCCTATGTTTAAGGGTAAACTACAAACCCCTTACGGGATGGCCAGTTACATGGCTACATAAGGGTGATTAGTAGGGTCCTTGTGTATGAAATAAAATAGAATTTGAGGTGGTACAACGCCGTATTTTTTTAAAGTAATTTTAAATGTATCGTTTATTGATGAATATTCCGCCTATGTTTAAGGGTAAACTACAAACCCCCTACGGGATGGCCAGTTACATGGCTACATAAGGGTGATTAGTAGGGTCCTTGTGTATGAAATAAAATAGAATTTGAGGTGGTACAACGCCGTATTTTTTTAAAGTAATTTTAAATGTATCGTATATTGATGAATATTCCGCCTATGTTTAAGGGTAAACTACAAACCCCTTACGGGATGGCCAGTTACATGGCTACATAAGGGTGATTAGTAGGGTCCTTGTGTATGAAATAAAATAGAATTTGAGGTGGTACAACGCCGTATTTTTTTAAAGTAATTTTAAATGTATCGTATATTGATGAATATTCCGCCTATGTTTAAGGGTAAACTACAAACCCCTTACGGGATGGCCAGTTACATGGCTACATAAGGGTGATTAGTAGGGTCCTTGTGTATGAAATAAAATAGAATTTGAGGTGGTACAACGCCGTATTTTTTTAAAGTAATTTTAAATGTATCGTATATTGATGAATATTCCGCCTATGTTTAAGGGTAAACTACAAACCCCCTACGGGATGGCCAGTTACATGGCTACATAAGGGTGATTAGTAGGGTCCTTGTGTATGAAATAAAATAGAATTTGAGGTGGTACAACGCCGTATTTTTTTAAAGTAATTTTAAATGTATCGTATATTGATGAATATTCCGCCTATGTTTAAGGGTAAACTACAAACCCCTTACGGGATGGCCAGTTACATGGCTACATAAGGGTGATTAGTAGGGTCCTTGTGTATGAAATAAAATAGAATTTGAGGTGGTACAACGCCGTATTTTTTTAAAGTAATTTTAAATGTATCGTATATTGATGAATATTCCGCCTATGTTTAAGGGTAAACTACAAACCCCCTACGGGATGGCCAGTTACATGGCTACATAAGGGTGATTAGTAGGGTCCTTGTGTATGAAATAAAATAGAATTTGAGGTGGTACAACGCCGTATTTTTTTAAAGTAATTTTAAATGTATCGTATATTGATGAATATTCCGCCTATGTTTAAGGGTAAACTACAAACCCCCTACGGGATGGCCAGTTACATGGCTACATAAGGGTGATTAGTAGGGTCCTTGTGTATGAAATAAAATAGAATTTGAGGTGGTACAACGCCGTATTTTTTTAAAGTAATTTTAAATGTATCGTATATTGATGAATATTCCGCCTATGTTTAAGGGTAAACTACAAACCCCCTACGGGATGGCCAGTTACATGGCTACATAAGGGTGATTAGTAGGGTCCTTGTGTATGAAATAAAATAGAATTTGAGGTGGTACAACGCCGTATTTTTTTAAAGTAATTTTAAATGTATCGTATATTGATGAATATTCCGCCTATGTTTAAGGGTAAACTACAAACCCCTTACGGGATGGCCAGTTACATGGCTACATAAGGGTGAGGGTGATTAGTAGGGTCCCTTGCGTATGAAATAAAATAGAATTTGAGGTGGTACAACGCCGTATTTTTTTAAAGTAATTTTAAATGTATCGTATATTGATGAATATTCCGCCTATGTTTAAGGGTAAACTACAAACCCCCTACGGGATGGCCAGTTACATGGCTACATAAGGGTGTTAGTAGGGTCCTTGCGTATGAAATAAAATAGAATTTGAGGTGGTACAACGCCGTATTTTTTTAAAGTAATTTTAAATGTATCGTATATTGATGAATATTCCGCCTATGTTTAAGGGTAAACTACAAACCCGCTACGGGATGGCCAGTTACATGGCTACATAAGGGTGATTAGTAGGGTCCTTGTGTATGAAATAAAATAGAATTTGAGGTGGTACAACGCCGTATTTTTTTAAAGTAATTTTAAATGTATCGTATATTGATGAATATTCCGCCTATGTTTAAGGGTAAACTACAAACCCCTACGGGATGGCCAGTTACATGGCTACATAAGGGTGATTAGTAGGGTCTTGTGTATGAAATAAAATAGAATTTGAGGTGGTACAACGCCGTATTTTTTTAAAGTAATTTTAAATGTATCGTATATTGATGAATATTCCGCCTATGTTTAAGGGTAAACTACAAACCCCTACGGGATGGCCAGTTACATGGCTACATAAGGGTGATTAGTAGGGTCCTTGTGTATGAAATAAAATAGAATTTGAGGTGGTACAAACGCCGTATTTTTTAAAGTAATTTTAAATGTATCGTATATTGATGAATATTCCGCCTATGTTTAAGGGTAAACTACAAACCCCTTACGGGATGGCCAGTTACATGGCTACATAAGGGTGATTAGTAGGGTCCTTGTGTATGAAATAAAATAGAATTTGAGGTGGTACAACGCCGTATTTTTTTAAAGTAATTTTAAATGTATCGTATATTGATGAATATTCCGCCTATGTTTAAGGTAAACTACAAACCCCTACGGGATGGCCAGTTACATGGCTACATAAGGGTGATTAGTAGGGTCCTTGTGTATGAAATAAAATAGAATTTGAGGTGGTACAACGCCGTATTTTTTAAAGTAATTTTAAATGTATCGTATATTGATGAATATTCCGCCTATGTTTAAGGGTAAACTACAAACCCCCTACGGGATGGCCAGTTACATGGCTACATAAGGGTGATTAGTAGGGTCCTTGTGTATGAAATAAAATAGAATTTGAGGTGGTACAACGCCGTATTTTTTTAAAGTAATTTTAAATGTATCGTATATTGATGAATATTCCGCCTATGTTTAAGGGTAAACTACAAACCCCCTACGGGATGGCCAGTTACATGGCTACATAAGAGTGATTAGTAGGGTCCTTGTGTATGAAATAAAATAGAATTTGAGGTGGTACAACGCCGTATTTTTTTAAAGTAATTTTAAATGTATCGTATATTGATGAATATTCCGCCTATGTTTAAGGGTAAACTACAAACCCCTTACGGGATGGCCAGTTACATGGCTACATAAGGGTGATTAGTAGGGTCCTTGTGTATGAAATAAAATAGAATTTGAGGTGGTACAACGCCGTATTTTTTTAAAGTAATTTTAAATGTATCGTATATTGATGAATATTCCGCCTATGTTTAAGGGTAAACTACAAACCCCTTACGGGATGGCCAGTTACATGGCTACATAAGGGTGATTAGTAGGGTCCTTGTGTATGAAATAAAATAGAATTTGAGGTGGTACAACGCCGTATTTTTTTAAAGTAATTTTAAATGTATCGTATATTGATGAATATTCCGCCTATGTTTAAGGGTAAACTACAAACCCCTTACGGGATGGCCAGTTACATGGCTACATAAGGGTGATTAGTAGGGTCCTTGTGTATGAAATAAAATAGAATTTGAGGTGGTACAACGCCGTATTTTTTTAAGTAATTTTAAATGTATCGTATATTGATGAATATTCCGCCTATGTTTAAGGGTAAACTACAAACCCCTTACGGGATGGCCAGTTACATGGCTACATAAGGGTGATTAGTAGGGTCCTTGTGTATGAAATAAAATAGAATTTGAGGTGGTACAACGCCGTATTTTTTTAAAGTAATTTTAAATGTATCGTATATTGATGAATATTCCGCCTATGTTTAAGGGTAAACTACAAACCCCCTACGGGATGGCCAGTTACATGGCTACATAAGGGTGATTAGTAGGGTCCTTGTGTATGAAATAAAATAGAATTTGAGGTGGTACAACGCCGTATTTTTTTAAAGTAATTTTAAATGTATCGTATATTGATGAATATTCCGCCTATGTTTAAGGGTAAACTACAAACCCCCTACGGGATGGCCAGTTACATGGCTACATAAGGGTGATTAGTAGGGTCCTTGTGTATGAAATAAAATAGAATTTGAGGTGGTACAACGCCGTATTTTTTTAAAGTAATTTTAAATGTATCGTATATTGATGAATATTCCGCCTATGTTTAAGGGTAAACTACAAACCCCCTACGGGATGGCCAGTTACATGGCTACATAAGAGTGATTAGTAGGGTCCTTGTGTATGAAATAAAATAGAATTTGAGGTGGTACAACGCCGTATTTTTTTAAAGTAATTTTAAATGTATCGTATATTGATGAATATTCCGCCTATGTTTAAGGGTAAACTACAAACCCCCTACGGGATGGCCAGTTACATGGCTACATAAGGGTGATTAGTAGGGTCCTTGTGTATGAAATAAAATAGAATTTGAGGTGGTACAACGCCGTATTTTTTTAAAGTAATTTTAAATGTATCGTATATTGATGAATATTCCGCCTATGTTTAAGGGTAAACTACAAACCCCCTACGGGATGGCCAGTTACATGGCTACATAAGGGTGATTAGTAGGGTCCTTGTGTATGAAATAAAATAGAATTTGAGGTGGTACAACGCCGTATTTTTTTAAAGTAATTTTAAATGTATCGTATATTGATGAATATTCCGCCTATGTTTAAGGGTAAACTACAAACCCCCTACGGGATGGCCAGTTACATGGCTACATAAGGGTGATTAGTAGGGTCCTTGTGTATGAAATAAAATAGAATTTGAGGTGGTACAACGCCGTATTTTTTTAAAGTAATTTTAAATGTATCGTATATTGATGAATATTCCGCCTATGTTTAAGGGTAAACTACAAACCCCCTACGGGATGGCCAGTTACATGGCTACATAAGGGTTATTAGTAGGGTCCTTGTGTATGAAATAAAATAGAATTTGAGGTGGTACAACGCCGTATTTTTTTAAAGTAATTTTAAATGTATCGTATATTGATGAATATTCCGCCTATGTTTAAGGGTAAACTACAAACCCCCTTACGGGATGGCCAGTTACATGGCTACATAAGGGTGATTAGTAGGGTCCTTGTGTATGAAATAAAATAGAATTTGAGGTGGTACAACGCCGTATTTTTTTTTTTAAGTAATTTTAAAAGTATCATATATTAATGAATAATCCGCTTATGTTTAAGGGTAAACTACAAACCCCCTACGAGATGGCCAGTTACATGGCTATATGGGGGTGATTAGTAGGGTCCTTGTGTATGAAATAAAATAGAATTTGAGGTGGTACAACGCCGTATTTTTTTTTTTAAGTAATTTTAAAAGTATCGTATATTGATGAATATTCCGCCTATGTTTAAGGGTAAACTACAAACCCCTTACGGGATGGCCAGTTACATGGCTATATAAGGGTGATTAGCAGGGTCCTTGTGTATGAAATAAAATAGAATTTGAGGTGGTACAACGCCGTATTTTTTTTAAAGTAATTTTAAAAGTATCGTATATTGATGAATATTCCGCCTATGTTTAAGGGTAAACTACAAACCCCCTACGGGATGGCCAGTTACATGGCTACATAAGGGTGATTAGTAGGGTCCTTGCGTATGAAATAAAATAGAATTTGAGGTGGTACAACGCCGTATTTTTTTAAAGTAATTTTAAATGTATCGTATATTGATGAATATTCCGCCTATGTTTAAGGGTAAACTACAAACCCGCTACGGGATGGCCAGTTACATGGCTACATAAGGGTGATTAGTAGGGTCCTTGTGTATGAAATAAAATAGAATTTGAGGTGGTACAACGCCGTATTTTTTAAAGTAATTTTAAATGTATCGTATATTGATGAATATTCCGCCTATGTTTAAGGGTAAACTACAAACCCCCTACGGGATGGCCAGTTACATGGCTACATAAGGGTGATTAGTAGGGTCCTTGTGTATGAAATAAAATAGAATTTGAGGTGGTACAACGCCGTATTTTTTTAAAGTAATTTTAAATGTATCGTATATTGATGAATATTCCGCCTATGTTTAAGGGTAAACTACAAACCCCCTACGGGATGGCCAGTTACATGGCTACATAAGGGTGATTAGTAGGGTCCTTGTGTATGAAATAAAATAGAATTTGAGGTGGTACAACGCCGTATTTTTTTAAAGTAATTTTAAATGTATCGTATATTGATGAATATTCCGCCTATGTTTAAGGGTAAACTACAAACCCCTTACGGGATGGCCAGTTACATGGCTACATAAGGGTGATTAGTAGGGTCCTTGTGTATGAAATAAAATAGAATTTGAGGTGGTACAACGCCGTATTTTTTTAAAGTAATTTTAAATGTATCGTATATTGATGAATATTCCGCCTATGTTTAAGGGTAAACTACAAACCCCCTACGGGATGGCCAGTTACATGGCTACATAAGGGTGATTAGTAGGGTCCTTGTGTATGAAATAAAATAGAATTTGAGGTGGTACAACGCCGTATTTTTTTAAAGTAATTTTAAATGTATCGTATATTGATGAATATTCCGCCTATGTTTAAGGGTAAACTACAAACCCCCTACGGGATGGCCAGTTACATGGCTACATAAGGGTGATTAGTAGGGTCCTTGTGTATGAAATAAAATAGAATTTGAGGTGGTACAACGCCGTATTTTTTTAAAGTAATTTTAAATGTATCGTATATTGATGAATATTCCGCCTATGTTTAAGGGTAAACTACAAACCCCCTACGGGATGGCCAGTTACATGGCTACATAAGGGTGATTAGTAGGGTCCTTGCGTATGAAATAAAATAGAATTTGAGGTGGTACAACGCCGTATTTTTTTAAAGTAATTTTAAATGTATCGTATATTGATGAATATTCCGCCTATGTTTAAGGGTAAACTACAAACCCGCTACGGGATGGCCAGTTACATGGCTACATAAGGGTGATTAGTAGGGTCCTTGTGTATGAAATAAAATAGAATTTGAGGTGGTACAACGCCGTATTTTTTTAAAGTAATTTTAAATGTATCGTATATTGATGAATATTCCGCCTATGTTTAAGGGTAAACTACAAACCCGCTACGGGATGGCCAGTTACATGGCTACATAAGGGTGATTAGTAGGGTCCTTGTGTATGAAATAAAATAGAATTTGAGGTGGTACAACGCCGTATTTTTTTAAAGTAATTTTAAATGTATCGTATATTGATGAATATTCCGCCTATGTTTAAGGGTAAACTACAAACCCGCTACGGGATGGCCAGTTACATGGCTACATAAGGGTGATTAGTAGGGTCCTTGCGTATGAAATAAAATAGAATTTGAGGTGGTACAACGCCGTATTTTTTTAAAGTAATTTTAAATGTATCGTATATTGATGAATATTCCGCCTATGTTTAAGGGTAAACTACAAACCCCCTACGGGATGGCCAGTTACATGGCTACATAAGGGTGATTAGTAGGGTCCTTGCGTATGAAATAAAATAGAATTTGAGGTGGTACAACGCCGTATTTTTTTAAAGTAATTTTAAATGTATCGTATATTGATGAATATTCCGCCTATGTTTAAGGGTAAACTACAAACCCGCTACGGGATGGCCAGTTACATGGCTACATAAGGGTGATTAGTAGGGTCCTTGTGTATGAAATAAAATAGAATTTGAGGTGGTACAACGCCGTATTTTTTTAAAGTAATTTTAAATGTATCGTATATTGATGAATATTCCGCCTATGTTTAAGGGTAAACTACAAACCCCTTACGGGATGGCCAGTTACATGGCTACATAAGGGTGATTAGTAGGGTCCTTGTGTATGAAATAAAATAGAATTTGAGGTGGTACAACGCCGTATTTTTTTAAAGTAATTTTAAATGTATCGTATATTGATGAATATTCCGCCTATGTTTAAGGGTAAACTACAAACCCCTTACGGGATGGCCAGTTACATGGCTACATAAGGGTGATTAGTAGGGTCCTTGTGTATGAAATAAAATAGAATTTGAGGTGGTACAACGCCGTATTTTTTTAAAGTAATTTTAAATGTATCGTATATTGATGAATATTCCGCCTATGTTTAAGGGTAAACTACAAACCCCTTACGGGATGGCCAGTTACATGGCTACATAAGGGTGATTAGTAGGGTCCTTGTGTATGAAATAAAATAGAATTTGAGGTGGTACAACGCCGTATTTTTTTAAAGTAATTTTAAATGTATCGTATATTGATGAATATTCCGCCTATGTTTAAGGGTAAACTACAAACCCCCTACGGGATGGCCAGTTACATGGCTACATAAGGGTGATTAGTAGGGTCCTTGTGTATGAAATAAAATAGAATTTGAGGTGGTACAACGCCGTATTTTTTTAAAGTAATTTTAAATGTATCGTATATTGATGAATATTCCGCCTATGTTTAAGGGTAAACTACAAACCCCCTACGGGATGGCCAGTTACATGGCTACATAAGGGTGATTAGTAGGGTCCTTGCGTATGAAATAAAATAGAATTTGAGGTGGTACAACGCCGTATTTTTTTAAAGTAATTTTAAATGTATCGTATATTGATGAATATTCCGCCTATGTTTAAGGGTAAACTACAAACCCGCTACGGGATGGCCAGTTACATGGCTACATAAGGGTGATTAGTAGGGTCCTTGTGTATGAAATAAAATAGAATTTGAGGTGGTACAACGCCGTATTTTTTTAAAGTAATTTTAAATGTATCGTATATTGATGAATATTCCGCCTATGTTTAAGGGTAAACTACAAACCCGCTACGGGATGGCCAGTTACATGGCTACATAAGGGTGATTAGTAGGGTCCTTGCGTATGAAATAAAATAGAATTTGAGGTGGTACAACGCCGTATTTTTTTAAAGTAATTTTAAATGTATCGTATATTGATGAATATTCCGCCTATGTTTAAGGGTAAACTACAAACCCGCTACGGGATGGCCAGTTACATGGCTACATAAGGGTGATTAGTAGGGTCCTTGTGTATGAAATAAAATAGAATTTGAGGTGGTACAACGCCGTATTTTTTAAAGTAATTTTAAATGTATCGTATATTGATGAATATTCCGCCTATGTTTAAGGGTAAACTACAAACCCCCTACGGGATGGCCAGTTACATGGCTACATAAGGGTGATTAGTAGGGTCCTTGTGTATGAAATAAAATAGAATTTGAGGTGGTACAACGCCGTATTTTTTTAAAGTAATTTTAAATGTATCGTATATTGATGAATATTCCGCCTATGTTTAAGGGTAAACTACAAACCCCCTACGGGATGGCCAGTTACATGGCTACATAAGGGTGATTAGTAGGGTCCTTGTGTATGAAATAAAATAGAATTTGAGGTGGTACAACGCCGTATTTTTTTAAAGTAATTTTAAATGTATCGTATATTGATGAATATTCCGCCTATGTTTAAGGGTAAACTACAAACCCCCTACAGGATGGCCAGTTACATGGCTACATAAGGGTGATTAGTAGGGTCCTTGTGTATGAAATAAAATAGAATTTGAGGTGGTACAACGCCGTATTTTTTTAAAGTAATTTTAAATGTATCGTATATTGATGAATATTCCGCCTATGTTTAAGGGTAAACTACAAACCCCCTACGGGATGGCCAGTTACATGGCTACATAAGGGTGATTAGTAGGGTCCTTGTGTATGAAATAAAATAGAATTTGAGGTGGTACAACGCCGTATTTTTTTAAAGTAATTTTAAATGTATCGTATATTGATGAATATTCCGCCTATGTTTAAGGGTAAACTACAAACCCCTTACGGGATGGCCAGTTACATGGCCATATAAGGGTGATTAGCAGGGTCCTTGTGTATGAAATAAAATAGAATTTAAGGTGGTTAAACGCCGTATTTTTTTTTAAGTAATTTTAAAAGTATCGTATATTGATGAATATTCCGCCTATGTTTAAGGGTAAACTACAAACCTCCTACGAGATGGCCAGTTACATCACCTCCATATAGCCATGTAAAATACGGCGTTGTACCACCTCAAATTCTATTTTATTTCATACACAAGGACCCTACTAATCACCCCCATATAGCCATGTAACTGGCCATCCCGTAGGGGTGCAGTATTTAATTATTAGAATAAATTGTCTATTTAGATATAATATTTAGTGGTCTCATCTTCACTTATATTTTAATTAATATCTAGGGGCACTGGTAATTACCCCTACATCGCATAATCATTGCATATTAGTTTATTCCGCTACATATCACCCTTAGAAATGAAGAATTCTATTGCGCAATACTTGGTTGAACGGTAGACCTATATGCGCCCGTCGCTGAGCGACGCGTCGCTAACTTCACCTCGATAAAGAGGTCTGGTTACTTTACTTCAGGTAATCAAATTTTTACTTCAAATTATAGAAATTCATTTCAAAATCTAGGCATTTATTTATAAGATAATTTTTTATAAGTTTTTGAAATAAATAATGTTGCCAACTGTTTTGACTCCAATACAAGAGAAAATGGAAGTAGAATATTCCTTTAATAGCTAGGGAGCCGGTAGCAATTTCGGTATATGATTAGATCGTCGCTAGGAATTTCAGGTAATTGAGTTTTGAAACTTGTGAACAGGATAAACAAGGTGGCAAGGTTGGGTGTCGCTGCTTTTTTGAAAAAATCATTTTCAAAATTGCAAAAAATATAACATCTCCTAAATTATTTGTTCGTGCCTGCCATTTAGTTATTATGTTAAATTGATTATATAGACACTTATAAAAACAAATGCCACACAACTAGGACGTTGCGTTCTTTTTTTAAATAAATTGCTAATTTTCAAAAAATTACAATTTTTTAAAAAAAAACGCAGCGTCCTAGTTTTCTGGCATATGTTTTTATAGTACCTATATAGTCAATTTAACATAATAACTAAATGGCAGACGCGAACACATAATTTTGGAGAGGTTTTATTATTTGCAATTTTGAAATTTTTATTTTTTCGAAATAGCAGCGACACCCGACCTTGCCACCTTGCTTATCCTGTTCACACGTTTCAAAACTCTATTACCTGAAATTCCTAGCGAAGACCAAATCATATACCGAAATTGCCACCAGCTTCCTAGATATAATGTCGTCGATAAGAATAAAAATAACAGTATTGAAAGTGCACTTAGGACACTAACTATTTGACATTTATCAATGAAAATAATTTTTTAACTCAGAATGTATAAAACAAAGACGGAAAAACCCCACGTCATGCTTTCTCTCTTCGCACAATGTGAAGCTGATGGCTCATTCCAGTAGTATATATTGAGTTCAGTGATCTCAGCCCAGCGCTAGTGTTAAAAAATCCGCGAGTGGCGCGACGATCCGTACTTGGTTAGTCTATAGAGAAGCACTAAATACGAAAGTATGATTTTACATGTGAAAGTTCTATGTTCCGGTGTGGCAGTCAACACCCTGTATGTAAAACAAAGTTATACTGGTGAGAGGCACAAAACATATTTATACTTATAAAGAATCAGAAAAGCACTCGCCATGTTTCACAAGATTTCAGCATCTGAATCAACCTGTCGGTAATTTTTCACATGCTGGCCGAGCCCAATTGGTAATCACGATTCGCTTTTATTGGAGCTCATCACTGTGGTTTAACTGACGTCTCTTTGCAGAGACAATGACTAACTTGGATCGGCAAGAAATATACTAGGCGTTTTCGTAAAATCAGTCGGATCTATTCGACGGATCTGTTCGATGACGTCATCGATATTTCAGATCCATCCGGTATTCGAAGATTTTAAATCTGTATATGATTTTGACGTTTAAATATAAGGTTATAGAAGAAGTTTAACGTGTTAAAAAAGATAAAGCCCGTATTACACTTCACAATAAATCGTACAATTGATCGTGCAATAAATTGCACAATTTTTTTTGAAAATATAAGCATTTTACACTTCACGATATTCTAACAATTTATTGTTGTCGGGAGAAGGGCTACCAACCGCATTTGATGATCAGATATATTTTAAGGTTAACTGTTTGTTTCGTATTTTTGTGTTTGCGTTTCGAAATCGTGACATTTCACAAAAATAAAAAACTTCCGTGATACACACAAACGTCAAACAGACATAGCTCAATGTGTCAAATATTATACAGATGGCACTGGAAACGTAGGTAACTAAATTTTTTTAAGAAAATCGGAGAAAATAGAAAACTTTCTAATTTTCACAATTTATTGTGAAGTGTAAAACAGCTATAAGAAAATAGGACTTGTTTCTGCAGTTGTACATAATTTTATACAGAGTGTTGACACGACACCGGAATATGTGACTAATATGTAAAATCATACTTTCGTAATTTCCTACTTCTCTAACTATTTTAGGTAAATATTTTGTAGAGTATGAAATTCTACATCCGAATCAATACAAAAATTAATTTTGCATGCTCTATAATAGCAGAAATTAGTTATTAAAATGTCGAAAATCACGCCAAAAATAGCGATAGCCATGGAATTGAAACTAAAAATTAACAAATGTTAACGATTTATTTGTCAACCTATTATATACTTATTTGTTTTTCTATAAATAATTTGTACCTATTTAATAAATTTTATTGACTTTTATGCACAAAATTCTTTGGTCCAATACATATACGAGATGAGTCTGGGACGATACGCCCCCCCCCTTAACTTTTTTATTACTAGTAATAAAAAATAGTTCATATAAAAGTTTTATTATTTTACATATATTATTTGACGGCAGATGTAGATATTTTTTATAAAGTCAGGTTTACAAGATACAACTATCAACTTTTATTTCTTAAACAGCGACATACAGGGTGGTGACTTGGACGACGCAGCATAGGGGTTTCAATGGTAAAATGTTAAGGTACAGTTATTTGATTCCCTAATTATTTTAGACCAAATTGTATAAAGTTTTTTGCTACAGAAAAAAATATTGCATCTGAATATGCTATTGTTTATAATGGAACCATAAAAATAATCGAAAACAATAACATTTTATCAAAAAATCATTGATGCCATGGAACAAAAATTTTAACAAAAGCGCAAATATTTGTCACAGATTCTTGACGTTTATCTTATTTTCAAAACGAGGAAAATGAAAACACCTTTATTGTAGTTGATGACAACAATGGAATTGCTGATTACAACAATGTAATTTGACGAGAATGAAATTTAAGATTTCTTTAAGAAGTGACTGAATACGACCCTTAACTTATTTAAATTAAGACAAAATGTATTGGGAAAAATTACTATCACAAACATATGAATTTATAATATAAAATAACATATCACAAACCACCATTTACCATTGTTTTCGATTATTTTTTATATCATATTCAGATGCTGTATTTTTTTCTGTATCAAAAACTTAAATACAATTTTGCTCTAAAATAATAGGGGAGCAAATAACTGCACATTAATATTTCACCCTTGAAATCCCTATACTGCGTCTTCCAAGTCACCACCCTGTATAATTATTTTACTAAAATATAAACTGCCGTTTTTTTTCTTTTCGACGATGTATTGGTTTTTATTAATTTAGTTGAAAAAATTCGAGAAAAATAAGAATTTGGAAATAACTTTTATTCAAATATTCTACGTTATCAAATAGTATGTTTAAAATAATGAAACTTTTATATGAGCCATTTTTTCTATTATAATAAAAAAAGTTGAGGGAGGGGAGGGGGCAATTTCCCAGACTCACCTGTGTTTGCGGCTGAGCTTGTAATATGTTTTATACGCAAAATTATAGATTTTAATTTAATTTTTCTGTAATTCTCAATTAAATGTCGGTACAACCGGCCATAATATTTTCCACAAACATAATGACATAGTATTTACTCAAAATTTTAGTTTCTCTAATTAATTAAAATTGATACCATTCCAAAATACATTAGTATGATTAAAAACAACTAAATTGTTGATTTATTCATTGCTTAATCACCCCTTATTTACAGGAAATACTACTAATCATAGTTATCCACATAAATCCATTCAATGTTACGTGTAAAAACAAAGTTTGTTCATACATTAATTTATGAAAAATAACTTATGTAACGGTTATTAATACCTTCAACCTATCAATAGGTGTTAATAAAATCCTAGCTACATCTATAGCAACATTTCCTTGTCCTATTATGATAGCAGTCTTCCCACTTAAATCTAATTTTAAATCTCTGTTCCACGGTAAACCATTATACCATCCAACTATACTTCTAGCAGATATGATATTCTTTAAATTTTCTCCTGGAATGTTCAAATTTCTATCTTCGTCTGCTCCATATGTCTATAATAAACAGTTTTTGATAACACTGATCTATGTATTAACTACAAATGCTTACCAAAACAACTGCATGATATGCTTCTTTCAATTGTTCTAAAGTTATACTTGAACCTAAGTTAATGTTTCCTAGAAATCTGACTTTAGGGTTTTGAGCAGTTTTTGTGAAAGTATTGATAACGTTTTTTACTTCTGGATGGTCTGGAGCCACACCATATCTGGAATATTTTAACAGTAAAGACAGAAAATGTTAATTAGATAAATATAATTACCTTACTAAACCAAAAGGAACCGGTAATCTTTCCAAAATATCAACTTCGGCGTTTGCTACGTATTTTATTAAATGTTGTGCTGCATAAAAACCTGCTGGACCTCCTCCAACGATACATATTTTAGGTATTAGTTGTTTTTGAACACTATAAAACCGCTTGCATAAAGTATTGTAACATATATTCATCGTACACAAAACCACAGTAGGTTAAGTTTGTGAGGTTATACGAACTATAATGAGCACTTTGCACTGTTTATATTATAAAACTTAAAGTAAGAATAATTTATCAACAAAAATGTCCTTTATTGGTTTTACATTTGAAATGCATAATTAATTACTGTTATCAAGGTTAGTAGAGGGGGAAAAACACAATTTGTCTTTTTATAGAAATTTATTTACATAAACATACAAAAATATTAAAAAGTGAAGTCATCCCTCTGAAAAAAAAATAAGAAAACATAAATAAATATAATTTAAAATACATAATTTTGATATACTTACGATATTGTTATATTCCATAACATGTTTTCGAATAGCAGAACTATCTACCCAAGTTACGAAATCTTCTAGTGTCCTAGAAACTAAAAAGGCAGGATCTTTCACAAGTTCTGGACCTACTCTTATATGTCCTTGTTCGATTAATTTAGTTGCACTTTTAATCGTCTCTGACATTTTATCTAAAAAAATTAATGTTAGTTATAGTAAGTTTAGTAATAAAACAAAAGACTTACTTCTAACTAAAACAACTGCTAAACGCCGTCGACAAAAACAAGAAGCTGTAACACGATCTGCTAGACTTAGGTCCCATCTAGTTGGAATCAAACCTAGATGATATCTATAATAAATAAAAATTATATTCAGATGACATTTTTTTGTTTGATGCGGTGTACATACAATTTCTCTAATAACTGTGCACTAGTTTCTGTTCTAAAAGGGTGTTTTGGGTCTATTTCTTTTATTTTTCTAGCTAATTCTCTAATATTTCTAGCTAATTTGTTGTATCTAGAACAATACGTATAAAAATTATATTCAAATTATAAAATAATGTATTACTTACATTGTATAATCTTCTCTTTTCTGTATATAGTACTTTTTTAGTATTTTAACTTCATGTAAATTATTATCTGCTTCCCATGATATAAAATCTACCTTTTTTAATAACTTTTGTTCATGATATTTGAGTTTTCGAACCATTTTCACGTGTTTGCCACAGTTTTGAGGTTAGACAGTGATGGAATGGAATGGAAAGTGTTGTTGACATTTCAATAACGTTAAGTTAGAAACATATAATTGTAAAGAATATGTCACACTATTATTAGTATGGAAATGAGGAAGAGATGTAAAGCTGCATTCACAACCCGAAATTTAGTGAAATTTGTTGCGGAACCGTAGAAGGACCAACAGAAAAGGGAGGAACAGGAGAGTTCACTTATATTGGCAACCTTTGTCATTTGTGGCGCCATCTAACCGCCAGGTCCCCAACTATTCGCATTTAAATTAACCAATGAACAAGCAGTTAATTGTCTCCTTGGCAACATATTGACATCGCAAACAAACAGTAATTAGAAATTTTTCTAAAGTTTTCACTGCGATTTTTCTCGCGTCTTATTAAAGTACTTTCTGATTAAGAACGGTTTGTTGCATTCTGTGAATTTTCTTCAAGGTAAACAATAAGTTCACTTCATGTGATAATGATATTAATTAACAATTACTAAATTTTTGTTGTAGATGGCGAAGAGGTTATGTCGTTTAGTTGTATATTAATTATATATTTTGATTAGAAGCCACTCCAAATCAATTAGGTGTTCAACAACAATAACTTAAAAAGGTAATATTATTCAGTTTAGGTATTTAGAGAAACAAAATTATCTGAACTTTTATTATCAAATAGAAAATGCAGTTAATGGGTTTATCATGATTGAAGAAAGTAAACCACACATTTCGTGACTCTTCCTAGAAATACAAGAATACAAATCAGAGGAGGCATAAAGATCATCATGGTATATTTAGACTTAATTCTGTTGACAAACTGTACCTTAAATCTTGCTGCTTAAGCGGACCATAATAATTTGCCATTAAATTAGTTGTTCATTTAATATAAATAAATTTAATTATAAAGTACCATTTTTAAATAAATGCCCTTATTAACTTCATAACTATTTTAGAATACCGTGAAATTAATTAATTATGCTGTTGATTATGTATTATAGGTTAGCAAATGTATGTATTATATATCTATTTTTTGTACTACAGGTTTTTGATGAAATATAATAACATAATATATCAATATTTCGTTTCTTATAAGTTTATTTGTAAAAGAAATTAAATTTTAATAAAAAAAAATTGGAAAACTGTCATGGGAGACATCTTGCGGCCAGGTCCCCAACTAACCGACATGCCGCCTTGGCGGTTCTATTGTTTTAACATTGAGTGCACACTCCTGATCCTCCTTGCAACAGAAGAAAAAACATTGCAAATTTACATTTACTAATTATAAAGATGTTCTTAAGAAAGAGAACATATGGGCATATATAGTAGAATCTGCAATACATATATAAAAAAGCTGTGAATGATAAATAATAAATTTTGAATTAAAATACCCTATGTTAATTACCAACATTATATAAACTTGACGTAAACCATAGAATATTAATTTGATTTAAACGTCAACGTCACTGGATAAACATGAGTACAGAGGGCAGTGTAGTAGATAATTACATGTCTGTAACTCAACGACATACGTCACTACTATTTTTAGTGTGTTAGAAAGTAATGTCACGATTTACCTATATCTGTCTCACAACATAAATTGCATAGACATATGTCAAATATTCTTTCTCTTTCTAACATGTAATATTGCTAACCTGCACTATAAAGTGCTGTGTATACTTTCTTCGAACGAATGACCTTGAGTAGTCATCTTTCGTGCAAAATAGTATATCTGTAAATTTATACTTGCTAACTACAAATTTACACATACTAACTGTAAATTTACGCTTACTAATTATAAATTTACACTTGTTAACTATAAATTTAGACTTGCTAACTCTAAATTTACAATGGTTTTTTCTTCTGTTTTACGCTTCTCTACTATATACGTATATATATAACTTTTATGCGAAACATTTTTACCTAAAAGAATTATGGAAGCAGGAAATTACGAAAGTATGATTTTACATGTTAAAGGCCTATGTTCCGGGGTCGCAGTCACCACCATATACAGGATGTTAATACTAAGTCGTTACACCCGAAAATGGTAGATAGAACTCATTAAAACAAACAACTTTTCTTAGCTCAAATTTTTGATTTGGAGCCCCAGTTCATAGTTATTGGCGTTCTCTTGTTTTTCGAAAAATCGTCATAACTCCCTTATTTTAAGGAATATTTAAAAAATACAAAAGCTTTCAGCATTTGCTTTCGGTTCTCTAAAACACTTGTATTTACAATTATTTTCTATTTCATCAAATAACAAAATGGCGACCAATCAAAAATTTCAAAACAAGATATTTTGAAAACCACCCCATCGATTTTCGAAAATAAAACATTTTTAAAATCCATAAACTTTCTATTACAATATTTGTCTGAAACATTTTTTTCTATCTGTCAAAAAAAAAGTTTTTATTCACTTACTTGGCTTGCATAAGTATTAACAAACTAAAAAAAGCATTTAAAACGAAGTAGCTTCGGAAAACAATGAAACAAAAAATGGTAAAGAATATTAAAAGTTATAGTCGGACGTTAAACGTTGAACGCACCACGGGAGTTAAATGGACATTAATGTATTCGGTCAACATACATACCTCGGCCCAGAGGCCCTCGGATAGTACACTGTTGACCTCAGGCGTTATTGTCCATATAACTCCCTTGATACGTTAATTACTATAACGTCCGACTGGTATGTTATTATTATCATAACAACCCTGCTTTCAGGGTTGTTATATACTAAATAACACCCTGGAGCGTGTTATGAGTTGTTGCTATGGTAATGTTGTCAATAAAATGATATTAATACTGGGATAAAGCCTAAAAAACAAGGAAAAGCATTCATAGCTACCTACTCCGTAAATTTTAATCAAACTTTCTGGGAATTAAACGAACAATAATGCCTTCGGTCATCAACGTACACATCTCAAGCCAGGAGGCCCTCGAAAAGTACACTGTTGACCTCAGGCGTTATTGTCCTTATAACACCCTTGATACGGTAATTACTATTTCAAACGTCTAATTTGACGTCTTTACGACGATTATTTTTACTCAATATTATTTCTCAATTATTATTTTTCTCGAAATTTTTCAAATACATTAATAAAAACTAAAACGTCGTTGAAAAGAGAAAAACATGTCAATTTATATTTAAGTTAAATAATTATGTTATTTAAACAATAAAAGTCGACAGCCGTATCTTGTAAACCTGACTTTATAAAAAAATATCTACACATATACCATCATATAGTATATTTAATAAAATATAACTTTTATGAGCCATTTTTTTTCTATTACCTACAATAAAAAATTAAAATAGGGGGAGGGCGTCTTTCCAGACTCACTCTGGATACATATGTTCATTAATAAATAAACAATAAAACAATGCAACCATTATAAGGTTATATGCAGTAAGGAGTGTGAAAATGAATTTATTTGTTGAGAATAGCTAGAATCCGATAATTATACATTACATTTTATATAGCTAATCAAATATAAAGTGTACCAACACAAAAATTTGTAGGTACTATGTTCGGGGTCTAATTTTGTAACTTTGAAATCTACTGTAGATTGAAGTTGAAATCAGATTTCCCCTCCACTTCATAGCCGCCATTAAATGCAGATTTGAAATCAACTACCCGACACCAGTCGAATACAATCTACAGAGACAGATTTCGAACGTCGTTCGCTAAGTTCACTGTTTTCTTGTTTGTTTATTAATCGAAATATAATAGATTTCAATTTTCAGTAGATATGAAAGTTACAGAATCAAACCCCAATACTACGTAAGAAATAATCCAAAGCCATCCTTATGAGGTTACATACCAAAGCCGTAGAGAATGGAAAATAACGATAAATTAAAATTAAATATAAAATAAATTGTGTGAATAGTTGGGCTGCCACCTGCAAAAGTTTGGCGTGAACGCTCCTAATAGCATCCACTTTTTCATTGCACTAGTTTAATGTACTTGAAACAAGTAAATTTTTGGTATAAAACTAACTCAATTTTTATTTAAAATACAATTACAATTTGGATCAGAGATGGCTCCGTAATATAAAGCTTGATTTACATATCCGACTGCCAACTACAAGTAGGTATGATGTAAATGAAGCTTTATATTACGGAGCCATCTATGATACAAATTTTAATACAGTATACAGTACATTCTATTCTAACCTATGCAGATATAATGAATGCCATAATATAATAATTAACAAACATTTGATATAGAGGTTTGTAATTTGTTAATATTGTACTATATGTTTTCATAAAAGCTTCGGTAACAATATGTGTAAAAGACACAATCATAAAGTATTCCATTGACTGTTCTACATTTACAAACATCGTTTCTATTGCACTTGCGTCATGAACTGCTTCATTTAACTTCTCTTGAGGAGAAAAAATATATTGACAAAGATAAATTATGATGTTTGCATAGGCCACTTGAAGTAGTGATCAACTTTTATGGAAGCTCTTATTTTTTCTTACCATATTTTTTGTTTATTACGTTATGTTAAGTACAAATCCATCTTTTGTAACATTTGGAAAACACATTATAGTAATCATCGCTATTATAAGCAAAATAAAATAGAAATTTATTTTTCAGACTTGTTATCAAGTTGGGAAGAATTCGTATGTGCTTCTATTCCATTTGTGAAACAAATCATCACTCGTTCAGTAATTAATGAAAAAGCATCCATGAGCACTCAACTACAGGCGGTTGGCGCTGATACGAAGGATGAACATACAACAACAACAAATTATCCACAGTTTGAAGAAATTTTTATTAAACAAGAACCGCTGGAAGAAACTTCAGAAGCTTCTGAATTTGTTGAAAATGAATTGCTAAGTTTTAAGAAGGAAGAATGTATAAGTGATAAGGATGAACAGAGTGACGAAGAATACGAGAATCCAATCATTCAAAATAATGATATTCAGAAAACTGAAAATGTTAATTCCAACGATTTTTGTTGCGCTGTATGTGATAGAAGTTTTACGCGAAAGCATCATTTGGTATCTCATTTGAAGACACATACTGGAATTAAAGAATACGAATGTTACGTGTGTAAAAAATTATTTACCCGAAATAGCTATCTAAAAATACACATGAAAGGACATGCCGGAATAAAAGATTTTTCTTGTCCAACATGTCACAAATCATTTTCAATAAGTAGTAATCTATACAATCATATGAAAATTCATAGTGAAATAAAAGAGTATAAGTGTACAATATGCAATAAACGATTTAAACAATATAATACTCTAAAAGTACATAAGAAAATTCATGCTAACAGTAAGGAATATCAGTGTTCACAGTGTGGAAAAACATTTAGTCTAAATTCTCAACTCAAAGAACATATGACCACTCATAATGTAATCAAAAACTATCAATGTAAAATATGTAATAAACAATTTTCACATCGTAGTACCCTATCCAGGCATATGAAAATTGAGAGAGGAATAAAGCACTATAAATGTACAATATGTAATAAATCATTTTCACAAATTAGTAGTTTAAACAATCATATAAAAATTCATACTGGGACTAAGGACTATCATTGTTCTGTGTGTGGAAAATCGTTTACACAAAATTCTAATCTCAAAAAGCATTTGAAGATTCATAATCGCGAAACTATCCTCCCTTGATGTATTTTTATCTCGATTTTTATTGTATTTATAACTTAATCAATTGGATAATTGTTAAAAATTTAGTTAATACAACTGCTAATATTAAAAAGTGCCTACTAACATAAATTGAAAATATAAATCTTTACGAAATATTGTTTGCACGAAACAGCTATTTAAAAATACATACAGGGTACGGCAGAACACTCTCCCTAGTTTTAATAGGGCATTGTGAAGCGAGCAGAGGTCGTAAAAGGGTGTAGTTGGTGTATGATGTCTGTCTTTGGAGGCAGCTGAATGGGAAGTTTTTGTGACAAAAAATTTCTGTCATAAACATAATGTGGACGACCAAACAGCCGTGGAAACATACATCCGCCCAAACTTGGTTCCAAATTTCCTGTTGCCAAGCAGTTCCGGGCCGAAAATTGAAAACTTTAGGGAACAGGATCTGTTGTCAGGAAAGGACGTGGACGACCTCGAATTTCTGTAACACCCGAAAACATTGACGCAGTTAGGCCGTAGCGTATTCGCTCAATCAGTCACTAAACGCTCCACACGCAAACACGCGCACATTTTTCCCTCAAAGCTGAAATTTATAAACATCGTTCAAGGAACCTGCAAATTCTAAAGAAAGCAGTCCATACAGAAATTAGACGTATACCAAGAAATTCACGAAAGAGTTTTGCTACTCCTCAGAAGTCGCTTGAAGCAGTTTTTGGATAATGACGACCACTTGGCCGATATTATTTCCAAAAACACATGAGATAAAACTTCCCATGTTGTGCTGTAAGTTCAGGATATGAAAATAATTTTATTGTATCTTGAATACTTTTCTTTAAATTTAGCTTCAAAACTACGGTGGGTGTTTTGCCGCATCCTGAATAAAAGGACATGCCGGAATTAAAGATTTTTCTTGTCCAGCATGTAATAAATCATTTTTACAAAATAGGCATATGAAAATTCATGGTGAAATAAAAAAGTGTAAGTGTACAATATGTAATAAACGATTTACACGATAAATGTATTTTTATCTTCTTTCTCTAAGCTTTTTTCCCGTGTTACACAGGGTCGGTATCCCCCTCTCTCAGCTTCCTTCCCCATTCCTTATAGCGTCCCCCGGGCTCCACCCTCTCGCCGGCAAGTCGTCCACCACCTTACCCCTACATCTGAGCTAGGGCCGTCCTCTTTTCTTCTCCACCGCCTTGACTTATAAAGTAATTTGTAAACATGAGTTTAAAATGAAAATATTGAGCAGGAAAGTCATAAAATGAATTAATATCAGTCAAATAATAAAATGTAATTAATACAAATAATAAAATTGATTGCTATTAATTGACTGTTAGTATGATTCAGTTGGAATCGAAACATATTTAGGAAAGTTAATTAAAGTACAATTTAATAAACATTGTTTACCACGACTGCATCTCCAATTATTCTCATCATCCCTACAAAGAATAATCAAGTTTTTTTTCTTTGGGAAATATTAACAAACGTTTAGAAAAATATGATGAAAATTGTAATTTTAGGTGAAAAACAAGTCCGAAATACAATAATAGACCAGTCGCCAAAGAGTTCAGCAGACGTAAATATCGTTTTAAATCGGGGAAAAGATTTAACTATTGGAATTGGTTTATTGTAGACCTCTTTTAGACATATTTATTTTTCCTCCTCGCGCACCCCTCGGAACACCACTAATTTTACCGAAATATGACTCAAAAATGATTTTTTTGCCATTATCTCGGTTCTGGATGGTCCTGAGGCAAATAATATACATATCATAGATAATATATATATATATATATATATATATATATATATATATATATATATATATATATATATATATATATATATCGACAAAGTTCATTAATATCAATATCGAGCTTCAGGCGAGAGACGTCGCGTGTCGTGGTCGTACCTAGTCCGCATGGTAAGGGCGGCGAAAATTTGCCTCCACCCTGAATTTTGTGATGCAAGCAAGCCGTTTGGTTTTATATTTTGCTGAGACCATACTCTACCGATGAAGATATGTTAGCCACCCGAAACTACCCCGCAGGCAATGGTTATTACGGGTTGTATACCTTATTGGCGTGGTTTTCTTAAAGTCGCAGTGGTGCGCAAACCATTCAATCTACAGGGCTGAATCTATTTTAATATTAATTGTAATGATAAGACATTTGATGATGCAGTACATAAAAGGAGTTTGGTTACGTGTAACGTATCCCTTTTTGTCTTGAACAGAGCACTTTGTCGTTTTTTGGAGAAAATTTTGTCTTCTTTGACCGATTGCGCAAAAACGCTACGTTATACCAGAAAATAACCCGAATGAAAGATGTAGCGCGTTCGAAGAACTATCAAACGATAACTCAGCAGCGTGTCTGTAGCTTTCAGAGGCCCGTCGACACGGAAGTTCTAAAGTGAATCGTAAGTGCGCCGGGCCGCCCTACGCGAGAGAGACCATTACGTCAATTCGAGCAAGTCGTTTAGTTTATAAGTTTCACTGTAACCGTTGCAGGGGCCATACTCTAGCGATTATTTCATAGCGTTTACATTTCACAGCACCCAAACTTTACAGCGTCTAAATGAAGCCCCGCCACCAATTATCACAGCGGCTATTTTGATCCAAATTTTGAAATAAAATATTTCTGAACGACGATTTTTGAGGAGACCGACGGTTATGTCGAAGTCTGAAAAGAATTTTAAGAAATATGTAAGGGTTTATTTGCTTTCAAATATAATTTTAACACAAATATATTAATATTACTTACCGTTGATTTTCGGGGTGGGGTGCTTTGCACTTGCGTGCCCGACAAATGTCGAATCCGGTAGCGCACTGGAATTTTGAAAAATCCCATTTGAAAATATATTGCGCACTGGATAATTTGTTTAATTTAACCGACTATGACATCAATTTTCAAGCTAAATATATAGTATAATATACAAAATGTATTTGAATCCAATTAAAATTAGTTTTATATTATTTATTATATATAAATTTCTAGTAAATTCATGTAATTTATTTAACAATTTATTTGTTTTATTTTTTATCGCGTCGATCAATGACTGAAAATTAATTAAAAGCGTACAAACGTAATGATTTTCAGAGGGACAGAGTATCCGCACAAGATGAACTAAAGTCTGATTGCCCCCTTGAGACAGAAACGGAGTAGATTGCAATTCATTTGGAGGCTGGCTCACGTAATGACGTCATACTTGTTACCGTAGTTACGAATATCATTATTATTAGAAAAATTTGTCTTCAGACAAGTTTCAGCGGAAGTGCTGCCTCCACACCAGTATGTCCTGCGTTTCTTCACTCCCTCTTTGATATTGCAAACTACTTCCTCTTCTGCCATATGTATCTTTCCTTCTGCTATAATTTTTTAAAGACAATCCTTCCTTAATGTTCATCTTCTTTCTTATTTATCTCGAAATTCTTCTCTCTTCTTCTCAACACCTTCTCATTCCGGACTCTCTTTCTCTGCTCTATAAAGTAGACCATATGTATTACTCTTTCAATACGCATGCTCAAAATGCAGCTATCATTTGCTAGCCGTAATGAAACCAATGTTTTCTTTTGGGAAAAATTGTTTTTTTAAAGTAAAACATTTTATGTAGACGTAACTGAAATAATAATTAATTTTTTTATGCGTTTTATATCATGATCTACCAACGATCACATATACACTAGATATAACTTCATAGCATTTGTTTTGTTTTCGGCTGGACAGAAAGAGACAACTAAGGATAGAGATATGTAAAGGCCCCTCACGGAGTATTCGCTAGATGTCACTGCTTGTTTTATTAAAATGAACTGTACTATATTTGAATTATTAACAAAAACCAATTATAAAATGCATAAAACAAATTGTTATCAGTATTAAGAAAAGGTAAAAGTAATTGTATATAATTATTTATTTTATTCTATTGATTTTTAAACAATGTTGTTTTTATATACTTGCTTCTTATTCTATTTGTAGTTTTTTCTAAGTTTATTTTTGTTTTATATGTGGATCTGGATTTTCAAATAAATATATAAAATTAAATTGAGCAAGTGGATGCCATGATTATTTAATGGATCGTAATCCAGGATATCGTTATGAATACAGTCCTACCGAAATTCCCGTAGATAAATTTCTCATCGGGTCTCGTGGCCGCGATTCTGAGTGTCTGGTCGCGAATCTGGGGAACCGGGTTCGATCCCGACCGACACCAAATATTTTTCATATTTAAGTGGCACAAAATTGACCCCTGTGGTCAGACAAAATTTAAAGTTACAAAATCGAGGCCCGAACGACCACAACTTCCAAACAAAGGAGCAAAATGTCACAAATACATTATACGGACCGTAGAGACATCTCTCGACAAACTTTAGAGTAGACTTTATATATCTCTATCTCTAGTTGTCTCTTTCCGTCCAGCCGAGAACATAACAAACAATAGTGACGTATAGGGCATGTTTTGTCTAGTATATTTGTGGTCGTTGTGATCTACTATCGGATTCTGCCCTTATAACAATAAAATATTAAATTTTAGAAGTTTCTAAATTTTTATTGTGTTTTAAAATATTCTATTACATCTTACATAATAGTGTTAATATTATTATTATTTTGTCATGGTTTTTCTTATTATATATAGTCGACTAAAGTCTGACCAGAATTTATATCTCTTAAAATTCTAAAGATAATTTAAATTATGTACAAAACTTTCATGTATTATAGCTATATAAACATTTTGTTTTGGTAACAAATAAATATAAAAAATATAAAACTTAAACGTTAGGTTAACAAAAGAATATAATTTTTAGTACGATTAGTTATTTAATTTTTTCTAAATACTGTTCATATCTATGACTCAATTTGATACAAAATTGTCGGTTATAAATAATAAGTACATTATTTACGTATAAAATGAGGAATAAACTAATGAATATAACCTTTTCGACGAATAAAGGCATCTGAAAATTCTAACTTTACTAAAACTTGAATTTAGTAAGTATTTGAATTTTTAAACGTTATATTTTTATTTCTACTGATATGAGACTATTTTAATTCAGCTTGTACGAGTATCAAGTTTACCTCACTTGAATGGCGCATTTTTAAAACTATTCGTAGTCTTAACGCCCCCTATGTTTGTTTTCGTGGTACTTGATGTTGTTGGCTTCATAAACGTTGGCCCTGAGCCTGGTCGTGGTGGTTTTTGATTTGCTAGAGACCCAGAAGGTATTCTTTTCAAAGCTGATGTCGTGTTTGTCTTTGGTTGTTGCAATACATTATTTACAGGGCGTTTAAGAGCCAGGGGTTTAGCTAGAGGTTTTTGGGGGACACCAGACTTCGAGGGCATTTTCTTGATGGTGGCAGTTGAGGTCGCACTGTTGAGCGATGAGCGAGAAGAGACGAGACTTTGGCGTGAATTTGAACGGTTGATATTCGTACGATTGTTGCTAATTACGCTTGCCTAGAAAGAAAAAATAATTTTAATAGGTAGAGGGTTCAAATGCCACTTCAAATATGTACAGGTATCTGTATTTCGAAGGCCACCATTGGGATCTCGGAAACTATCAGATCAGATTCGGTTAAATAAGACATTTAATGTGTCTTTAGGTTTGGGAGGTCATCTTATGGGGTTATCACACGTACGCACGTATCTGCAACCTGTCAAATATTTTCTGCAACTTCAAGTGTTTCGGCAACTTTTGACGTGTGATAGTGCGACAATTTTCCTGCAACTAGTTTTACATCTTGTTCGATAAATAGTCGCACGTATTTGCAACTATCAAGATACGCATGCGTAGTAAAGGGGCTTAGGGAGTAAAAATCCCTAAACTGTTTGACATTTGTTTGTAAACACCTGGTAAACAGTACGAAATAATTCAAACATGGCTGGAGGAGATGGAGAATTTTTTCAAACTCTGATTGATCTCGTAAGAAAAGAAGCTCTGTGGAACGCAAGACATCCATATTTTAAACTAAAAAAAAAAGAAAAACGAGTATTTCACGAAAATTTCTCAAAAGTTAAAAAGATTATATCGTCAGTACGAATTTGAAGTATATGAAATATGGTAATATATCTAAATAAATTTTTAAAACATGTTTTTCTTTCTTTTCTACGTCTTATAACAATAATATCGTTCTCACTATTATCTAAACGTAAAAATAAAATATTAGCAGCTTGTAGTTTGTTGTTCATTTCTGATATTATTCGTCTAAATACAAATAAATGATTCAAACTTTAAAAAATAACAACAGGAATTAAATATCATGTGTACCAACGTCGAGACTAAAAAAATTCTATATTTCTTGAAAATTTGCGTACGTCTGATAACGTAGGTTGCAAGTTGCAGCAACTGTTGTCAAAACAGTTGCAGATACGTGCATACGTCTGTTACACCCTTTAGATGCGCTTTTGTTTCGCCAAAAATTCTCGTAGCCTACTAGATAATGATGAAAAAAAAGCTGATTTTGATCGCAATTTTCATTTTTAATAACATTTAGTAGCTTATGAAAATAATATTTCTCTCGGTAAATTTTGGAGAAATAAATACTTATTTTTTATGACGTATGTATGTGGTGTGTTTGTATGGGTGTGTGTATGTGTATGTGGATCCTTCACTCTAACTCAAATACTATCAGTCAAAAATTTTGGAACCTTGTATTTCTATCTTATTAAAAAGCCATTAGATTTTGGTGTAAATCAGATGACCGGAAATGATACTTTATTTGAAGCTCAAAATAGTTTTCCTTCCAAAAATACCTTCAAATGTATTTTTTTCGAGATTTGTTTTATTATAAAAATTAAAGATTATTAAATTTTCTACAGATATGCATAAATACTTTTTCTATATATTTTATGGATAAATTTATAAAATTATCTATAATTTAAATCCCGGGGTCTACGCACAAGCACAACTCCTTAGGTCTGTTCACGGGTCTTATTCTTTCTACTCCATGCAGAAATCCGCGTTCGTTTGTCACAGATCATTACTTAAATTTTGTTTGGTTTCAATCGAGCAATTGCTCGTATCTACTTAGATCATGTTTTTCCTATTCCGAGTCGTGAGGAGGAGTAAGAAAGAACAAGCAAGAATTGTGGGTATTTTTAACAGCTGTGTTGTATTTTGTTGTGTTTGGTTTATTTACGAGGTGTGTTCAAAAAATATCGCGAATTTTGTGTTTTTTCAAAAATTATTTATTTATTCATGAATATCTATTTTGTCCCCTTCAAAGTAATCCCCATGAGATATTATACACTTGTGCCAACGGTTTTTCCAATCTTCAAAGCACTTCAAAAAATCATTTTTTTTTATCTTGTTCAGCTCCTCCTTCGATGCCGTCTTTATCTCGTCAAGCGTAGCGTAACGTCGTCCTTTCATGGGCCTCTTCAGTTTAGGGAACAAGAAAAAGTCACAGGGGGCCAGATCTGGGGAATACGGTGGCTGCGGCATCATTAGTGTGTTGTTTTTGGCTAAAAAGTCGCGCACAAGCAACGATGTGTGAGCAGGGGCGTTATCGTGGTGCAAAAGCCAATTTTTGTTCTTCCACAAATCCGGGCGTTTCTGGCGGATTGCTTCGCGCAAATTGCGCATAACTTGCAGGTAATATTCCTTATTGACCGTTCTACCCTGTGGCAAGAACTCATGATGCACCACGCCCCTGCAATCGAAGAAAACTGTCAGCAAAACTTTCACATTCGACCGAACTTGGCGCGCTTTTTTCGGTCTTGGTTCGTGCGGCAGCTTCCATTGAGATGATTGAACTTTGGTTTCCACGTCATAACCATAAACCCACGATTCGTCACCAGTTATGACCCTCTGGAGCAAATTTGGGTCGTCGCGGACAGAGTCCAACATCTCATTAGCAATGTTCATGCGATGCTGTTTTTGGTCGCAATTGAGCAATTTTGGTACAAATTTCGCGGCGACCCGTCTCATGCCCAAATCATTGATAAAAATCGAATGGCACGAGCCAATCGATATGTTTAGGTCCTCAGCAACTTCTCTAACGGTGATTCGACGATTGGCCAATATCATTTTCTCCACTTCATTAATTTTTTCGTCTGTTGTTGAAGTGCTCGGGCGTCCGGCACGCTTTTCGTCGTTCACATCTTCTCGGCCTTCTGAGAACATTTTGTACCACCGATAAACGTTGCTTTGGTCCAAGGTAGCTTCTCCGTATGCCACAGTCAACATTCGGAATGCATCCGCGCACTTAATTTCGTTTTTCACACAAAATTTGATACAGGTTCTTTGTTCCATTTTTTTGAATAGGTAAAAATCGAAGACGATCCAAAACACGTGCAAGCAAAGCAGCTGTCAACAATTAAGTGAACATTCAAAATGGCCGAGCTTGTCGACATAAGTGAGAGACATGAGTACCAACATAAAGCCACAAAAAGATCGAAATTCGAATATACGTAACCCGCGAAAATTCAAAATTCGCGATAGTTTTTGAACACACCTCGTACATTAGTCCCTGTAATGTCATACACGAGGTTGGCGGAGTCCATAAGAAACATGAAGTGTAAAATTTGTGATATTGAAGGCACTGCCGAAGAAATTAAGACATTTCATTTTCTATTAAAAGATCCATGTTTACCAAGTCAAGTTTACCAAACAACAAAAAACTATACACTTATTTGACAGCTATAAACAATTTTTACAAACTCTTTAAATATACGTTCGTTTGTATACGCTCCGAGCGAGTAAAAAATATCAGAGTACTCCAGGATGTTTAGAATAAGACAAACGACCTCTTGTTTACACAGTTCATTTCAAATGTATGTAACTGACAGATAAATGTTACTGTCAAAGAACTAATCATTTCAAATTAAATAACTATAGTTGTATGGAATGGATCTTAATACAGTTTCCAGCATAACTAAATGTAAGTATGTATAACTAAATTAATAAAAATTAAATAGCGGGAGGTATTGTGTTGGCCACATCAGATTTTTTATTCTTTACTTTAATATTTAATTATGTACTATTATGATATCGTACAATATTAAACCATGACGGTACCGTTACTATTTTCGAGCGCGGTAACTGAAATGTGTAGTAAATTTTAGTTACCGGTAGAACCGTATTCAAAGCATGGTTTCATTTTGACATAGACACTCGTTTCCCTTTCACAACATTTGTTCGTTGCGTTTAAAAGCAACTGAGTCGCGGATATTAAAAACAACCACCATTCCATGGTACAAAAAACAAATACATAGTATGGAACAAAAATATCAGTGTGTTCGACTGCTTACCGCGAGAACCGTAACATTTCAGTTATCGTGTAAAATTACCACGATAACAGCAGTTGAATTTTCGAACATAGTAGAAAAATAGAGACTAATTCCTTTACCTGTGAGTCTGTTTTCTTCAGGCTAGCACTTCTTCTCGGTATGACACTTTTCTTCGTATCTTCCTTTGTTCTGTTGTTCTCTCTATTATTATCCCTGCTGTATTTCTGGACTAGCGATTGTACTTTTTCATTCTGGGGGGCTCTTAAAGGTTTCTGAGGCTCCTTGAGGACCAATGGAGGCTCGCTACTTGCAGTGGAGTCTACAGTACATTTGCTCTCCAAAGAAGAAGTTCGGACAGGACGATGTTTATAGTCTCCATCAATCAAATCTAGAAGGATGAAAAATTTGCTATAATGAGGGAGATTCCACGATTTTTTATTTTTCTAATAAATTAATAATAATAATGGAGAAAAAAATAATAAAGTTATTGAAAATTGCTTGTGACGTATCGGCCCTTAAGCCCGATCCAGAAGACATGGCAAATGTAAACCAATGTTTACATTTGTATAGTTGGCCATGTCGTGTATACGGGTAGCCAATGACCAACCATCACAAATTTTGGCATTGGTCGACGTTCGCTTCAGAGGCGGTAAACTGTACACACATCAAAGGAATAACCAACGTTGGCTAATACATTGGCAACTCCATCCAGACGACTGGAACGAACTTGTCTTCTAAAGTATTATTTTCATTGCATTTTGCATTCATTCAGTGGTGCAACAAGCAACAAGTCATTATGTCTGAGGGACAAAGTGAATGGTCTAATGATTATGAATATATATATATATATATATATATATATATATATATATATATATATATATATATATATATATATATATATATATATATATATATATGAATAATAAATTTGCTGCAGAGCAAATTACAACAACTGCAGCACTTGCAATAGCGACTTCCTCGTCACTTTGCATTTTGGCAAATGCTGGAAGTGATGTTCGCCCTAAATTTCAAAAACTACAATAGACATATCGTGTGGATGCTACTCATTGGCAAATGTTCATATGTGCCAATCTATAACCAACATTGGTTCATATTACATGCGCCAAAATATGCCAATTATTTGTCATGCCGTCTGGATCGGGCTTTTAGAGAGTATAGTTTATAGCGAGCCGTGAGCAATTAGCTTGGATGCGCAGAAGTACAGTGTGAGGCAGAAGTATGGAGTTTAAATCCAAGTTGATTTTCTCTACGTTGTACTCCCTGGGTGCAGTGAATACGAGTCCACACGCCAAGAGGGCCCATGGGATACAAGCATTATTTTTTTAAGACTTAGGAACGAAAGTATTTAGGATCTACTAAACGTTGTAGTCTCGATGACTTATTTGTTTATTTTTTGTTTGCACACGAGCCTATTCACTTGTTGCTATGTCACTGCGTATAATCAAACATAACCACAGAGCATGCGTGCAGGCCCCAAGAAAATGAAGTTAGCAGAATTGGGGCCGTGACATCATAACAATATTAAATCATTTTTAACTTCACTTTTTTATATTAAAATACAAGGCTGGTAATCTGAGCTCGCGACTAGCTAGTCACCCGACTAATTGTAACATTGTGATAGTCGGGCGACTAGATAGTCGCTTGCTTAGTCGGACGGTCAGAATACCAGCCATTATAATTAAATATTATCTTCGTTTAATAACATACTTAAAGCAAAAATTAATAAGTAATGCAATTTCAATAATATAATTAAATAATAATAAATTTTGCTATATTCATTCGTTCTTCATTGTTCATGCACAAAATTCAGAAGTCAATAATGTCGTACGTACCTGATGAAGCTCCTTGGCTAGGCGATTCGCTCATCAAACTCTGAGTCTCTTCGAAACCTTCATCGTTGTCGTGTTCTTTGGCTTTGGTTTTTGGAGTTTCTATGGTTGTCGTTTCCTTGGCTAGCCGAAGTGCAGCACGCACTTCCTCCTGGTTGATACCCGTCTGATTCCGAGTTCGGATTTTAGTAGGTGAATCAGAAGACTTTAAACGGTCCTGCCAGTGCTTCAGTCGCGATTCCTTGTCTTTTTCTTTGTCTTCGTGAACCGGGTATGAAGTAGAGACCTTGACAAGAAAATAATTTATTAGAATATTATTTAGTTCTAGTTGATGTAATTTATTGTTTTACATAATACCGGTGGCTATTAAAAATCGAATCCTGTTTGAAATTCTAACTTCGGAGTGCATTAATATGTCGATTTTCAATTTATATCTCTTACCCATCAATGAGTGTTAGTGAGGTGACGTCTGTGTACACATACAAAGTAGATTGGCACACCAAGCAATGGGTAATATGCCGTGATATTTTTTTTATCTCTTCACACAAAAGGATGAAAAGTATTCCCAGCTAATTTCAAACATTTATATAGAAAAACAAGTGAATTGTAATTTTCTAAATTTGCCATTGAAATGTATTCTTACAAGTTCATAATTTTTAATTTTACAATCAGATTTTGATTGTCAGAGATATTTCGTGATCGTTGTACCATTGTCATAAATTTACACCCAAATATAAATGAACTTGAAACAGCATTTTCGTATTCAATACTTTTACTGTCCACACCCAAACATTTTCGTTTTTCACTCACCTGCAGTTGAGTAGGCCTAACAACCTCCCTCTCTTCTTCCGCAGGCTCGACTCTCTTGTACCTTCTAGTCCTTCTGGCTGAAGAAAACCTATCGAATTGTCCATCTCCCAGGGCCCCTTGCTCTGGAGGCTCGTCTGGTGAAGGTGGCGCATCCCGTACAGGTCTGGGGAGCAGACGAGTGCATTTAGGGGCCGGTAAAGGTTCACGACGGTCTACAGGGGAGAAGACGCGACGAATAGCAGGGGGTGTTTCGATGTTGTCAGAGTCGATCTCAATTTTATTAGACGGACGATCAGAAGATGCTAAAAAGAGACGAAAATAATCATTATTTATGGCAAAAGAGAACTACATCTTGAACTACAAGATTTGATATAGACATTTCTACATACAGATGTCTGAATGCAGTCAGAATACGAGAATAAATCTATATTATTTGTACCCAACAAAAACATGCACAACACATTAATGCACTGGGATTGTCAACCATGGTAGAGCTCCTAACAGCCATGGTTAAGGTTACTCAACATGTAAACCATGCCAGAGGTCTTAACAAAAATCATTTTCTGAACGAAACCGCATGAACCGTATGTCGTTAAAACAATTTATTCAGCCACCAGTGGCCTGTTTCATAAATAAATACCGGTAAATCACCAGTATTTTTTAAATTTTGTTTCGTAAAACTACTTATGTAAAAAATAAAATACTGCAGTATACATCAAATTTACTCTAGTATTTACTTAGGTACAAATAATTTTATTTCATAAAAACTACATGTCGAAATTTATAGCGGTAAATTAAATTCAGAAATTACCCCAGTTCGAAGGTGCGTAAAATAAAGATAAAACAGTGTTAAACGTTTAATATAATATATTTAATAATGTACTCCACTGATTCAAGTGATAGTGAGGAAGAAATACAAGTAAGAAGGCAGAGAATTTTCAGAAAACGAGTAAATTATGAATTTTTTGAAATGACGTATGAATACAATGAATGGTTTAGATTAAGTTTTGAACAATTTAATTCGGTTTTAAATAGTATTGAACCGTATTTGCGATACAACACAAAAAGAAATTGTGCTTTAACTGCAAATCAGCAACTGCAAATAGCATTGCACTGGTTTGGAACAGGTGCTCAGTATCACGCAATTGGTGATATGCACGGTGTCTCAAAAGCGTCTGTCTGTCGTGCAATTAAACGTGTGGTTGTGGGTATAAATAACATTTTATTTCGACAACATGTCAAGTGGCCGAATAATATGAACGAAATAATTCGAAAATTTCACCAAATTGCTGGTATGCCGCTAGTGTGTGGTGCTTTGGATGGTACTCTTATAAGAGTTGATGCTCCTGAACATGAGGTCGCATTTGTTGACCGACATGGAAAACATTCTTTAAATATTATGCTTGTTTGTGGACCAGAATACATGTTTTATTATTGCAACGCAAATTGGCCTGGGAGTGTAAATGATGCCAGAGTTTTAAGAACAAGTGCTTTATACAGAAGAATGGAAGAGGGTTGGCGACCTTTCCCTGATGGAGTTTTACTTGGAGATTCTATTTATCCTCTAAAATCTTGGCTTATACCTCCAATAGTAAGAAATCTAGAAAATCCAGCACAAATACATTTTGCAAGAGCGCACAAGAAAACTAGACGAATTATAGAAAACTCCATAGGAATTCTTAGAGAAAAATTTCCGTGTCTAAATTATTTACGTTTAAGTCCTACATATGTTTGTAATGTGATAAAATGTTGTGTTGCGCTTTGTAATATAAGTAAAAATCCGGAACATTATAATAACCATGACAATGATAATTTCGAAATGCAAAATGAAGAAGAACAAGAAGAGGAAATTCAAGTAGATAATAGAGCAAATTGCCCCAGGTATTGTCTCTCACGAAAGCGTAGTCCTTATCATTCGTCAATAATCCCAAAGAAACCCCAAAATCTTTAATTTCATTCCACTTCTCCTGCTTTTCATTTCTCGTTAAATTATTTGAAAATTTGCCAAATAGAACTTCTTTATACTTCAGTATTTCCTGAAGGAAACTAACTTTTTTCAGAAAATTACTATTTCTTTTTGACATTGTCAGATAATTTTATGACAGGATGAAAAATACCGCAGTATTTTTTTTACAGCAGTATGTTTACTTTTATGAAACAATGGGCGCGTTCGGCGGGCTCACAGCGCTGCCAGCGGCTGTGCAGCTCTTAATTGTCAAGCGTTCGGCGGCCCGCTGTTTACAGCCGATTTTCAAAGCTGCTGCGACAGCGCTCACAGCGCTATTTAAATACGATTTATTTAGACAGCGTATATCTATCCTTGTCTAGCACTGTCATTTGTACATGTACAAGATGGCGGAGTACGAGGTACAATATTCGTACAACAACAATATAATTGCAGTAAACGATAGAGAAGAGGTTCATAATTTGTTATTAACAGGGAAACTAACACAGAGGTATCGTTTTATAAAATTTTACAGAATTTTTTTTCCGGATTATGCTATCCATATTTAAATCAAATATTTAACAGGCACAATTATTATTAAGTACTCCGTAAATTATATGTATTTATTCACTTTATATTGTTTCAGAAAAATAAATAGATTTATATTACAATTACAACTGAGTTCAATTGTTCTATGTTGACGTTTGGCGTTTTGAAAATGCGCGGGCATTGCGTTCGATGTCATCCAGCGGCTGTCGACAGCCGCTGTGTGACGTCACCCAGCGGTCTTAGGCTGCATCCCCATGCATCCGTGTTCACGTATACGTGATCATTTGTAACCAATCAAAACCGTGTATTGATACAATGGTCCGTTTCAAGAACGCAACGGACGTAAGTTGGTTAATTTCAACTTTTCACGGATACGGATGACTTGACGCATGCGCATAGGAGTTAGTTTGTCAGTTTATGTATTTTGATGTTTGTTGTGGTTTAAATTATTACTAGCACCCTGAAGAATCCGCTTCTATTCAGTAAAAATACTTCGAACTCAAAATTTGCGTGTATACTATTAAGGTTATTCAGGAACTCTGATTGTTTTTATTGTTGTTGTGATAAAGCTGTTGTGCTCAATAGACGAGCCAAACTGAGTAGTTAATATTAATGTTTCCGATTCCATAATACAAAACACTACTAACATCGATTTATAAATTTAGTATGGATACGGACAACGTATCTACTGCTCTCATGGGGACGGGCTAAATTTTTACGTACGTAAATCACGTAACACGGATACGTGAATACGGATGCATGGGGATGCAGCCTTACAGTCGCTGCGGCTCGCCGAACGCGCAGGGCCGTAGCCAGGGGGGGGGGCTGGCCAGGGCTAAGCCCTGGTAAAAAAAATTGAGCCCTGGTAAAAATAATCTGGCTTATATATAGAAAAAATAATATAATTATATTAGCGGCTTTATTAAAATCAAGGATGTAAAAAGTAAAAATACATTCTAACTATTACCAAAGTCGAATACTCCCCGTCACTTAATTCCACCCTGTCTATTAATGTATTTTTCCATGTATAAGAAAGTGCATTTATTGTTGAATTCCAATGGACTACTTATTAATCGATCTTACACGATCTCTACCGGTCCTGTCCATGTCTGGCGTTGCGCGTTGTGCCGAGCTGCGCCGCGCACATTGTAGTCATTGTACGTAATTAGTCATTTTGATTATTGTAAACAAAAATCTTTTTAAAAATACCTGTAGGGTAGCAGCGGTATATATTTTAAATAAATTACCGTACTCTTGATACACATACTTTACTTAGGTACAGAATACCCGGGTGGAATGAAAACACAATAATGATTATTATTATAAGTTTTTCTTTGTGTGATTTATTTATCTTTTTTTATTGGAATCCAACTCTTTTTTTACTGTAATCAAGCATTTCTTTGTTGTAATCAAAATAGTTTTCTAAAGAACGGGGCTAGAATAATGCTAAACGAATAATACAATTAATTATTTTTATTTGTCTAAATCGAAAATAATTTTATGTAGGAGAATTAATTTATGAAAAATGCCGAACCTCACAATCAGTTTCTAATTTCTTTTTTTTTTAATTTGAAGTTTAAATAATATGTAAATTTAATTTCGCGGAACCTCGAAGGGCCCCCTAGGTATTCGGGACCCTATGCGACGGCATACGTTGATACACCTATTTATGCCACTACTTTACATTTTTTATTTAATATGAACTTGTAGGTATTACTCTTCCATCAGTAGAAGAACTAGCAGTGGTTAAAGATTATAAGAATAACAAATCAGATGTTGACCATTTAACCGAATTGTTTAAGCAGCGAGAAGCGTTTAAGAAAACGTATGCACTTTTCGCTGCAGTTGCAACAATCGGATGTAGTACTGCGTTAAATGAATCATCTTTTTCAACATTAACAGCAATTAATAGACCACAAAGATACTCAATGAATCATCCCCGTATGGCACATTTAATATATTTGGCTTTTGAAAGGCAAAGAACTGAAGCACTTGATCTAGGGCTATTTTTAAAAAAAATTCATGATAAAAATGATAGAAAATTACAGCTTTTTTTTCTGATACAGCAAAATATGTTTCTTTTTCGTATATATAATATTTTAAATATACAATAGTATGTATTTTCTTTTAAGTGCAATAAATAACTATCATATCAACATTGTTTAAATATATACATTATATCATTATAATATTCCTTAAATATGCTTTGAATAAAAGCACTAATATATGATCTTATTATGTACAAAAAAAAAATATATAAGCCCTGGCTAAAAAAACTTGAGCCCTGAAAAAAACTTGAGCCCTGTCTAATATTTAGTTCTGGCTACGGCCCTGCGAACGCGCCCAATTATTTGTACCTTAGTAACGTCGAATCTACATGGGTAAATACATGGGTATCTACCTACATTTTATGATACACGTTTATATACCCAAGTATTTTTTAAAACTTACTTGGGTAAAATACTGAAGTATTTACTAGTGTTTTATGAAACAGGCCACAGGTGGAATTTACGGAATTTCCAATATGGCAGAAAATTTCAAAATGTAGTGGTTTCCCCTACAAGATATCTTTAATGACTTTTTTGTTGATTTGTAGGAATCTTACAAAATAAGGAATTAACTTTCTAATAAATTGACAATGTCTCCGCTGCGACTTGATTACAGTTTTGTAACGTGGAACTCCCGCCGTTGCCGCCGCTGTAAGCGAGCGTCTATTTATAGCGGTGACGTAATCGCGCTAGCAGCCGGGCGATGTAAACAAACTGGTCGCGACGTGTTTATTAATTACTTGCGGTCGCCTAAACCTTTTGCGTTCATTGTTATTATGTGTTCGAACATTCTAGGGCTTTTCTAGAAAATAATGGCAGCTGTATAAAAGGGACGTAGCTATGCTCGAGAGTTAGTTAGTTAGTTACATGGAGTGTTAGTGAGAAGCACAGCAGTAACGTAGTGAGCGTATGCAGTTGATGTCGAGTAGGTACTCGGGAAGTTACTGGTATATTGGGATAGCTGTGGATGTGAATACTCAGTAGTGTTGACGTGTATTGGGAAGCTATTGTGTACAAGGAGAGTAACGACGAGTCGGGAAGTTACTGGTATACCGGGATAGTTGTTAAAGAGAATACTCGGTAGTGTTGAAGAGTATTTAGACGGGGAGCCCAGCTATCAAAAGTCACGTGATAAGGTACAAAAGGTTTGAGCTTGGGGTAGGGTGCGGATTGGCTCCCCATACAAAAATAATCGTGTCTTACAAGTCGGACCGGGGGCTTTACGCCATGGTAATATTTTCAAAATTCAAAAAAGGCCAAAAATTACGTGATGAGGTACATTCAAATTTTTTGTGCCATTCACTGCAGGCTTGTGTCTAGTTTACTAATATACCTTGTAAGACATCGAAACCGGGGGCTTTTAACATGTAAGACACGAAAGAAAATTTCAAAAAGGACCGAAAATTACGTGATACAGTACATTCAAACTTTTTACGATATTTTATGCACCATTATCCAAAGATCATAAATACACTTTCTAAGACATAAAAATCGGGAGCTTAATGCATTTAAGACACCCAAAAGTCAAAATGCTGTCCAAAACTACATGATGAGGTACATTAAAACTTTTTGTGTCAATCGACGCGGGTATTTGCCTAGTTTGTTAAAATTTATTTTAAGACAGAAATCAGGGGCTTTTGACTTTTAAATACGAACTCAAATTTGAAAAAGAGCCGAAAATTACGTGATAAGTTATATTCAAACTTTTTGCTGTATTTCATGCACCATTATCCACAGATCACGAATACACTTTATAAGACATAAAAATCGGGGGCTTAATGCACATAAGACAACCAAAAGTGAAAATGCTGTTTAAAAACTACATCACGGGGTACATTAAAATTTTTTGTGTAATTCCCTAGTTTGCTAAAATACATTTTACTACATACAAACCAGGGGCTTTTGACTTTTAACACATGAACCAAAATTTTAAAAAATATTACGAGATAAAGTACATTCAATATTTTTGCGATTTTTTATGCACTATAATCTAAAAATTACGAAAACACACACACACACACACACACACACACACACACACACACACACACACACACACACACACACACACACACACACACACATACACATACACATACACATACACATACACATACACATACACATACACATACACATACACATACACATACACATACACATACACATACACATACACATACACATACACATACACATACACATACACATACACATACACATACACATACACATACACATACACATACACATACACATACACATACACATACACATACACATACACATACACATACACATACACATACACATACACATACACATACACATACACATACACATACACATACACATACACATACACATACACATACACATACACATACACATACACATACACATACACATACACATACACATACACATACACATACACATACACATACACATACACATACACATACACATACACATACACATACACATACACATACACATACACATACACATACACATACACATACACATACACATACACATACACATACACATACACATACACATACACATACACATACACATACACATACACATACACATACACATACACATACACATACACATACACATACACATACACATACACATACACATACACATACACATACACATACACATACACATACACATACACATGCACATGCACATGCACATACACATACACATACACATACACATACACATACACATACACATACACATACACATACACATACACATACACATACACATACACATACACATACACATACACATACACATACACATACACATACACATACACATACACATACACATACACATACACATACACATACACATACATACATACATACAGACAAGATCGTAAAAATAGTAAAATCGTATTCTAGGGACCCTAAAACGTGCTTATTCATCAAAAACTCACCACCGAATTTTTTGACCAAAGACAATACCTTCCTTACCTAAAGGTGACGGAAGGTAAAAAGCTGCTTATTAAATAAGAACTGGGGTATTTATTAAAGCCAAAAATGAAATCAATATTTATATTACATGTCGAATAATTCGTCATTGAACTCGGATTGAGCCTCTTCTTCTTCATCTGATTCGATTATTGCACATTATTCGATTTCGATTAGTGACTACGGCTGTCTTTAATATCCCAAGATGGAATGTAAAGATTTCCATCTCCTGCCAAAATCCAGCCATTACTCTCTGGAGTTACTAAAGGTAAAGTGTTGGTATTACTTGCATTATTTCTCATTTTGCAGACATAATTGCACCTTAACAATTTTTGTTCAAACACGCTTTTACATGGAGGAAATAAAGCAGGGTATTTTGATATCTTGGAATGGTATCTGAGCTCTTTGGTATACTAGATTTGAAGATGTTTAGACGAGCTTTGTTGAGATCTTCACAAGTTTTTTGTCCATAAATTTCACATATAACCCGCTCCAATGACTTACGTAGATACTTCATCTGAGATTTTAGTTGTGTCACAAAACAGCGAGTATCAAGACGTACTTATATTTCTGGGTACTACAAGAAAATCTGAGATGAATTTTGTGTCTTAAATGTCAAAAGCCACCGATTTCTATGTCCTAAAATAAATTTTAGCAAACTAGGCAAATAACCGCGTCGATTGACACAAAAAGTTTTAATGTATCTCATTATATAGTTTTTGAACAAAATTCTGACTTTCAGTTGTCTTAAATGCATTAAGCCTTCGATTTTTATGTCTTAAAATATCTATTCGTGATCTTTGGATAATAGTGCATAAAAACCGCAAAAAGTTAGAATGTACCTTATTACGTAATTTTCAGCCATTCTTCAAATTTGGTTCATGTCTTAAAAGTCAGAAGCCCCTGATTTTTATATTTTAAAATGACTTTTAGCAAACTAGGGAAATACCCACGACGATTGATACAAAAAGTTTTAATTTACCTCATCATATAGTTTTGGACATCATTTTGACTTTTGGTTGTCTTAAAAGCATTAAGCCCCCGATTTTTATGTCATACAAAGTGTTTTCGTGATCTTTGGATAATGGTGCATAAAATACAGCAAAAAGTTTGAATGTACCTTATCACGTAATTTTCGGTCCTTTTTTGAAATTTTCTTTCGTGTCTTACATGCCAAAAGCCCCCGGTTTCGATGTCTTACAAGGTATATTAGCAAACTAGACACAAGCCCGTATTGAATGGCACAAAAAATTTGAATGCACCTCATCACGTAATTTTTGGCCCTTTTTTGAATTTTGAAAATACTACCATGGCGTAAAGCCCCCGGTCCGACTTGTAAGACACGATTATTTTTGTATGGGGAGCCAATCCGCACCCTACCCCAAGGTCAAACCTTTTGTACCTTATCACGTGACTTTTGATAGCTGGGCTCCCGGTCTAATTGGGAAACTAGGTATACGGGGACAGTAACAGCAAGTGGAAGTGAATACTCGGCAGTGGTGTTGAAGAATTGTGGCATACGGACAGTCGGTGTTACTGAAGCTGTGGAGAGTTACATAAATAGACAGATAGTGTTGTGAAAGAGGTGACTTCTGCCCGAGCAGTTGAATATACAGACGCTGTTGAGTCACTTGAGTATATAGACGCTGTGGAGGTCGGTAGGCGGACAGTTGAACGTTATAAGTATGTAGTGATATAAATATAGTGTTATAAATATCGCGTAAACAATCTACAAGAGTCTGCAACAGACCGGCAGTCTAAGATTGGAACGCGTAGTGAAATAAATAATTAGTAATATCGTGGAAATAAATAGTAGTGTTAATTGGTTAAATAAATAAATAAATAGTGCTAGTGTTATCTAGTTAATTATAGTTTTAGTCTTAATTAATTTTTAATAATTATTTAATTTTAGCTAGTCACTTTCATTATAGTTTAATAAACACTTATTTTAATTAATAATAATTGTCTAATATTTACACTTCACCCAGATAAATTAAAACGTTACAGTATAAATAAATTTGTAGTTTTCGCACGGAATTCGAATTTTAAACTGCGCTAGTACATATCGGTCAATGAAACGGGACTATTTTCTTCCCTCACGCTAAGCGATAAGGCAAGTTATGCCGGCATAGGCTCTCAAGTAATTTAGTATTAATTACTTACCTCGGAAAGAACTTCTAGTATCATTTGGCTTCCGCATATACAATGTCAGTTTATCTGAAGCAGATTTTTCTCCTAAGGAAGCAATTAGACCTTTCCGTCCATTGTCTTCCGTAGGGGAATCATCTAATATTCTATCTTGTCTTACTAAAGAACTGTGTCTTCTTTCTGGGGATATCTCTTCAGAACTATTAGGTACATTAAGCGTAGACTTTCTCCAAGCTGACTTGTCTTTTACTTGAGGTTGAACATCTAAACAGAAAAAAAGAAAGTTATAAAAGAAAAATTTCACCCTATTGAAATATTTTTTTTGTTGTAATATTAATTTGTTTTTTATAAATATAAATTTGAAAGAACATTTAGAAAGAAAACAGTTTGAGATGAAAACACATTCTTGACGTCACATCTGTTTTGTGGGAACACAACTCACGTATTAATAGAAATTTTTCACCGAATTTTCAACAATAGTCTTAGTTTTACTTATACTCTCAGATAAAATTATTACGTTATATTGTAAATACATGCATACCTTCTATTGCTTCCAAAGCACCTACAACGTCAGTTTTATCGATAGTAGTAGATGGTTTCCAATCAGGATATACTCTTTTATAATTTCCTTGAGCGTTAGAACCACTATGAACCAATTTTCCTTCATGTAGGGTGTCTAATGTTTGGCTCCGTTCGCTTTCTAGAAAAAGGAAATTACAATACTTACTTCAATAATGAATAAATATGAAATTGTTTTAAATATATGCTAGAATAAAATGGGTATATAATTTATAGAAAATTGTATACAGGTGTCCCGTGTTTTTGGGATTTAATTGAGGGGGCTAAAACATATCGAAAATTAAGAGTGGGGAATTTTCTATGTTCATCTTCATAAAAAAATTGTTGCCTATGTATTTATTTTTCCATAAAACTAATACTATCCAATTAAAAACCATCCCCAATAGAGAGACACCCTGTACTTGTCCTTTTTGAGACAGAAGTATAATGACAAAGGAAATAAATAAATAATCAATTTATTTCTGTTGACAAAAATACAATGTGTATAGAACAAGTTAAGATGATACAAAACATAAACATAAAATATAAACTGCATTATATGTATTACAAATTCAGTAACTCGACATTACTGTAAAAACTATTTTGTAAAAAAAGAGATTTCAATTCTTTTTTGAAAAGATTAATATTTCTATCATCTTTAATTTTTTGTGAAGTTTATTGTAAATAATTAAGCCCATTTTTCCTAGACTGTGTTTAACTGTCTTGTATTATAGGCATATTTGTCAAGAACTAGATTAAAAGTTCCTTTATTTTTATAAACATAAATACAAAGTTCCAAAATTAAAGTACCTGTTACGGATAAAATATTCAAGAAGCATACCCCATAGCATAGTCTGGATTCAACATAAGCATGATAATAAAGTAAAAACAGATTAAGGTTTAAGAAGTCTTTTAGTTAACATAGGTATTTGGTAACAAATAGTACTTAATTTACCAAAAAGTTCATTACAATGTGGATGATTACTAAAGTGAACAGTAAATATTGCGTCAAGTGTAAGCGCATAAACAGTGGCGTCGCAATCGAAAAAAGTGGACACGGGTCTACTAGCCACGGGGGCCCATGGAATACAACTTTTTATACATACGAACGAAAATGTTATTGCGGTTCTTTAAAAAATGTTGTAGACTCAGTGAGTTTTTTTTTTTTTTATGAATAAAATACTTTATAATTAAACATTATTTTAGTTTATTTATAACAAATTTTAAAATAGCGTTGCCTTAGAAACCCTCAGTGAGTAAGCTAATTTTAAGTGGTAGTCCGGAGGTTTGCTCATGAACTACTATGTACATTATGTACGCTTCTTTACCTGAATCCATTTCAAGGGATCTTCTATTCTTCCTCCCTTGTCTTTCCGCATCATCACTATCCCTCAACCAACTTTCTATCTTCTGTCTCCACTCTCTGGGCCGGCTGGCTGGTGGTTCTGGGCCAGATTGCGGTCCTGACTGAGTCGAAGGCTCTTCTGAGACTATGGGCCGAGATTCTAATAAGGGACTAGGGGAACTAGGACGTTCTCTATCGGTGGAGAAATCAGCAGAAAGTAAAGCTGGTCGTTTTCGAGGTGCTGAGCCTCTGGCTCTTCTTGCCCATGAACGATCTGCAAGAAAAACATGATCGTGTTGTATTACGGCTATTATATTGATTTGTCTCAAACATTAAAGACTAAAGGATTTGCTTCAATTTGATTCGTTTTTGCACTATCTGACTCTCTCTGATCAGTGGCGGTTCCTCCATTAGGTCATTTCGTCAATGACCACCCAAATTTATCAAAGCAGAAAAGAAAAAGCGAAAGAAAAATAATAAAATATTTTGAATTTAATAATTTTTAAAAAAAATCGGTCCATCCTGTCGAGCGTTCCTTGCACACGTCACCACTGTGTTGAAAGCAAGAGACAACGAATAGCGCGAGAGCGCGTCCTGCTTGAGTCACTTCAAAATTGTGGCTACGTTTTGTTTTGTGCTGCATATACAAGCCCATGCGTTAGACAGAGAGAAACGAAGTATAATTTTACTTGCGTTAGACGAAGACAATCACCACCCTATTCGCTTACACACGGTCAATGACCAAGGCATCAGCGTAGTTGCGGGTAGTGACAACGTAGTTCGGTTATGTATTTTATCATGGCAGTTCAAGAAATTTTTAATAAAACTAGAAAGGAATAATGCATTAAATTATGAAAAACGTTTTGAAATAAAGACAAAGACATGTAGGGAACTGCATCGTTTTTTCGTAAAAGTACGACTTATTATATTTATTAAAAATATCTCAAATATCAATGATCTGGTGATAAATAATTTTGCAGAGTCTAACCGTTTAATACGTTAAACGCCAAAGATAATTTTGGCATTTTCATCACAGGGTCATTATCAGATCCGTATTATACCTGTCAAATTACGCCTATATCTATTATCAATTTTTACTAATAAGATCCCTTAGCTAATTTTTTACCAAAAATATGAAACAGATACCGGTATCTGCACTGGCCTTGTGATAGAAATTTGCTATACTAGGCCAAAGCAGACATGTTTTGCAGACACAGCGTGAGCTATCACAGGGCCAAAACAGACACGTTTAGGAGACACTTCTGAACCTGCATTTTCTCGCAAGCATTTTATTAGTGAAACTTAGACACAGGTGCAGTTGTAAAGAGAAGCCACGATGAGCAGCAGATCTAAAAGACTAATAAAATTAGCTTTGGGAAAACAAATAACCCATTATGATAGTAAAAGCAACAGTGCCAACAATAAATTGTTTCAAAAATCGATTTTCGAGAAAATGAAGTGTTTCATTTCTTTCTAGAACCATTTTATGATTCTCACTATTCCAGAGATGCTTTGTTTATTGTACCATTTTTAATTCGGTTTTGTAAATGTACGTTTTTTCAGTTTCTTTTGTCTATTTCGTTTACATTGAATGTATTATTTGTTTTTCAAATACATGAGTTTCATAGAATCACTTTATGGTATATCTATTTTATTACGAATGGAACGTTACCGTGTCTGCTTTGGCCCTGTGGTAGAACTCAAAAAAGGCATATCATCAGTGGGCCAAAGCAGATACAAAAGCAGACACACATTATAAAATCATAACACGACGCGGTCAGGCCTGTCCACGTATAGGGTATTTGCGGACGGGTCAGAACAGACTCTCTATCGTCGGAAATCCAGATTGAATGTGTCTGTTTAGCACAACTAGACAAATATTGAAGTAGACACCGGTGTCTGTGTTGGCCTTATGATTAAAACAGCGAACAGACACCGGTGTCTGCCTTGGCGTTTAACTTGTTAAGGAAAGGAGGATAGACTTAATATTTAAAACTACATATTTAAATAATTTTTTGACAGTATACATACTATAAATATCTACCAAATTTGACCCACCAAATCTTCAACCCACAAGCCGCCACTGTCTCTGAATTCGTAGCAAGATAATATAATTCATTTTTAGCTATTTGAATTTATTTAGCTATTTCAAAAGAACAATTCAAACACAGTAATATACAATAAATTTATTGTCATTTTCACAACGTACCATACTGTTAACTTCTGCGTGCGTTGTTGAAATAATGACTGATATTAGGTCAAAGCAAATTAATACCTATATTGTGCAGAAATGAAATGAAATATATTAAGAAGTACCAAATTATTATTAATTAAGCATATCCTTACCCAAACTGCCCCAACTTTTTCGTTCTCTCGATCCATCACATCCCCTAAGGAACTCCATCAACCCTTCATCTTCTTCCGAAAGAACTCTGCTTCTTCTGCGCCGCAGACTTCCATTCGGAGTAATATCTGGTGATCGCTCTTCCTTTCCTGTAACCACGTCACTTCCTGCTGACACTCCTTGGCTAGATGTGAAGGATCCCAGACGACGTCTGGACAAATAGGGTGAAGGGAGAGATGTTAAAGATGTTAGAGAATCATCTTCAGACGTTCCCTGAGCTGTAGAACCGTTCTGGGGTTTCTATAAAGAAAGATAAAATGGAACTTATAAGGTGTACGAAAAGTAACTATATCGAACAATAAGAGTAGAAGAAATGATGAATTAAATATTTATATACCTTTTTCTTATCCAAAAATGTAATATCAGGAAATGATCCTTCAAAATCAGATACTGGAGTTCCGGCTAAACTGCTCACTGTAGCAAAAATAGTATTAATTACACATTTTTTAAATTTTTCGGACCGATAAGCCATATACAAAAAGATAATAGCAATGATAAAAGCTGTGTTATATTGATATTTTCTTTCTTACTTTGTCTTCTCTTGGCAGCTATTTCTTCTCTCTGTTTTCTTCTTGCATTAGCTTGTTCTTCCTGTATTCTTCTTCTGGCATTTTCAACGACAGATTGTCGGAATCTACTACAAAAAGTGTGGAAAATCTTGAAGCATTCCTCAAGTTTAAAAGTTTTAGAATCTTCACAGAAGAAATCGGCGAGTCGTTTACGAGCATCTTCAAGGTTCGACATGTCGCGTTGAAGACCGGCGACTTCTCTTTCGGCCATCTTAAAAAAAAGAAAAGGTTAAAGAGATTAGTTCAAAAATATACGAGCATAATGAAAAGATAGTATATGGCATTAGGCAAACTTCTAGCACGAATTAGAAATTTGTTTTAAAAACTGAAATGTATAATTAACTGGAATCTGCATAAGTACTATGATAGTGAAGCCCTATGATGCTAGCTGCTGGTGGAATCGGCAAACATCGGAACAATTCGTGAGTTGACGAAAATTACGGAGCTGTTCGGAGCGTTTAGTGAACATGGTGCAGGTTTTAAATAAAAATATGTAGGGAGGAGTGTATACGACAGGATATGTTCGGTTCAACACGAACATGCGCGAACGGGCCAGCTATTGTCATTCAATGGACCTTCAGTTGCTGAGGCATTGTACGCGAGTGCCAGTCTATAATATATTTCAGTGGTTTTAAACTATTTTCTTTATTTCGGCTTTCATTTACAATATTTCTTTATAAAAATAATAGGGTACTACAGCGCAATTGAATTAAGATAAATTAGAAAAAACTATTGAAAGTATATGCTTAATCATAAATATTAATAAAGAAATAAAACGATATAATTGAAATACTTCGGAAATAAGGGGGTTGTGTTATAGCAGCTCGTCACTCATATGACATCCATATATATTATTTTAATTGGCAGCTCAAAGACGGCCTATAAATATATAACGGATAGCAAGTTAGGGGAGGTGCCTACTACCAATGGAAGTAGAGTAATTCAAACAGCGGAGGCGTGGCTATCAGTCCAGTACTGCAATTGTCAAATAGTTTTTATTTGAATATAAATGTTTTGCATTAAACTTAATAATTTAAATACACTTCCAATTATAAATCATGTAGACGTTTACAGTATAATAATATTCATTTATTTTTATAAATATAATTTAGAAATAGCATATATTTTAAGAACATTTAGGTCCATGAAGAAAACAGTTTGATATAAAAACTTATGTTCGTGACGTCACATCTTTATTTTCAAATTTCGGGGGACTATAACTCGCTTATTAATTGGAATTTTTTCACCGACAGTCTTAGTTTTACGGCTTATATGTTCAGATTAAATTATATAAAAAAATTGTGGAATCTCCTTTTGATAGAATAGTTAGGTTGGTGACAGTGATTTGCGTTTTTTATTTTCCCATGCCTAGATATTTGTGTATTTAATGTAGTCATCATACGAATCCAAAATAATAAAAAAATACCATGGAAAATCATTTAACAGTGGAGGTCATTCTAGCATCAATAAGCGTGCTATTATACTTGTGCTGGAATACATATGTCATTCCAAAGCAGAGAATATCAATATTTTTTTTGAGAAAAATGCGTTTAAAATTTTATATTAATTTTATTTAAAAATAACTATAATAAGAGTGCCACGAATGGAAAAAAATAAATACGTATATGTACTCTGTTCCATTTAAACCATTCAGCAGATGTCGTCTCTTGTCTGCAATTTCAGCCAATCAGGAAGTTCAAAACTATGCCATATTCTCTACAATACTGGATGGCTTAAATGGAACAAGGTATAGAATTAGATTGCCATAATACGTAAATATTTTGTGTGTTGATATTTAATTATAGTTACACATTTACCAGCTTCACAAGTCAATCTGACATACAACTGCTCTGTCAAACAAAATGCCGCACTGCTGTGAAAATAAAATAGGACATTCATTTACAAAAACGAAAGTATAAAATGCTTAGTTTAGATTGACGCAATAGCTCAAGAAGAATGGAAAATAACGATAAATTAAAATTAAACAAAATAAATTGTGTGAACAGTTGTGCTGCCACCTGCAAAGGTTTGTCGTGAACGCCCCCAATGGACATCCACTTTTTCACTGAACTAGTTTAATGTACTTGAAACAAATAAATTTTTGTTATGGTAGAGGACCCTATTGCAGCGACTGTAGAAAAAATCTTGTGTGTGTTTCGAGCGCAAATGGACATTGTCGATTTTGAGAGAATGCCGCACTTCTGCGTCGCGGGGCAACAACCTCTCAATCGACAATAACCCATTTTGCGCTTTAATACACAAATAGCTATTACATGAGGAAAAGTGTTGCTAAATAACAAAGTGGCGCATTTTACTGTTTTTGTCTTGCCAAGAAAACATGTTCTTTTTCACATGAAACAAATATTTTATGTGATTGTGGGTTGGAACAAAATGACTGAAAGAATATAAAGTATAAGCAATAAAGAATTTAGAAGCGAAGGAAATAAACGGAAATTAAATTCTTACCATTAGGAAATCGGCCATTTGTGTCTTGATTTCATCTTCTGTGGTCGGTAAATCGATAATTTTTTTAATCTTTTTTATTCTTCCATCCAAAGTATTTATTTCGTTTTGTAACTGTTCCGTAGTCGTTCTGAAATATTGAATATAATTAATATTAACTTCTCTATACGATTTTTGTACGGTATATACTTGGAAGCATCGTCTAGAACAGTTAGATTATCAGGAAAATTCAACAAATTCCTATTTCTTTTTTCTGCTTGTAGAGCTACATAATGGATAAGGTTCATATTTGGTTTGTTGGCTCTTATGTCTGTAATTTTCTGCAGCGATGCCAGTTTTACTCCTGCGGCATTTCCTGCATATCCACCCTAGGAAATAATAATATAGAAGTAAATAAAACTCAAAATAATAAATCATTTAATTGCTTACTGAATTTAGAAAGTTTCCAGCTACTAGAACCATATATAAAACTTCCTGCAGTGCTTTATTCGTCATCAGGCCATCTATACCAACCATCATGGCTTGAATACTGGGTTCTAAATAACCCATATTCGAAGCAAATTCTTCTTTCAGCAACATACTTTCTATTCGGAGTTTGTAACTATAAAAGAAGAAAAAAGATACGTTTTCTTAACATAAAATGTGATTAAGTTAAATATTTAATTCCTACTTTGATAGAGCGGTCAATTGTAAAATGAATTTTTCTGCATTGCCCAGTTTGTCGAAATCTCCATTATATGATTTTAACATATCTAGTTCATCCACTTCTGGTAAGATTTTTAACAATCCTCGAAGTTTTTCGGCACCTACTTCATCGTGTTCACCATCTTTTATTAACTGGATTATGTCTTCATTTGAACTGCAAGAAATTTAACGTTTCCAAAATTTTAGCAATCCATGTATATTGTATGTATATGAATATGCTTGTTGCTGAAGGCAATGAATGGGAGAGATAGTCTACTGACTGAGACTGCGTTCGCATTAGTGGACGAAATACAGAATGTCTCATTTTCGATGTTTTTTTAATGTATCTTGGGTAATATTAATGATAGATCAAAACCGTTTGCACATTGCAGGATCAACTTTTCGAGAAAAGTTTAATAGTCACCACAGGAATTTTCGATCTTCTTTTGTGTCTGAGCTACAGGAAAAAACTCGTTTTTGGCTCATTTTGAAAATATATCATATCTTATGTATTATGATAGAGAAAAAATGTATTTACAAAATTTGTACCGTTTTTTAGATAGAATAAAATGGCGTAATTATTTTTTAAAAAAACTTATTAATTCTCGAGATATAACACAAACTTATGATTTTTTAAATGGGAACTTATGTTGAAAATAGTCTCGTCTTTTTGCTTATTTTATAAGATTTTCAACGATATATAACAAGTCTACATTCTTTTGTTTTAAACATGAATAAAAGATGAATTATTAATTTACTGGGGGTAAAAAATTTAAAATTATTTGTTTCTTAATAATTTCCAATATTTTCACCTCAATAAATTAATAATTCGTCTTTTATTCATGTTTACAACAAAAGAATGTAGACTTGTTATATATCTTTGAAAAGCTTATAAAATAAGCAAAAAGATGAAACTATTTTCAATGTAGGTTCCCATTTAAAAAAATCATAAGTTTGTGTTATATCTCGAAAATTATTAAGTTTTCAAAAATCTAATTACGCCATTTTATTCTATCTAAAAAACTTTAAAAAGTTGTTAATAGTATATTATGTTATTAGGAGTAGAAAGCAGTCTTTTTGTGTTGAACCCAGCTATTGCGGCCGAGGCGCTAGCCAAGGCTAGGCAAGCTGGGTAAAACACAAAAAGGGCGTTCTACTCCGAATGACATATACTATTTTTTCTTCAAGTATTTCAAATAATTATCGACATTTTTTTGGAATTTTTTAATTGTAGTGTTTGCAATTTCAGCCAAAGCTGGCTATGTACAATACAAAACAAAAACGACACAACTGCCAAATAACAATTTTCAATATAATACGTCTTGCTGTGACAATTGCCGCCGCCAGCGGTGAACTAAGACACTAACATTTTTTTACTAGTACAACAATAACAACATTTTTGTACTAGTAAGACAATGAACATCTTCTATAGTGTGTGTACAGGAGCATAATATGAATATTATAATACGCTTGAAGAAAAAACACTTTTTCTCTAACTATCATAATAAATAAGATATGAGATATTTTCAAAATGAGTTTTTGCCTGTAACTCAGAAATAAAAGAAGATCGAAAATTCATCTGTTGACTATTAAGCTTTTCTCAAAATTTTGATCCTGGAATGTGCAAACAGTTTTCATTAATATTACCCGAGATACCTTAAAAAAACATCGAAAATGAGACATTCTGTACAGATGCGGCAAAGCAACCTCCTTAGTTTTACTCTTAGATCATATAGATTACGAACTAGATGTAAGAAACACTTAAGAGTAAGAAAGATAGATTTATACATTGTAGTAAGGAGAAAGAAAGAGAACTGGGCGTATCTATGCTTTTTTTATAGTGTAGTAAATAAATATGGAAAAAAATGTAAGAAGATTCCTTTTTATTCCGTAGTACACATATCGCGCACAAATGATTTTTCAATCTGCTTTACCCGACGTCTCGACACAATAAATGAAAATAATTGAAACTCCTGTATTTAAGCTAAGCTACACTCGCTACGCCTGTGGAGAAGACATTCATCAGCGCGTCGTGAGTTTGCGCACAATGCTCGCGCTATGTGTACATCTATCTCTCTTACTCTTATATGTTCCCAAATCCTTACATCTAGTTCGTAAGCTGTATGATCTATGGTATTACTATGGCATTGTGAGGCGAGTAGAGGTCGTAAACGGGTGGGTATGGTGTCTATGGCGGCAGGTGGATGGAGAGTTTGTTACAAAAAAATTCAATCGTAAACATAATGTAGACGAACGAGCAACGAGCTTTTGCCGTGGAAGGCTATATCCGCGAAAACGGGTCTGTAGCCGCCGTCCAGCACTCGTTTAGTACTCAGTTACAAATATAAGTAGTTCTGGTCCGAAAATCGATTACGTTGTAAGTAAAAAAACTTTAAGGAAACATCGACGCATTCTGAGGGTGTGTGAGCCTGTTCTAGAATTTATTTTCCCCCGTTGTTGAAGAAATTCCCTGAGGCGATATTTCCTTGGCCCGCGCACTCACCAGATTTAACACCTTGCGACTTATGTGGGGTAATTTCAAAGCCGAGGAACCTGTAAACCCTAAAGGAGGCAATCTGCATAGAAAGCCGCCATATACCCCAAGAAATGCTCGAAAGAGTTATGCGAAACTTCGTAAGTCGCTTGCAACAGTGTTTGGACAATGACGAACACCACTTGAGCGATATTATTTTCAGTAATAATATAACAAGAGAGTGAGAATAAATTGAAAATAATTTGACGGGCTTTCGTGACTATTGCCTCACAACAAGTTTGAGAAAGAAACTGGAGAATTATTTTCTAATTTATTGAATTCTCGAATTATATTTAATTAGATTATTTTTTTCTCCACAAAACGGAATCAAACTTTTATGCTATTGTAATGCCATCTACTGTCATAATTTACTAGCTTTATTTATTTACATGGCCCAGTTGGCAAATCTGTTTTGACAACTAAAACACAACTTTGACAAGGCAAAATAAATATAAATAATCAGGAATTATATTTATAGTTATAGTTATGGTACTTCTACAAGTGGTTTCAATAATTTTTTGGTTTATTTCATGATCAGAAACGGCACTGGCTCATTTTACTTATGTATTGATAGCTACTGACGTATGCCAACAAAAATAAAAGCTACAGAGATTATTCCCGGGAATAATAATAATAATTGTTAATTATGGGTCATTGAAGAATGGTGAGAGTAAAAGCAATAGAAACTTTTTACTCTTAAGGTTTAATAATTTCTTTTTGACTTCATTTCTTCTTAATTTTAAAGAAAAAATGTTATGCAAATTCGATAGAACTGCCACACCCATACCGTTATATAAAATATTTCACATGTGTTTATCTTTTTGTTTCATGGCTAGCACTATTAAATTGTAATTTTCTAAATTTTTATTACTTCCTTGTACATAGTAAAGGAGTCTTGTAATCGCAAAAAAATTCTGTTTTCAGATTTCAGCGGAAATATCCATTATGACCATCGCTGAATCCATTTTGACTAATTTCGTCATGACGTCTATACATATCTCGCATAACTCAAAAAAGTTATTCATAGAAAGTTGAAATTTTATATTTACTAATATAACATCTAGTTGTGCACCTCCCTTTTGGTCATTACATAATTACTAGAAGTGGTACTTTACTTGAAGTCTATAATAGATTTTAATAAAAAAAAACTATTTTAAAATAAAAATAAAAAAAAAATTAATAAAAAATATAAAATATTTTTTTTATTGTAAATGTCAAATTTACGTCAAAGACGTGCAATTTTATGAGATTATTTTCCTTCACAATTAAAATTTTATTTTTGTTCATTATTTTGCCTTCATTAAACTCAATCACAAAAACCAAAAAAATATATGCAGGGTGAGTCTGGGAAGACGCCGCCCCCCCTTTAACTTTTTTATTATAAGTAGTAGAAAAAAATGGCTCATATAAAAGTTTTATTATTTTACATATTCAAGCGTTGAACGTGATGTGTTCGAACATCTGCCAGCATGTTTCGCGAAATATTCTGAAAAGCATTTCGAATACGCTCTTTAAGTAACAAACAAATGTATACTTTTTTGACATTAATTTAATTGTTTTACATTGTTACGTTTTGTTTATTTTCACATAGCCACCTATAATATTTGTTTAAAAATTATTTCTAATATTTCTAAATTATCTCATTTTTTCGAAATTTTTCAAATACATTAATAAAAAATAATACATCGTTGAAAAGAGAAAAAAATGGCGGTTTCTATTTTATTAAAATAATTATAGGTTGCCATTTGAAAAATAAAAGTTGATAGTCGTATCTTGTAAACCTGACTTTATAAAAAATATCTACATCTGCCATCAAATAGCATATGTAAAATAATAAAACTTTTATATGAGCCATTTTTTTCTATTACTTATAATAAAAAAGTTAAAGGGGGGGGGGGGCGTCTTCCTAGACTCACCCTGTATAATTTTAAAATTAAATATCTCAGTTATAAAAAGGGCTAATTTAATATTTCTTTATATATTATACAGGTGTCCCAGGACGAGCTTACGCTATCGTTATTTTAAAAGATTTAAAATTTTTCAATATTATCTAATAAAATTTGGCATCTAGGGGTTTTCCGACATGCCCGTTTCCACTAAAATATTTTCAAAGCAGTAGCACTTCCGGTTTAACCGGAAATAGACTCAACACCTATAACCCGTAAAAGGTTTAAATTTATTATTTACGGCTTGTCTAGTTATGCACCTACGTTTATGATCTCCATACATATATCCTACCATTTTGAAGTAAAAATTAATATTTTGTAATTTAGTTATTTAAAAAATAAGTAGTTTAATAGGCGTACACAAAAGTCGTATGGTGTCCACATCAGATTTTCATAACTAATTTTTGCAGTTACTAAACAAAAAAATCTGATGTGGCCAGCACATTACCTTCCGTCAGTTCTATGTATTTTGTAAAAATGTCATACAGAAAGTTCCTTGAAAAAAATTATATTTCTTGTACATTACCTTAAGGCAGTTGTATGTATTTTATACCAAACAGAAACTTTCTAACAAAAGATCCTATATTTCCAGTAAAATTATAACATAAACATACTGTCAACTACACTTGACACTGACACCTTTCAATCAGAATTTTCTATTTTCTTAATGTAGCAGCTGTTTCCAGAGTTATAGCAAAGCTGACTAATATACATGATATTTAATGTCTTTATAATTTTTTAACTCTATGTCCATTTAATATGAAGCATAAAATGCATTCAAATTGTATAGAGAATAAATAATTCTTTAATATTTATAATAACATTAAATGTGAAAAAATGATATTTAACATCGTTTTTTCAACAAAAACTGTTAAAATCTTCAAATGAGGGTACTTCCGGTTGACCAATTATAACCAAAATCTAATCAGCTCTTCACATGGCTGTAACGAAGAGGAATACGAAAGAATTATAATTTTTGGAATTGTAGTATTAGAGTTATCGCATTAGAAAATTTTGTCACACACAGACACACACACACACACACACACACACACACACACACACACACACACACACACACACACACACACACACACACACACACACACACATACACACACACACACACACATACAGACATCATCGTAAAAATAGTAAAATCGTATTGTAGGAACCCTAAAACGTGCTTATTCATCAAAAACTCACCACCGAATTTTTTGACCAAAGACAATACCTTCCTTACCTAAAGGTGACGGAAGGTAAAAAATGCTGATTTATATGCAGAATTTTATACTCAAAAATTTTTAATTAAAGTATTTCCTTTTAAAATAATTTGGGAAAAAACAAAAAATCTGTTTTTCCATGTTAAATGCCGACGTAACAGATTTCGAGCGCCACCCGGTATTGTCATAATATTTATTCTTATTTTGGGTATATTCATATTTTCTCCTCACCTTCGGAATTGTTTCAAGAAAATGTTTACGTTCAAACTTCTCTTCCCATCTAGTAATGTGACCTAAAACATTATCAAACCAATAAAATTATATAGGTATCTCTTTTTATTCCGTCATACTTCTGAATTATCTTTTCGGACCCTAATGCAGTTATCTCTGCCCAACCTGGGGCTACTTTGAGCCGACGAAGTGGCTGGAATCTGTTGACAAAATAGGCCTTCCATTTCCGACCAATCCATGTCAGCCATGGGAGAATGTTGGTGGTTGTCTGCTAGCTGGGACCAAATATTGTTCTTCCCTACAACCTATCAAAATATTTGACACATGACAATATCTCTGCTAACATTCGTCTTCTCTTACTTTATTGCTAGGAATCTTGTTCCAATTAATTGTTTTCATTTTGATCTTCGGTGTGGGAGTTTCTTGCTGTGGTAGTTTTTCTGGAGACTCAACTTCAGCACTGGTTGGCGATGTGGGTGCTGTGGGCGCTGCTACTGGTTTGGGCATAGGTGGAGGTGGTACGAACCCATTTGGGGGCGGTGGGGGTGGTGCAGGACCCCCTCGACCACCTGGGGGAGGAGGAGGTGGTGGTGGAGGTGCTTGTGGACTCGGTGGAACCTTCAAAAAATGTAAATTAGTCTTTTTATCTTCCACCATAGGTAAGGGAGGTAATGTTTTCGGTCCAAAAATCAGATAGTCAGTTTTCAGTGTATAAGCACGAATTAGGGTTCCCTCAACACGTTTTTATTTTTTTCTACGATAACTCGTATCAAACTTTAAAAATTTATATTTTCGGTATTTAAACCTTTCTGCATCCATAAAAAGAGTTGGTTACATTTTGGGTAAAATGGGGGAGTTTAGTCATGTTGAAATGTAATGATTTTTCCACATTACTGCAACACTTTACATGCAATATTACTATTAATGCAATACAAGTAATAAAAAATAGCATATTTTTTTGTACAAACGATATTAAATTTATCGTTAGTTAAATCGCCCGCAATACGATGGTGTATGCGGTATCTTTGGTTCGCCGTAGTTGTCCACTACGAGCAGTAGTTTAGAATGAAAACATAAACGTATTTATGTCTTCTTTGATAATGAAACGTCAAATTCAATGTCAAATCGCAAAAAAAAAAATCTGATGTGGCCAGCACATTACCTTCCGTCAGTTCTATGTATTTTGTATAAATGTCATACAGAAAGTTCATTGCAAAAGATTATATTTCTTGTACATTACCTTAAGGCAGTTGTATGTATTTTATACTAATTCTATACAGAAAGTTTCTAACAAGAGATCCTATATTTCCAGTAAAATTATAACATAAACATACTGTCAACTGCACTTGACACTGACACCTTTCAATCAGAATTTTCTTAATGTAGCAGCTGTTTCCAGAGTTATAGCAAAGCTGACTAATATATATGATATTTAATTTCTTTATAATTTTTTAACTCTATGTCCATTTAATATGAAGTATAAAATGCATTCAAATCGTATAGAGAATAAATAATTCTTTAATATTTATAATAACATTAAATGTGAAAAAATGATATTTTACATCGTTTTTTCAAGAAAAACTGTTAAAATCTTTAAATGAGAGTACTTCCGGTTGACCAATTATAACCAAAATCTAATCAGCTCTTCACATGGATGTGACGAAGAGGAATACGTAAGAATTATAATTTTTGGAATTGTAGTATTAGAGTTATCGCATTAGAAAATTTTGTCACACACAGACACACACACACACGCACACACACACATACATACACACACACACACATACAGACATCATCGTAAAAATAGTAAAACTGTATTCTAGGGACCCTAAAACGTGCTTATTCATCAAAAACTCACCACCGAATTTTTTGACCAAAGACAATACCTTCCTTACCTAAAGGTGACGGAAGGTAATTATTTGATTTTAAATATGTAATTGTGAAACCTAGAAGATACGATAAACTCAGAAATTAAATTGTCAAAATGTAAACATAAACAGATGGCTGTGTTTTGCTTCTGTCTCTTTCTATGAAGCACGTTTTGGGCACGTATGTCGAGACCTGATTCGTACATAGTTGCTGTTATGTGCGCCGTAATGGCGGGAATATAATATTGCAAAAAATTATCATTTTTTTTTCTCCGGTATTTTTTTAAGAATATAAAAGTAAAAACGCTTTAATTTTAATAGTTATTTACATAATCAGTTATAAAAAGAGTGATATTGTTTGATGAACATAATATTTGCCAATAAGAACGAATCGAGTTTTGCAAATTATGTGAGTCAAAAAATATCACCTTTCCATAACGTATTACGTACAAAATTTTATCTAATTCCGCTAAAATAATTTCGAAATACACAAAATTCTAAGTTTTTCTACGACAGCTCCATGTCCACATTTCAAAATTAATGTACCAAAGCGTGGCCGTGAATAAATGAATTTCATTTTTTTATTTTAATTGCTTCTGACAGTGCATGTGTATATCATTGAAAATGAGTTCTGAATATGTTCTGAAACCGATTTAGATCTTCGTTCTTATGTAGAGGAATTAAATGTCAGTCAATAATTCATAAATTGATATTAAAGAAATCATTATTGATATATTTTTGTTTCTTTTATTATCAGTTGTCAGTTGTGTAAGATTTTTACAAAACTTAATTCGTGTCAATTATGTAAAAAGTGACGTTTCATAACGTCATACAGTTAAGAAATATTCAACTTTTTAAAATTAGATAAAAATATTTTAACTTATAAAAAAATCAAAAATTCAAAAACTCCCCTATTACACAACCGGAAGTGGTACTTTACTTGAAGCCCGTAAGATATTTTATTGAAAAACTATTCAATTATAATCCAAAACTTTTCAATTTTAGAAATTTAAGAATTTTTTGATAAACCGGAAATGATACTTAACTCTGAACAGATTTTCGCAAAAATATATTATGATGTACTCCGAAAGTTTTCAAATTTGGTATTTAAGACTTTTATATTAATGAGAACAACATATTAGATTTTTGCCAAAATTGTTAAACCGAAAGTGGTACTTTACTTGTAGCTCTGAAGAAATTGTCTTGGAAAAATATATTAAAATATGATCCAAAACTTCTCAAATTTGGTATTTAAAGCTTGTATATGATTGGAAATAACATATTAGATGTTGACTATATATGATAAACCGGATGTGGTACTTAACATAGAACTGAAGAGATTTTCGTGAAAAAACAAAATATAATCCAAAATTTCGTATTACAGACTTTCTATTTATTGGAACAACAAATATTGTTTACTAACGATCAACTAAAAGTGACATTTTACTTAAAGCTCATTGCTATTTTAAACATGGAATTGGCGGTAGATCACGTGCTGGCAACATCAGATTTTTAACTTTATATTTAACAAACTGCCAAGTGTCCCAACAAACGCGTCCAACATGGAGTTCCTGAAAACTATAAACAGTATAAACTATGAGATACTTTATCGGTTAAATTTTGAAAAAATCTGGTGTGGCCAACACAATACCTCCCGCCATTTATGCCCGACTCATAAAAAAGATTAAGCTTAAGATTATCCTTATTTTTGGATTAGCGGATTTTATTCTAATTTTCGCAATTTATTTCTTGAAATATAGTCTAATCTTGGTAAGGGAGGTATAGGGATCGTGCTAAAAATCGCATATCGAGATTTTGGTAAATGATTACGTTTTAAGGTCCCTAGAACCAAATGTGCGTGTGTGTGTATGTATGTATGTGTGGATCCTCTACTCTAATTCAAATACTATCATTCAGAAAATTTTGAAACTTTGTATTTCGAACTTTTTCTGTAATGGAAAGAGCCCATTAGATTTTGGTGTAAATCGGATAACCGAAATTTTCATTAATACTTTTTCTATATATTTTCTGGATAAATTTATAAAATTATCTATAATTTAAATCCCGGAGCCTACGCTTTAAACAAAAAAACTCCTTGGTTACGCAGTTGTTCAAATGTATGTAGCGACAGATGAATGTCACTGTCAAAGAACTAATCATTTCAATTTAATAATAGTAACGTTTTAAAAAGAAAAAAGTAAATAGAACAATAGGAAAGGAATTCAATACAGTTTCCAGTATAAGTAAATAGATAGAATTTAGATTAATAAAAATTAACGATTCGCAAAAAAGTTTAAGGTAATTAGTGAATTCTATTTTATCCCGGTATTTCAAATTTAATCTTCATTTTGTTATCAAATAAGGTAGTTACTTGGATTAGATTAGACTTTATTTCAAGAAATAAACTGCAAAAATTAGAGTAAAATTCGCTAATCCAAAAATAAGGATAATCTTAAGCTTAATCTTTTTTGTGACTCGGGCTATAAATGGCGGGAGGTATTGTGTTGGCCACACCAGATTTTTTAACTTATCTTTTTAACCGACTTACCGACTACGTATCTGTTATAGTTCTCGAGATTCTCATGCAGGGCCCGTTAATTTCAGACATTCTGTATTAATCATAATTTTATTATATTTGAAATTTCCTTTTTCTGTTTTCTTACCGACTGGTTTTGTAGCAAATTAGCTGCTGTTAAGCTAGGCTTTCTATTTGGACTGGTAACAGTTTGATCTGAAATAGATCCTCTATGGCAGTGTATACAAGAATGTGCTCCGCCGAATTTTGTTGTGCTAGGGCTTCTTAGTAATCGGGCAGCATCTTCTCTGTCTTCTAATAAGGTTGCTCTGTGGACTAGGCGTTCCGCTGTATCCCAGACCATGTCGCTTATAGCCTCCTACAAAGAAAAATATAAAACAATGTACATTGTAAATATACCTCACAATGGGGTATATGGCTATAATGGAATTTCAATATATGACTCAAAAAATTTAGAAATAATTTCTTATTATGGTAATATAAATTAAAAATCATTTCGTAATAATATAAGTTGCAATTGAATGTTAGAAGGGATATGGTGACGACAGTATAGCCTGAGTTTGTTTTCTTGATTTCTACCGCTATCATCAACCGCTATGGCATAAGATTTGTTCCAACATATCCCTGCTCAATGCGTCACGTAAAACTATGAGGCCAGTGCGCTAGTCTAGCCTTCTAAAAACAGTCAAACTACAGTAGTCAGCGCGAATGGACGCATGGCACAGCGCAGCACAGAACGTCAATTTCGTTTTTCGTTGAAGGAAATTGCAAAATGGTTTTAAAATGCTGTGTGCCAATGTGCAGGAGCAATTATTAGGGTAACACGGTTAAATTGATATACCTAACATTAGAGAAATTAGAAGCTTAGCAAGTTTTTCTAATATATGGTGAATGTATATCTTGCAGAACATCAAATTTAGTTGTTACGAAAATTTTTTTAAGAATATTCAGCAACATTTTCTAAATAATTATAGAAAAAACTGTAAAGAACTAATTTGTAAAAGAAGCAGTTTAACAAAAAAATGAATAAATTAGCGAGCACCTAAATGTATTTTATTACAAAGTAATGGTTATTTTAAATACGAGTATATAATTATTATCATTTTCATATTATGTTCTGTTATATTATTTTCATTTGTTAGCTCCAGATCCACGGTGTAGTATCTATAGGTGAGAGCACGAGATGTATTAACATGGCTAAGTAACTGGGAAACAAAATGGCGCTAACGTGACCCATTACCATTTGACAAAAAATGTTTTGCTACAAGATGCACAACAGGGTAGGGATGAAATAAATAGAAATATAGTCTTTTTAAGGTGCCAAAATGTGCAATTTAGCGGCAGCCAGCTACACTATAATCACAGAAACAGGTACTAAGATAAATTTCTGATTGAAAGGTGTCAATGTCAAGTGCATTTGACATGTTGTTTTATAATTTTACTGGAAGTATAGAAACGTTTTTGTATGGAATTTGTACAAAATACATACATAGAACCGACAAACGATAAAAGGTAATGATTGAAAATATAGAATATTATGCGTTATATATGAAAAATTTAATATTTTAAATATTTTGTGTAAAAACCGGGTCGCAACAAAGCCTGACATCTAGCGGCACACTGTATGAACTAGCCCAGTTAGTTGGCCATTCTTTGTAATGCATTGGAATACGTCGTGCACTCACCTATAGATACTACACCGTGTCCAGATCTAAAGATTTATTAATTTTATTATTATTTCTTTATATTATTTCTTGTATTATTTAAACAACAATAAATAATTTTAAGTAAAACATGAGTTTATTCGTATATTTAGGCCATTTATAATTCGTTTTTTATTTAATTTGTTTAGTTATGTATATAAAATAGTTATTATATAATATTTGAATAGTTATTTACGAGTTGTATATATTTATAAATCAAATTTTACAATCCTGTTTGTTTAAAATTCCGTATATTTCCTACGCTTACGCTGATGTCGTTCAAGGAGTGGCGTGACAGCAAGAGGCTAACTGTGACGTCACGAATTAAGCATTCGGGTCTGTTTCTCGTGTGGCCTCGGTCCGACGCATGCGTAGTAGTAAACATGTGGTATGACCCCATTAAGTGATTATAAATGAGATGATTTGATTTGGAATAGTATATTCATAAATTATCTTTAACGTCATCTGTCATTTTTCAGAATTGTTTATTGTAACTTAAAGTCATTGAATAACAGTTAACAGTCCATGATCCGTTCCAACAAATCTTGGATTTACAAATAGTTCCAAACTGACAAGTGTCAACGCATGCGCATTGCATATTATCATTTCGAACCGGTACAGAACAACATACCTAGTTCGAAATCGGCTGTTGGAACAAAGCTATAGTCTGCCTTTGTTATCACGCTCGAGCCATAGCAACGTGCGACGTCACTATACCTATTCTCCAAATTTTTAATAATTTATTTTCAGTAAACTACAAATAATTAATCGATATAAAAAATATGGGTATTATTTTTTTTGTCTAGTATTCAGGTAAATAAAAATTTAGACACATACTCCATTCCCACGTTGAACAAGGCAACTTTTATAATTTTTTTATTATTGATACGATGTATTTTTTCTTACTTTTGGATCAATTCTGAGCAAATGCTGAAGAATACTCAAGAATGGGACTTCTTGTGGAGTGTCTGCAACTTGTCTAAGAATGGCATAGAAGACATCCAGAGGACTATTCAGATCCAGACCTCCTCCAGGTCCTTTGATAAGGCTTTGCTGATCATCTGACTCTTTCTGTTCGTCAAAAACGTCTAACTGGACAGCAAGGTCTGGTTCGCTCTCTGCTGTAGCTCTCAAGCGATTTAGAACGCCCAGCAGTCCATTTCCTACAAGGAAACATAACATTATTTTAATTTTTCAGTCTCGTTCCATAATGTTGTACCTGAATTAGTAATATAATCTTATATGTATCGCAATTACAATTATCAAAAATGATCTAACATTTTCAATTACTGTTCTATACCGGGTGTTTTTTTTTTTTTTTTTGTGAACCAGTTTTTTGCAGGCGGTGCAGCACTGCAATCTTAAACAAGATACTGGGGTGTATTCTGTAAAAAATATGTTAATTTTAACATGCCTTTAAAAAATTATATTTTAACATGACTGTTAACAATAAATTCATTTTTTGGTATTCTCTACGCGAAAATTTGACACTGCTGTTAAAATCATAAATTTTAACATGCCTGTTAAACACCAGAATGAAGTAATCAACAAGACAGAAAAAAGGCACGTCTTTGCTAAAGTAATGTAGTTCGTAACCATAACACAAATAAATAAACATGATAAAAAGAGTGAACAATTGTCAGTTTATGTGTCACTTTGAAATTTTAGAAAACTAATATGTCATTTTCAAATTTTAGGAAAACGAATGGATATAATGCTTCGGAAAATAAATAAAAATCTGCTGCATAATCATGTCTCATTTTTAGGTTCCATATTAAAAATGAATTACATTGAAATTGTAAATTATTAAATTATCATTAGGTATGTAAAATTTCTTCTTCTTGATCCTCAGAATTGACAATCCAAAATGTTAAGTTACGTTGGTTTGACGAACAAGACAGGAATAAGCAATTTTAACTGCATTTAATACCTACATTATAATAAAGAACTATGTTTTACGATACATCTAAATCGTGCTCTCGGTATACCATTCAAAGTTCACTCTTTGTCGAATTATGTTAATTAAATACTCCTACTAGACATACGACGGAACGGGTGACCGTAATTAAATAAAATACTTCGTAAAACAGTTGTATATTTTATTAAATAACACCTAGATATTTTTTATATTCATCCATGGTATTTTTCTTTCGTTTTCTATTTCATTTTCATTAATTAGAAGTGCAACATATTCAAATGCTGTTATAATTTTATTGTATGAACAGATGTTAAAATTTTAAAGGCATCGATTTGAATGACGTTAAAATATACAGGATTAACAGCTAATTTTAACACGGGTGTTTATTTTTAACATACTGTTTAAAATTAACAGTTTCCTTACAGAATACACCCCAAGTATAAATTTGTGAATGTCAAACATTTGTTTATCTTTTTGTTCATAGGCCATTAATACGAAATTGAATAAATTTAATAATTCATTTATGGGACTAAAATATTACACAATTTACAAGTATTTGGTGTCATCTTTCTATTGATACCACAACCGTTGTTACCAGTCAAAATGGGGAGCAACAGTTTGCAAAAAAACTGATGTCCCATGTTAATCTCCTATGTGCACCTTAAACAAAACACCCGGTATATGAAAGCCTGTATCGTATCGTACGTATTGTCTTGTACTTGGAGGGAAATCGTCTATCTTTTGTCATACATGCATTTGTCATTTTTTGTTCCTGGGGTTTGTAACATCTGTGTTTTTATACAGTCAAGTCTTATTTAATGTTGTTCGCGTTACTAAAAGTTCGAAAATTAGTTTACAAGAGTTGGAATACAATTACCTTACCTATAAACTCATTTCGAAGTCGTACTCTATCTTGCAGTCTTGAAGTAGAAATTATTAAACAATTTACAAAAGCAGCTAATGCTGTCCTGTAGTCTACAGCTGTTGCCTTATCCAGTTCAGTCACTATTAATTGTAATCGGTATCTACATCCCTTTAGTTTCTGAAAATGATATTTTTGTTAAATGTTTAGTTTTGTGTTAAAGAATTTATTAATCATATAAACTATGTAATAGTTAAATAATGGGAGAAAACTATATAAAAACAGTGTGATCCAGAATTATTGAAGGTCACGTGACATGAAAACGTTCTGATTATGATCAAAACTATCTTCCACGGGAAAAAATAGTATCAATTTACCGGTAATGTCAAATTATATATATTACCGACATTTGGAAAAGTCAACGGCGTTACGTATTTTGAATTTTTTGACATACAGTTTGTTTTTATCGTTACGTTAGATGCATGGTGTTTACGGACGAACATTACAAGTTTCTTTGGAAGCATATTTTCGTTCTGCGAGGAATTATTGAAATGAGTGGAAGTATGTACGCCAATGCAATCTGTCAATCGTATTTCACTTTAATAATGATGCGGCAAACAAAAAATCAGAACGAAGTGGAACCTTCAATCATTCTGGATCACTCTGTATAATATTTTGAATAAAAGTAAAAAACCATGGCTTCTTGATAAATAATAATATAAATAGAGGTTTTCTCAATAAATTACTTTTCTATTGTTTGTTTACATAATTAATGTATAGTTTATATTATTTAGTGTGGTTTAATGGTCAATAAAAACTATTATTATTCATTTCGAGAAATATCGTCTTTAAAAAAAATCGGTAATGCGACCAAATAATTTGTTTAAATGCATTTATCTTGAAAACAAAACGATGAATTTTATTCAAAACTTTTTAAACCCTAAGAATACAAAATTTTCCGTTGTTTTTACTTCCACCGCTCTACAGTACCAAATGTTGTGAAAATTATGATAAACTTACAAAATAATGGTCTTATATCGAATGTCTTTGTGTCTACTTTTTTTATAGAACATACGGAATATATAATGTTAAACTTTTCAATTAGCGATATCTCTTTCCGAATTAATTTTGGAGCAAATAGTGTAAGAATCCAAGTAGGTTAGTTTGAGCATGAAACGTATAGGTATAAATTATATAATTGTACATCTTTCTATGATTTGCGAATCCAAACAATACTTTTTATATTTTGCGTTCATAATGAAATCATTTCGATACGCAATTGCGTATCGTAATGACCTTCATTTCGATACGCATTTTTTTATTTCAGACGGTTGGTACTAGATGACGTTTCTTTAACCCATTTTTACCTAATTTATTTTTAGTTAATTGACAATTCATTTTAATAATATAATGTCGAAATTATTATTATTTTTTAATATTTAGGGAAGATTATTTACATGAAAATGTACAAATGGTTACAAATACCTATAATCACAAATTGGGTAAGTAAATGTCATTGTAGAAGGCGCAAAATATAAAAAATAGTATAAAGAACTCATTTTACAAGACTTTCTTTCGCACTTGTCAATTAGAAAACTCGCTAAATTTTGACGCGTGCGAAAAAAACATGTCTTATAAAACACGTTCTTTAATATACTATTAATGCACTCTGTCAATTATTGTACAACTGTCAAACTGAAAAATTCGAAAATCGTAATTTGATTTACTTTTCATGGTACCTGTACTAAGAAAAATGTATTTAAAAATTGTTAAAATAATTATTTAGCATTTTTCACGAGATAACGGATGTCCTATACTAGTTTTGGCATAAATTTCTACATTTTTTAAAAATAGCATTTACTTCGTTTTAATGCTTAATAATTAACTGATTCAAATGTAATAGAATTATGAACTAAAATTAAATCAAGAGGGCCGTGTTCTTCCACAAGACGCAACTTTCTACGGACACCTAGCATTAGGTTTTGGCCGACATTTATATCGATTTCTCGGACATTCCTGAATTCCTGTATATTCTGCGTTGAAGTTCGTTCTCATTTTGGGCTTCCCAACTTCCATCGCAAAGTTAATGATAAAATAACCCAAAAACCATCTATGGGACGAGCCTGGATCTAGGGAAGGTTAGTGGATTGTCGTTTCGCGGAACAAATGGTACGTTTTGGTCTGTTAGCCAATTTTGAGTTTGTGTTGCATAGTAAAAGGACGCAAAATCTGGCCCGAATCATCCCCAGCGTGTTCTTCTTCAATAAAATTAACCAATAGGGTATTCTCTCATATTTTTTTATTTTATTTTTCTTAAAGAACAGTTATATATAGGAGTATCTGTAAAAACCCAAGTTAAAAATTCTTTTTAATAAGCGAGATATTAATTTTTAAAATTTGATTATGTTGTGTCACGTGATAGTGATGTACTAGTTGTACAGTACCAGCGGTGTACTATCAGTGGTTCATGCGGCGTCTTATCACATTCGAACATGGAGTAGGGATTTCAACTGGTCTCCCATTGGAAGGTCATCTAGTACATCAGCAAAATTTAAATGCTTTATATCTTTTGCAACAATCAATTTATAATATGATTTTTTGTTTTTTCCCTGTTGTTTACCTATCAATACTAATATTTTTAATAAATTTTTAATATTGGTAGTCCTCAGAGAATACCTTATTTTGTTAGATGTACTTTTGACTATCCAGGGCTTCACCTCATTCGGACCAGATAACACATGGATACATCTCTTGTGGAAATAGCGCACTATATCAACACTTTATCTGTGAATTAGACTTTTTGTTTATATCTGACATTATTAGGGACCTCTGAAATATTGTCAGTATGAAAACCATCATTTTCACTAATTTCGAAGTTGTCTAGTGTGATGTCCGAGAAATAGATGTAAATTTCGCCCAAAACCCAATGCTAGGTGTCCGTAGAAAGTTGTGTCTTATAAAAGAAACACGCCCATCTTAATTTAATTTAAGCTCATAATTTTGTTGTTTATGAAACAGATAATTATTAAAATATTACAAAACTTTAAGTAAAATCATTTTATAACAAAAAAAAACATACGTCTTAAGACATTTGACCAATAATAATTATGAGCTTACTTGTTGCAATTTTTAATTCTGAACAAATTTTGTCATAACGGTTTTTGCTCTAAAATTAATAGGTAAGAGATATCGCTAATAAAAATTTTTAACAATGTATTTTCAACGTTCAGAAAATAACTAGATACCCGGCACCCGTCCAGTATGATTTATCAAATATACCATGTTTCATAAATCAACCAATAACTTTTTTTCAAATTAGCGGCCATAATATAATATACACCTCTAGGTTTATCTTCGAATTTATGAGATTGATCCACAACACAGCTCAACATCTTTTCATGTTTTTATTGCATGAAACGTGTAAATATTAATGACAAAATGTTTGAAAAAGAAAACAAATTTTTCTAAAAAAAAGTGCTCGAAACATATTTATCGAGAATTCTTAATTTCCTCTATCTCCATACAAGCCTAATATACTATTTATTTTCCTCCTACCTTGTAGCACTCCAAGGTATCGACAGCTCGTTGGTAACCTCCCTCATTGTAGACACATAAGGCGGAAAGCAGCTCAAACACTTGTTTCTTCACTTGGACATTAGAGGTGTCTAACGCAGCTGCGAGCTTGCCTATGTACTCAGGATTGTCCACGATGAAGTCCAGCCCAACTCGGCTGTCCATGCCGCCTGTGTTGGTTGGGTGCGTCATCCTGAAAGCAGGAAGTGGATGGATGAAAATTTATAGCAAGAATAATATAAATTTTTATCATTTTCAACATAATTATTTATTTTAATAATTTTATTTCATCTGGTAAATACAAAGTTTCTACAAAAGCAAAACAAATCAAAATGTTTTTTTAAAATTTATTAATAAATGATAGTTTTATGCTTATTATATGTACGAAGAAAAATTACGGTCATACTATGAAATAAGATTTTTTTGTTTTCCGAAAATTTGAATTTTTGAGCATGTTCGGATTTTATGGAAAAAACAGCAATTTCAGAAGAGAACGATTTAAAAAAATCCCCCATGCTTAAAACTGTATAATTAGGTACTACGATAATATGTAGATATTAATTTATGTATTCACGAGCTCCAATGTTTACTGTTTCTTCTGCGTCATAATAGAATTTATTAATAAAAACAAATCTCTTTTCTTCTTTTTTAATCTATTCGGACACAACGGTATATTTTGTTATATCGTCTTGCAATTCGGGGTTCGAACCCCTGAGATGGCTTACACACATCTTTAGTTTTACTTTTACATTGCCACGACGTTCCTTACTTAGATGCCATGTGTGTTGCCCGCCCATGCAAGCCCTTGTTACAAACTACAAGCCGATGACGCCAGTGCCACATAACTTTGTGGTTGCCAAGTTAATTGTATCGCAATTTAAAAAAGCAGCGGGAATAGGTTAGGTACCGATTAAGGCCAGACGAGAAAAAATTTCGACCTGACCCGGATTCGAACCCACGAACTCTTAGGCGCGCTCTTAGGACTATTCTACCACTATGCTATCCCGCCACTTGGTATATTTTGTTATTAAAAGTTAAATGTAAAAACTAAACCTACTACTTTGCGTTAAGTGAACGCAAAACCTATTAACATTGTACAAAGGTGGATAGAAATACTCGTGGTCTAAAACAGAAGAAATTTATAAATATTTTTTTTTATTTTCAAGTCTCTACACTTGGTCCATCAAAGTTACAATACCATGATTCCGGTCTTATAAAATGCTTCACCCTGGTCTACAAAATACTCCGTTACTGCTGCTACAATTTCTTCAATGGAAGAAAATCGTTGCCTTAAAATACAACTAGTTTTTTGAGTTTCGGAAATCTGATGAAGCTAAGATTCAGTGAATAGAAATGATGAGGTACCGATGAATTTTAATCATCGCAATTATTAATGTAAGCACTGAAGCGTGATCCTGATCGTAGCATTCCAACCAGATCGCTATATTTTTATTCCAGTAGTATTGTCATGTAATGGTTTGACCCTCTATTTTTTATATGACCCTCTACTGAAAATTTTTTGGGACCCTGTCATATAGAGCATTTCACGAAGAAGATTAATTTATATAAAACATAAATCTGTGAAAAAAGGAAGTCGACGAAAAAGGGATGCTAAAGCTTTTTCTTTCTTGGTTTACGCAACCTAAACCGTTATATATATATATATATATATATATATATATATATATATATATATATATATATATATATATATATATATCTAAACAATGTATGGAAGAATTATTGAGCATAAAGAGACCGCTACAGCATATACATATCTTTAAAAAAGAGCCTACAATAAGCTGTTTTATATTAGTAGTAAAAAAACAAATCTTTTTAAAATAAATTGTTTATTAATCTCAAGTATCTGATATAGATAGATAAATATGTCATATGTCATTTATAGTTTAGGAGGAGATATCGTCGTTTTACTGAAAGCGCGGCCTACAGGTTGTTTGTTATTTACAAGGAGATCTTGTAAGATAAGACCTAGGTTAAACAAAAACAAAACTTTTTGAGGTAAATAAAAAATTGTTCCTGGACGAAGTCAGGATAGACCGTTAGTAAATAAATAAATTACACTGGCAAAAAAGGGCTTCGTCTGACGAGTACATCGTCGCTGCCGACATTAAATAAATTCCCCTATTATGCTAGCACTACCTCTTTTTATAGGTACGGCATTTTTGGTATGGACTTTGAAACTCTACTTCCATTATACCAGTAGGTAGTTCATTTTTAAACTAAGAGATCAAAATTTCCCTTGTATAATCTATACTTTCATTAACCACTGCTCAACCATGTTTACACCAAAACATAAAAAATTGTTTTCCATTTAGTCAATATCACATAACCTCTTTTATTCAAAAACAGACAGTTTTTTTTAAAACTAAGTGTGTAATATCTTATTAAATAGGCTGAAAGTTTAATAATTTAAATTTATTGTAAATATTTTATCTAGTTTTTTTATTTATTTACTCCTAATTTAAAAACAAGGTAGATTCTTTGATATAGATATTTTCTAAACCTAAATATTCTTAAGATTCAGACTGGAGATATAAAGTGTGAAAATTCGAAACGAGCTACAAAAAATTGTAATATATGGCAGGCCCGGATTGGGTTGTGTTTTCGGCCCGAACTGGAACTATAATCGTCCCAAAAAGGGAGTGGGTCCTTGTTTCTGAATAGGAATTGTTTAAATTAAGTTTGTGAAGTTTTCTTAACACAATTTGAAATTATTTACAAAAATACCACGAACATTAGTATTATTTGTTTTTATTATAAATCTATTCTATATGAAAAATCAAATAAAAATAAATAGAATAGCAAAGTGCAAACTGACAAGGGGAAGGGAGTGATTGACTTGGTTCGCATCCTCCTGACAATAAGTCATCCTTTTGTCACATTACTGCGTATGCCTGCATGCTTTATTTTCAGAAGTTGAGTTATCTTGCAGGGTAGAGATGCATTCGGGCCGGATTTTTAGGTTTCGCGAGATAACCTTTGCCTTTGCCGGCCCTACTCCAAGATCGACTTGACAAAAAATAAGTCGGCTCGACTCGAAAATTAACTCGAAATCGGGTAGGGCCAGTCAAATGCTTGAAATTGAGTTCATCCATCCAGCATTCCTAATCTTGATTTTATTATGAGGCGAAATGTTTTATTTTTTCGTGTCAAATTTATAAAAAAGCTTGTTAGTACAAAGTAAAAACCATATAATATTATACACTTTGTTTCCTGAAGAAGTTTGAAATTTTATAGACTTCTTTACCAAATCTTGTACAATATTCTATGCTTTTAAGTAGGGGTTTATTTTATCTAACTTTCTGTTTCTACTCGAAAATAGGAGAATAAATCATTATGCAAGTTAGAAACAGAACTCACTTTTATTTAAAAATAATCATGAAGTATACAACGATAATAATGAAAAAACTAGTAAAATAACTGTTTCAAACCACCCATTTTCACAAAAGTATTAAGGAAACTATGCATTTTGATTTAACTATAATTTTATTCGGGGTAGTCCAATAAGGTTGTAAGTCCGACTCGGCTCAATTTTTCCAAATAATCGGCCCGAGATAAAATATCTTGGATCCGGCTCAATGATCGACTTGACATCAGGCAGGGCTTCGGGCAGGGTCAAAGTTCGATATCAAGTGTATCGTGCATCCCTACTTGGAATAGACATTTTCATCGGCCCTCGCGGGTTCGGTAGAATTCGTAATACGAGCCATGGTCTTTATTAGATTGTATCTCAGGGTGTTTGAAAAATAGGGGCAACTGGTTATTTCATTTATTGTCTATTAATTATAAACCTATAATTTATATTACAAAGCAGAGGGCGAACTGAAATGCTCCTTTTTTGTGAGAAAAGATCTTAATTTCTACTTCCGGTTTCGCCGGGAACGATATCATTGTTACGAGATTTTTTTTCTAGTGACGCATCTTAAGCCTCATTAACACGAAATTAGTGATTGGTATTAGCAGTTACGATTAGCGCAGAAAGCTTGGCATGCGTATTTGTAGTTTAGCGTTCACAATAACGAAATTAGCGCAGCGCAGGTCCGCACTAAGTTCAGTTAGCGCTCGAGTTTGTAAGCTCCAAACTTATGGTTAGTGGTTAACAGAGTAGCCAATCACAGAACAGAGTAGAATAAAACATATATTGTAGAAGAAGAAAGATATTGTGACATTTATTGAGTTTGTCAGTTACTGACTTTATTATTCTGTTATAAATAAACATTTTCTAAATGTGTGTCATATAAAAATAAAATCAGTTTTATAGGTTGTAGACAATAAAAGCTTATTTTTTTGAACATATTTTATACAAAAAAAGGAAGATACAAAAATATTAAATAATAGTCAAATCTACTAAATAAGAAGTATTAATTTAAACCAGCTCTTAAAAACTTTGAATCAAATGTCATCATCATTACCGAAATCTGCGTACAAAGCAGATTGGCACACTCAGCAATGGTTATGCCATGATGAAATGTTAATTTTATTTATTTATAAATGTACTATTTTGCCAACAAAAATTATTATTCGTAGTCGTTAGTTTTATGTCTTGTGAACGCTCTTTACCAATTTTTAACTACTAATTATAAACACTAACCATAACTACTAACACTAAATACTAATTTCGTGTTATGAATGAGGCTTTAGCGCATACATTTCTCAAGCCATTCATAATTAAAAAATAAGTAACTAATTTCAGGGAGACTAGTCAAATTGACCCACCCTTGAAGAAAGGTAATAATTTAGAAAATGTAAGAGCATAAATAAAAATATGTAATTGTAAAGATCGCAATCATTATAACATGAGAGGGGGGGCAACGTTACGTATACCTGAAGAAATATAATAAAAAAAATCTGGTGTGGCCAACACAATACCTCCCGCCATGTACCGCCCGAGTAACAAAAAAGATTAAGCTAATCTTTATTTTTGAGACCCCATGGGATCTCGTAGCCGCGTGCCTGAGTGTCAGGTCACGAATCTGGGGAACCGGGTTCAATATCGACCAACGCCAAATATTTCCAATTTTAAATGGCATAAAATTGACCCCTGTGGTGCACTCTCTACGCCAGCAATGAGTGCCCGTGAGATGACGACTGGTAAGCACCCGCACGGTGCAAATATTTCATCATTACCGGTATGTGTGTACAAAGCAGATTAGCACACCCAGCAATGGGTAATAAGCCGTGATGATATATTTATTTATTTATTTATTTACTTTTGGATTAGCGAATTTTACTTTAATTTTGGCAGTTTATTTCTTAAAATATAGTCTAAATTTTTGATAATAAAATGAAGATTAAATTTTAAATACCTGGATAAAATAGAATTCACTAATCTAAAAACGAGAATTAGCTTAAACTTTTTGGCGAATCGTAAATTTTTATTAATCTAAATACATACATACATATTTACATATGCTGGAAACTATTGATTTCCTTTCCTATTATTCTATTTACATTTTTCTTTTTAAAACGTTACTATTATTAATTTGAAATGATTAGTTCTTTGACAGTGACATTTATCTGTCAGTTACATACATCTGAATAACTGCCGGGATTTAAATTATAGATAATTTTATAAATTTATCCATAATCCATATAATATGTAGAAAAAGTATTAATGCAAATATGTAGAAAATTTAATAATCTTTAATTTTTATAATAACATTAGTGTCGAAAAAATAACATTTAAAGGCATTTTTCGAAGAAAAACTATTTTGAGCTTCTTGTAAAGTACTATTTCCGGTTATCCAATTTACACCAAAATCTAATCGGCTCTTTCCATTACAGAAAAAGTTCGAAATAGAAGGTTTCAAAATTTTCTGAATTATTGTATTTGAGTTATAGCGTTTTCAGCTTACACAGTGCAAGTGCGCACTGAGTGCAACATATCACGTGACCACACTGAACGAGTTCTGTCCTCATCCGGTGGCAGTGCAGTTTAAGCTGAAAACGATTTTGTTTAGCCGCCATATTTGCACTGACACTTTTGCACTTGCCTAGGCAGTCAGTGCACAAAAGTCGCACTGAGCCAGTGCACGGTGCAACTTTTTCTTAAGCTGAAAACGCATCAGTTGACTAAATTTTGCACTCAATGGCAAGCTGAAAACGCTCAGTGCATAAAAGTGCGCACCAGTGTAAGCTGAAAACGCTATTAGAGTGGAGGATCCACACACATATACACACAGACATCATCGTAAAAATGTTAAAATTGGATTCTAGGGATCTTAAATGTGGTCATTTAAAAAAATCTCGATATGCGATTTTTATCACGATCCCTATACCTCCCTTACCAAGGGTAGCGGGAGGTAAAAAAACTTAAAATTTACTTAATTTATATATTTCATTGAATTTAGTTTTTGATAAATTTAAATTAAATTTTAAACTCGTACGGTTCCAAACCGGGTTTCAAATTGAGTGACCTGCCCATCTCCCTTTCAGCTTCTGGTCTTCTGCTCGCCGTTGGTACTGTCCTTTTATAAAAAGAGGACTGCTATAAAAATCATTGTAGTGTTCGATAAATCACTATTTGTCGGGAATTCATTCTAAAAATAGTTTTTGGTTTGCAATCACACCTTATGCTAATTATGACATTGGTGTCACCGTTTAATTACATTCCATACTTCGCAATTTTGAATATTTGGCGTTGCTTTAGCGCTGTGGGCTTAACAGCGTAAAGATGTGATCTATATTGTGCAACTCCATAGCTATTTACTGTCTACTAATGATCTATTTATCTATTTAATCGTCTTTGAATTTTAGAAATTTAAGAGCCTTGACTTTAAATCGCTGAGCAGAGAGCCGGTTTTAGAAAGAATTTCGCAACAGAACAAAACTTTTTTTCTTCGGAGAATTGTCTCCGAATCTTTAAAGTTGTTGAAACTACTCATGCATTTCTTGCTAAATTAATTGATATTCATGTTGGAAATAAATGCCTGCGATCCATCACATACGTTTGTTTTTCTTAAACGTAGAGCATCATTTGCATTTTGAATATATAATAAGTTGAATTCTTTGTCAATTAAATTAACCAAAGTTTTTATACACCATTGCGGATCATTGGTTAAATAAAAGTCTGTGGTCAAGTACCTCAAATAACTTGAGCCAAATTCAACCAATGTGAGTGCCCTCGAGGAGATTTCATTTGAACGCCTTAGCTTCTACTAACTAGAATGTTTATTACTAATATCTGTATAAAGTAAAATTCATACATTTATTAATAAATATATATAATAATTATTGTAGACTCAAACACTTACTCCCTATATAAAATATTTAAGCACTTTGATTGTGTAGTGTTAAACAACTTGAAAAATACATCAGAAATAATTTATAAGTTACAAATACAAGAACGATTAAAAATAGAGTTAACGAACATTTAATACTTTTGTACAAAAAAAAAAAAAAATCTCTTTCAGAACATGGTAAGCTAGGATTTTGCGAATAATGACTCATAAGTTATAAACGAGTATAAATAAAAATACATGTAATTTATTTAAAAATAAATCTTATTCAATTTATATTTCACATTTCTACGGTAAAGAACATTAAGAATTATTTTTTTAAATGTTCCTAACTGTATTCAACCAATAAAATAAAAATAGTAACTTTTATTGTATATCTAGGTACTTATTTACAACTTCAGAAAATTTCATCGAAACAAAAAATGCTTGCATAATATATACGAGTAGAATAGATATGATATATTAAACATTTGTTGTTCTATATTTAAATGTTTTCGAACGATAGATACGCAAAAATATGAAACATGAACAATTCAATAACATTAATTGAAAAAACCTGTTTTTAACTATTTCATGTTTTTGTGTCATTAAATTTTTGCGTATCATTTAGATTCTCTTACATATTACACATTTAAGGAATCCAAGTACATATAAAGAAATCAATGAACATTGTCCTATTTAAATAGATACTACCAATAATTCCTTTCTAAAATAGGTATTTATTTTTCTATGTATATAAGTAGGTTCTGTTTACTCTATAGTACAATAAATTTTAAATGTCTTAACTCTTAAAATTAGAAAAGTTCGCGTAATAATTGAAATGTCTCTTATTTCTCATTTCAAAACTATTTACTGTATGAGTGGTAATTTTGCTTCATACATCTAATCTATAAAAATAGACCTGTATTATAAGCACAGTATTAAAATAATAGCACTATTATACAGCGAGCTTTTACATTACATTTTTGTAAAAGTCACTATAAAAGTGAATTTGTAATACGGGAAAGGGTGTTCGTTTAAAATCCATCATTATTCATTAAAAAAAATTAAAAACTTCGAAACTTGCTTGTTCTTTTTACCAGACGAAAATAATAAAAATGAAGAACAAAAGTATCTTTACAAAATAATAATAATAGGTTATTTTTCAACATTTTATTATTTTGTTAAAAATATCCCAAATCCCTTTGCAAAAATATTTTCTAATACAGAGGAGATTAATTTGGTTCTTATTGAATTACATTGTACGCCCTTAATTTTTGTTTGTTTTTGACTAAATCTTATTGCTCACAGTATGACGAGACCTGAATCGATTAATAAGACGCCATATACTGGAAACTTCAATCAATGGACTAGTTCGATTTTTGAAAGGAACTCCAAATTATATGTTCAATCTTTTTTCCGAAATTAAAAAAAAATTATGGAACTATGAAAATGATACACATGAGATAGCGTCACATGTCCCCGGAATTGGTCAATAAAATTTTATTAAAAAAGGTACAACATTTTTACAATAATTTCCTTTAAAGCACGCCCCTCCTGCTTTTTACACACTTGTTCCATCTTTCGTACAACAGTTCAAACACTCCTGGATATGGAAACCATTTTCTGAAAGTGCCGTCAGCTGCCTCGTCGCATTTTCCACCACCTCTTCTGGATTAGCAAACGTTGTCCCTTCAATTTCATATTTAGCCGTTGGCACAGGCAAAAATCGGTTGTTGCAAGGTTGGGAGAATAGGAGGGGTGTTCTAGAGTGATGACATTGTTCTTAGCAAGGTAATTTTTCACCATCGGGAGCGATGTATCGGAGCATTGTCAGACAGAAAATTATAATCGTTTCCTGCCCAAATTTCAGGACATTTTCGTCTGACTGCGTCTCGTAAAGCATTGAAAGATCTCCACTAAATTTCCTTGTTTAGAGTTTGGCCTTGATGAATGAATAATAATAATAATAATAATAATAATAATAATAATAATAATAATAATAATAATAATAATAATAACATTAATAACAATAATAATAATATTAATAATAATAATAATAACGTTTATTTAGTTTTAAGCCGTACATAATAACATTAACACCATATAAACAAACTGGATTATATATTTTATACGTATTAACATTTATAAATGTACCAAAATAACAAAAATAATAATAATCAATAAACCATAAACTCTTTACCTGGACGGATAACTAACAGACATACAGAATCTATTTACTATTATTCATATTTTCTAGGTAAAACAGTTTTAAATCTCTTTTAAACATTTTCAGTGACAAACACTTAAACTTATCATCTAACATATCATATTCTATAAATCCTTTATGAAAAATAGATATTTGGTACTGCTTTTTATTTACATGACTAATATAAAAAATTTGTACTCGTCTAGTATTATAACTGTGAATTTCTTTACAGTATGTAACCGTGTCGTATAAGTAACTTGGCATTTCCGCCAATCTAATTTTGTGTATGAAAATCATACTATTGTATTTAATAAGGTGAAGTACATCACTACATCAAGCCATTTTAACTCTTTTAACATCCCTTTTATGCTTGCATATTTGTTCTTATTCATTATAATTCTCATTGCCCTGTTTTGTAAAAGTTGTAATCTATACAACTGGTGTTGAATTGAATTAGTGATCAAACATGCCTAATCACTCTCCCCTTGTTTTTGTCCAAGCGAATTTTCGCTTATGCCGCTCGTACACTGTCGATTTTTTCATTGCCTCATTTCCCTTTCTTTAGGATCTGAAGGGTCACAGATGGTGATTTCACCAGTAAAACGCAGAATTTAATGTTTGCACGCTACTCTGAAAGTAATATTTTAAAATCCGACGAATAAAAAAACGCATTGTAAAAAACAACTCGCAGCTTTCGCAGACAGTAACTAAAAGGGGTGCTGGGCGGCTCGACGCTTTCCCTAGTGGCGGCTGTCAACCCAAGAAAAAGAAATTTCCCTCCAGCGTTCACCTGCTTGGCTCTAGGCAACAATTCCGGGTACTTTTTGATTCTACTTCGTATATCCATTATTTGAAAAATACATATCAACTGTAATATTTACGTAAGCAGTGTTCAAGATATTATTCTAAAGGCACGATATATTAAACTCTGTATATGAATATGCAAAACACGAATAAAAAACATGATATATTTATTTAGTTAATACCATCTTATATTCCAAACCAAAATTTATATCATCTACTGCTATACTTAGAAGTATGTACAAAAAACGATAACATATTAATTTGTTTCTTATAAACAATTTCATTCTTCATTGTCAATCTCTCATCGCGAACACGTGTCCTTGCCCCTCTTTCTCTTCTCTCCTTGTGTCTATACTTCACACTGTTTGTGTTTCCTGGTGCTAGGAGCCCTCTGTAACGGTGGCTTCCGAAAGAGCGGGGTTGGTTAAAGTTGCAGATTCATTATAGGATAAGAATTAAGTCTATAAGACCTAGAGGACCTGTATAAGGAGTGGAAGATGCGACAGGTGTTCTAGAAGAGACGAGAGAGGGTGACCTTGAGGAACGACGGCGTGGTTTGAATATGTTGTTGAGGACGGACGCATAGAAAGAGATTATTTATTTAAAAATTATTGCTCACTAATATACACGTATTATAAGCATACAGATGACCCAGATAACTAATGCATATGCATTGGGAAACTAATAAGTAATAAGAAATACAAATAAAATAAATAAATAAATATATCATCACGGCATACTACCCATTGCTGGGTGTGCCAGTATGTTTTGTTTGCAGATATCGGTAATGATGATGACATATTTGTACCGTGCGGGCGTTTATCAGGCGTCACCTCACGGGCACTCATTGCTGGCGTGAAGAGTGCACCCATTAGAGCGCCTGTTTAGTGGTATAGTTTTTCTGAAATGCACCTATAAATATATAAAAAATAATAATTTTGCAGATTATTATTTTTTACCTGCCTCTCTCTTATCCTAGGCAAGGAAGGTAAAGGAATAATGGTAAAAATCACGTAAGTACCGAGATTTTAATAAATAAGCGTGTTTTAAGATCTATATAATCAGATTTTAATATTTTCGCGATTATCTGTGGGTGTTAGTATATGTGTGGATCATATACAAGATGTTCCGTGTTCAATATAAGTGTGCTACCATTCTCATTGCTATCTCGAGCACTATAAGAGGTACAAGATTGGTTAAATTAGCAAGGAAATACCATTTTGCAAGACTATTACAAAAAAAAAAATTTCGACCAGTGGTTCTAAAAATTTGGTATGCCAATAACTTTCTTATTTTAAATGAGAACATTTTTTTATTTTTATGTGGGAGGGAATTTTATTCTGAATTCAATGATACCTATAATATTTTTGTATTCTCACATAACGATTTTTTTTTCATTCGTAACACACTTATTATTTAATAATTAATTTACATACATTTTTCCCAAAAAAAATAATTTTTCTAAATGAGTAAATAAAAAATATGTTCTCATTTAAAATAAGTATGTTGTATCCCATATTTTGAAAACCACTGGTCGAAATAATAGTTTTGAACAAGTCTTACAAAATGGTATTGCTTTGCTAATTTAACCAAGCTTGTATCCCTTATACATATATCTTGAGACAGCCATGGCGGCACAATTAAATTGAACACTATGTATACTCTCTATAACTTAATTTCTACCAATCCGAATATTATGATAAATAATTCAATATTAAAACATAAAATAGGGAATTAAAATTAAAATACCTTACCTACCTATAATTAAAGAGTATTTAATTTTCTACAAGTTAGCAATCATCCTTTTTTATTTATTTTATGAATAAATTTATGCGTAAACACATGGCGCGATGATATACAGGCTGGTGAAGGGCACAGCCGAACATACAACTTTAACATCTAAAATCATACTTTCGTAATTAATTTCCTGCTTCCCTAATTATTTTAAGGAAAAAAAGCTTCAAATAAAAGTTGTAGGACATAAAATTAATTTTATTCACAATCATTATAGTAATATGTCGATTCCTAATCTTTTAGAAGTTGGAAAATACGTTATTCCTAACTGCATTGACAATCTCTTAGGTTGAAAAAAAAACAGATTTCAGTTCTAGAACACGGCTTGAAAATGTTTATGTAGACGTTGCTTAGCAATATTGTCATAGATCCCTAAACAAATTTTAATAAAGCTGTCAAAAATATTAATAAAATTAAAGATTATAATTCATTGATTTATTTTGAAAATTATTGATGTAAAAAAGGAAGATGTGAATAAAATAGTATATATACCTCCGTGGGAGATTCATCACAGCCTTGCGCTGTATCTCATCTAGAGGCTTCGCCTCTCGGTGATATAGATAAACCTTCGGCTGTAATGAAACATATCCCACCTCGGATGTAATATACTATTGCAACGGCAGAATTAGGTATTTAATGACGAAAATCACCTCAAAAATAGCGAAACCATGGAATTTAAGAAAAAAAAACAAATGTGTAACGATTTATCTGACAAGTTAGAATAATTATATATCGTAACAAGGGGAGGATAAGTGCAATTACAAATAAATAACATTTTATAAACTTTTCTAAATTATACTTTCAGGAATAATTAATGATATAATTCTGATTTGATTCTTTATTATCACTTTACCAAGGTAGTATTTGTAGTGATATAACCGTTGCCAGGTTTCATCGGAACAAGAATGACAGTTAATTAAGTTAATAAAAAAAATAATATGACATGTATGTTTTGTTTGTAATAAATATATTAAAATAAGTACGACTCTATTCTACAAAACTATTAATAATATTTCAACTTATCTTTGCTAGACAAAATTATGTTTAGAAATAATTATCATTTTTCTATTAACTCACTGTTTAGTCTGGCTGTCAGTGGCCTTTGACATTTATTTGTTGACAGATAAGTCAACCTCTCAAAGAAGATAACGTTTAGTTTTTAGGCAGTCGGTATTAGTTACTCAAGTAGTAAACATGTAGAGTTTGAGTTTTGGATCGTGTATTTTGTTCTAATGATACATCGGCATCTTTAGGGTTTAGTTGTGTTAGTTACGTTTAGTGTTATGTAATCATTAATAATAAGTTAGTTTAAATAAATATGTGTAAATAAAAATAGTAAAAAATCAAAAGAATGTCCATGTCCATACTATAAGTTCATTATAAATAAGTGACAGTGTATGTGTACCTCCGCAACCAGTCAATCGCCCACCGGTTACGTGGCTTTAGACGATCAAAATTTACAACAATTTTTACAACTTCTTAATGTACAATAAGATTCTGGAACTTTACGCGTTCAAAGAACGTTCAATGTTCAAAACATTTGATAAAAAAATCCAACTTAGGGCATGTTCTAATTATCAAGCTCATTTATTTCAAATTTTCGTTACTTCGAGGGATTATTTCATCCTAGGTTGCATGCACTTTATTTTGTAATGGCATAAAGTAACCCTACTCTAAGAGGTGAGAATACGGGTCATACTATTTTCAGTAAAGGAAAATGAGCGCGCAATATTAAAACTCACACTAGAGACAAATCAAATGACAAACGCGCAGATGAAATGTCAAACCAAAATAAAATGTAATTATGTAGCCCACTTATAAGCAAATAATGTTCATATAATTTGAACGTGTAAAGCGTAACTATTTGATCAAAAATTACGTTGTAAATATTTATCCAATAAAAGTTCAATTTATTTGGTCGTCTAAAGGGGGTATCAGACGTATGCACGTATCTTCAACTGTTTTCACAACAGTTGCTGCAACTTGCAACCTATATAGAATTTTTTAGTCTTGACCTTGGTACACATGATATTTAAATTCCTGTTGTCATTTTCTAAAGTTTGAATCATTTATTTGTATTTAGACGAATAATATCAGAAATGAACAACAAACTATTAGCTGCTACTACGTTATTTTTACGGTTAGATAATAGTGAGAACGATATTATTGTTATGAGACGTAGAAAAGAAAGAAAAACATGTTCTAAAAATTTATTTAGATATATTACCATATTTCATATACTGTAATAAGCATAAAAACCTTCTTCAAATTCCTAGTGACGATATAATCTTTTTAACGAAAAATACTCGTTTTTCTTTTTTTTCGGTTTAAAATATGGATGTCTCGCGTTCCACAGAGCTTCTTTTCTTACGAGATCAATCAGAGTTTGCAAAAATTCGTCTGATTTTATTATAACTCCAGCTCCTCCAGCCGTTTTTAAATTATTTCGTACTGTTTACCAGCTGTTCACAAAACAAATGTCAAACAGTTTGGGGATTTTTACTCCCTATGCCCCTTTACTACGCATGCGTATCTTAATAGTTGCAGATACGTGTGACATGTGACTAGTTTTCGAACAAGATGTAAAATTGTCGCACTATCACACGTCAAAAGTTGCACGAAACGCTTGAAGTCGCAGAAAATGTGTGACAAGTTGCAGATACATGCGTACGTGTGATAACCCTTTAAAGCCACCTTTAAAAAAAGTGTCAGCGTTCGGTAAACAGTAAGCATCAGTCCTCACCCCTCGTGTTACAGTATTTAAAATAATAGATAATTACTTAATTGAACAGAAATTATAACTTGTTGTTTGAATTACGAAAATATGACTTTACATGTTAAAGTCCTATGTTCGGTTGTACCGGTCTACCGGTCACCACCCTGTATATCAGTGGATATTCATATATCATGATATTTATGTAAGTATATATTATTAAATATATTATGTTTGTGAATTCTCGCGTTAACTAGTTGCGTACGCACGTCTTGAAAATCCCCAGCTTTTGCAACAACTCGGGGAACTCGGGGCATCTCTAAGTAAACGAGCCGCGCGAGCACTTTTTGAAAATCCGATAATTGAAGCACATTCAATAGCTACTATCGATGTACACACGTGCCAAAAACTAAGAATTCAGTGTGGGCCAGTTTTATTCAAATTTGCACCGAAAGCAGCATCCAAGGAGTGACACGCGGTGTTTATATTTTTTTGTGCCTCCATCCAGTATTCAGGGATGCACAAACTTTTTTGACAATGGGCCAAATAAAAATACATTGAGTTGCCGCGGGCCAGTAAGAATTCAAAACATAATTTAGGTTTGGATGGAATAAAAATGAATTACTTTATATATTTTTTTGTTGACTGTGTATGTGTATCATACAATAACTGAATAAAAATAAATATCATTATAGATTTTCCTATAAATATAACAAACAGCAAATCAAATTTTAACTATATAAATTACAATTTCTTAGATATAATAAAAACAAATGATTGTAGAGATGTTGACTAACTTTGGTTCGTTGAAAAATGCAAAGGATAACATTGAATACCAGTAACTATTTGGCCAACAGGTGCTAAGGAGGTTGTAGCCAACTGCAAGATATCATTTAAATTTTCGTCATTAATTCGATTTCTGGATTTATTTTTATTTAAGTGCATTATCTTAAATCCTTGTTCACAAATGTATGTATTACCGAACATACTTGCGTAAAAAAGAGGTTTATCAAAAACATTTGGATATGACTTGTATGGAAGGTTTTTATAAAACGAAAGTAAATTTTCTGGTTCAATTTTGCTCGCAACAAATCCGAATTTTGAATATCAATTAGCTCTAACTGCATTTTTGTGTCACATTTATCCATTGTAACTAGGAAAGTATTTGAAAATACAGCCATATTGTTCTTTATCACTGTGCGAGATTCGTAAAGCATAGAACGAATACCCGGCCGTTGTTGCTTACGGGTGGAACGGAATAGATGGTGTTCGCAAGCATTTCGAAGACAAAAATATTTATATCATCTATTAACAGAATAAATAAATGAAATCAATAAAATTAAAGTGTCATATAAATTTATGAATTTGATTTGTTTATTTTCAATTTTATTTTCATTATATATATTATATATATATATATATATATATATATATATATATATATATATAAATCATAATCAATTGATTTCTACGCGGGCCGGATAGAATTAGTAAACGGGCCGCATTGGCCCGCGGGCCGGAGTTTGTGCATCACTGCCTGCGTCCAGAAATACTTCGATGGTTATAAGGTAGTATTACTATTGTGGTGATAATGTCAAATTTTGTCTACTTTTAACGCAAGAATTAGCAAAACATTTACAAATTTTAGGACTAAATCGTTAATTGTAGTTTTCAATAAAAAAATATTGATATTTCAGGTTTTGTTTATAAATCCATATCATTTGGCATTCAAAGCAAACCAGTATAAAAATCCCAATATTAAACATGTATTCGGACAATACATCAAATTCATATATATATATTTATGGAAAAGTTGGCACAAAAATTTTGTAGACCACTAGACTAAAAGCTGCTTTGCGAGTGTTCGTATTTAAAGGTTAAAATATAATCATACTCGCAAAAGTGCAATTTCTAGACTAGTGATAGATACTAATCATTATTGTGTAGCTGTAGAGTTTCAGCAAAAAATAAATAAAAACATTTAAAAACGAATTATCGCACTGGTGGCGCCACTAATATACACTTGCTGAATATTTATATTGTCATAGTTAACTTTGACCTCTGACATAATACACCACTAAACAGGCTTCATAACGAGGCTACTTTATTTAAGTTCGTATCACTTATAGTTTCTGAAATCCCAATGTATGTGTAACCCGTCAACCCGATTTTAGTACAAACTAGTTCTGCCTAGGTCTATGTTTTGTGCGTTAGATTAGTTTATGTTAAAATATATTTAATTTAAAATTAAAGCAATTATGAGTTCGTTTTCTAAACAAACCTTAAACAAATGCACAAAACATTGACATAGACATACAGGCAGAGCTTGGCAGTAGCTAGCTACTTAAATAGCTTAGCTACCAGCTAACCTACATTTTCTCGTAGCTGTAGTTACGCTATTTAAAAAAAATGTAGCTGTAGCTTAGCTAAATTTTTCTCAGTAGCTGTAAATTGTAGCTTTTTACCTAAGCTACTTTAAGTCGTTTTTTTCAGTAACTATTCGCTACTTTTTGTATTAAGCTACTTTAACGCGCGTGTTTTATCCAGCAAAAATAACGCATTGAGGGCGCAGTTTAATTCAGTTTAGTCCTAGTAGAGGCACTATCAGCATATGCAACATGAGTGATAGTGAATTTAACTCGGAATTTAATATTCGTTGCAAATATTTCACTTTATTCTACCAATAAATACAAAGAAATGAGCATCATTTTGCATTTGTTATAAGATTGCATCAGTTATAATTGGTGTTTTCATTACGATTGCTCTGGGTCTCTACTATTTTCGTCCAAATATCGATGAAATAACATCTAATGATCAAAATTATTTTGATGTCGGGAAAAGAAAATGAAAATAGGGCCTGCGTAACTAATGGGATTTACTTTTCCAACATCTGAAAGCAGGAATGGGGCCAGAACCTCCTGCATCACATGAAAAGTCCAAATTCAAAATTAACAAGAAATATAATTTTGGCCCAAATAGTATAAACCACTGGTACTCAATTCCAAATCTTTTTTTATGACCTCTATAGCAAACATCTTAAGCTCCATTCAATTCACATAAAGACGAATAGGTATCATTATTATGTATGATTTAATTTAGTTCTATTTGCAAATTAATTACATAAAGAGGCGAATGAAAAAAAATACTAGCGACGAAGATCCAGAACAACTTGAACCTTTACGAAAAAAAAACATGTTTTATTTATAGTATGTACTAATTTGTTTTATAAAGAAATAAGTAATCGGTATATCTCTTTCCTTAAATTTGCTGAAATCAAATAAAAGCTTTAAAAAGTAGCTGTAAATCACAGCTACAGCTAGTAGCTATAGCTCAGCTACTCTCAATTTAAAGCTCAGCTACATTTTGTGAGTAGCTTGCTCAGCTCTATATACAGATGATTTATTCCACTAGTTTGATCTAATGCCGAACTAGTTTGTCCTAAAATCGTGTTCAGTCGATAACAATATTCACACGTTACTGGGACAATATCTATACGACGAACTATATGGCTTTGTTAGGAGCGACGGAAAAAGACGTACAACACAACTTGAATATACTACACAAGGAATTAAATGCGAGAACCATGAAGATAAGCACAGAAAAAACTAAAATCATGGTCATAACTAGCAAAGAAAAAGATATAAACGTTTACGTAGAAGAAAAAAATAGGAAAAGTAACATAATTTAAATACTTAAGAGTAATAATAAATGAAAAAGTAAACATGGAAAAAATAAAAGAAAGAACTAAGGAAACAGCTAATTATTTAATGCAATAAAAAATAAACCCCTCAACAAAAAAGAAATACAAAAAGAAACAAAGACCTAAATACATATTTAAAAAAGTCGCCACCCCAATTCTCAAATGTAGCGCAGCGATACCTGGGCAACAATAGAAATTATGTAGAGTGCCGAAATATTATTTCTGAAAAAATAGACAGGAAAATGAAACAAAACAAAATAAAACAAAAAAATTAAAAATCAAATAATCACTTAACATGAAACCTGTATCATATAAGAAGAACAACTATGATGGCATGGATATATACAAAGAATGGGAGAAAAAAAAAAAAAACAAATATAACTATATGAAGCAATGAAGCTAAATCAGTAGACAAAAAGAAAAGAGAACGCCCAATTAAAACTTGAGACCAAGAGATTAAACAAGCAGTAGAAAATAGGGGGAAGTTGGAAATGTGTCAAGAAACTAACACTTGATAGAAAAACCTGGAAACAATGGGGTCCTGCACCATAACAATAAATAATAAAATGTACACTATATACTTAAAGTATTACTCAATAAACAGCGATTAAGATGAAAAAAACATTTTTTTAATAATTACTTTGCGAGATATTTGAAGTTTGTCAGTGTCACTGTGACGTCACATTAGTGCTACCTTTCTTTTGCTGCCTACTATAGTGTATCTTGTGCCAGAGAAAGATAATAGGTGTCGCCGTGACACTAAAAATCAAATGCAAATAAACTAAAAACAATTAAAACTTTTTAATACTACAAATTGCTTCAAAATTAAAAGAACTTTCATATAAATAATTGAAATTGAAATCAAGACAAGACCAAGACAAGAAGTACTTTTTATTTCCCAAGACAAGACAAAAAAATATATTGCAAATCTGCATTTAAATTCTATTATTCAGAAAATTTCGCAATCATGTATTTCTACCTTATTCTAATATGAAAAGAGGAATGACGCCATTAGATTTTAGTGCAAATGGACCTATTAAATTGAAAGAGAGAGATATTAATAAAAGTGTATTAGGTTTGCACTGTGATCAATCAAAGGGTAGAGTTTATATCCCTATCTGAACCAACGCTATTTTCTTACGTGAAATGAAGTATGATTAAAATTAAATGACGAGAGGTATTGTGCTATGCTGGCCACATCATATTTTATTATATTTGAGAAGGAGAAATATTATTTTGGGATAAAACCAATTCCGAATCTGATTTATTTTTCTTTGAATACTCATTGTTTTAAATAAAAAGAACGGAATATAGAAATAACACAAAAAAAAACAATGACCAACAACTAGTAATACAATGCATGCGCAACCAACATCAAAGTAACAAGAAATGAGCAAGACAAGACATTTTTCTTTTCTTTTCTTGAAAATCAAGCCAAGACAAGAAATGATCATCAAGACAAGATTTCTTGTCTTGATGAAACACTACGCCTGACACCGAAAGGTATAAAGGTTTTGGTATCTTTAGAGAATTAAATTTATGCTCCTTACATGTAACTTAGTTGAGCCAATAGTGGGTGACCCATCATTTTGTATTCTGGTGACATTGGAAAAAATATTTCATATTTGTTTAAACTACTGAAATCTCTCGACTTACGTAATTTCGCAATTACGTAATAAATCTATAGCGCAAAATTAGCTGTCATAGACATTATTTATTTGAAAAGTATATTTTAGGTTTGTTTTTATATCATTTTAAACATTTTTATACTTTTATGGTTTATATGAGAATAAATACTGCTGTATGATGCTTAATAGAGGGTTATGATTTTGCCGTCACATGCAAGAAAGAATGCGACGATGTAGAAGTTAAGATGGAAGATCGGATTACAAATACAAACAAACTACGCCATTTTTAAAGTTCTATCTTCTGTCTCTTGTGTTTTGACATTTGAGTTTTACATATGATTCAATGTCTTCGGACGGCTGTGGAAACGTAGAGAATTTCACATTTCTCATGTATTCTTTATAATTATAGCGGGAGTCACCGTTGCAAAGATCATACACTCGCTTGATACTTGGCACCATCTTTCAACTGTCACCATGACAGCGATTTGTCTGTAATCTAGCAACGGAGTGTAATGAGTCACAAGTGTAGTACAGGGAAAATACCAATAGATGGCAGCCCGAAAATATACCTCTGTATAACCCTCCATTAATAAAATAATAATACTGTGTAAATAATATATATATATATATATATATATATATATATATATATATATATATATATATATATATATATATATATATATATATATATATATATATATATTACGAAGTTACGCTGTTGATCACATAACTGACGTAAGTATATATAATAAATGGTTCCACTTAAGCAAATTACAAATTCGACTTACATAAAAATCAAAATAGGTAATAGTTTCCGGAACGCATTACTTACTCGAGGATTACTGTATTATAACTAAAAAAATTAATATCTAAGGGCGAGTTCATAAAATGACACATATTTAATAATTAGTGATTAATAATTAAGGATTATGTTAAAAAATATAATCAAGTTTTTAATATTTAAAAATTAGAAGAAGATGAAAAAGAAGAAAACGACAGTAGAAATAACATTTAAATTATTGAAAATAATTATGAAATTAAAATAAGTAAATATATCATCATGACATATTACCCATTGCTGGGTGTGCCAATCTGCTTTGTACACAGATGTCGGTATTATTATAAAATTAATACTATTAATACCAAACAACCAGCAAACGATAATAAAATTATGTGTTCAACTCAGCGAAAATGCAGATTCACTGCCTACACTAAATTTAAATGCGGCTTTGAGTATTAATATAATAAATAAATTATTTTTGTTATAATTCAATAAAAAAAATAATATTAAGAGATACATAGGGAAAAGTCTGCACTTATATAGAGTTTATATACACGCGTTCTGGTTTAAAGTGTCAACATGAACACGCGTTAGCGCTGTAGCTGCCGTAGCCGAGTGAGTCACTCGTTGGTTCTGCCCACGCGTTCCCGGGTTCCACTACAATCCGTGTGCAAATCGCACCAATATCCAATCGATAGCTACCGACCAATATACGTAATAAAAAACAATAATGTATGAATTAAGACATACATGTTTGTTTCAAAGAACTTTACAGGATAGACAAATAATTTAAATTGCACAATTATAAAAAAAAAAAACTGTATAACAGGTGTCAGGTGTAATTCTTATTACCCACTTAGCAAAGAAATTAAGAGATATTATACAGTAGTTTATTATAATTAGTATTTGTTGTTTAATGTTGGGAATTACAGTCTATATACATTAATATACAATGCAGATTTCGATCATAGAAATAGTTTCATTTTTTACCAGCGTTGAATAGTACTGCTGAGTCAAATAAATATGAAGAAGGTTACGACTTACAACTGATTAGGCTTTAAATAATCTTCATAATCTTAATATCGTAAAAAAACAGTGATTTTAAATTTCATTACCATATTTGTATTAAGGCGATTTAGAAGAAACTCTCATACGAACCAATTAGAACCATTTCGTTATATTATTAATCTTTATATCAAAAATTATTAAAATATATTTTCAAACAAAAACACTATTGAATATTGATTCCGTGAACCGTGAATCTATAGAAATTTCGAAATTTGTCTTCATCTCAGAATTGAGTAAAACGTTTTGTATCCTATTCATTTTCGTTTACAAGCAACAGGAAAAATAGAATAGTCAAAAGTGGCGCTCTGACTTTTCTGAACATATAGCCTGTCTCATCTTATAATGAATTGACTTTTCACTGATGAGGCGGTAATCCCCTCTCAAAGGGAGACTTTCTTATCGACGGAATGTGTATTTATTTATTATCACTTTAAATTGTATAACAATGATTTTGGTTAAACTTAATAATAGTGAAATGTATAATATATGTTTTCCACAAAATAACTCAACTGTTTTGTTTTCAACGCATACTTCATTTTGAGAAGAAACATTTAAATATTTTCATTAATATCTCAAAAACTATCAAGTTTAGAAGGTAAGAACTATTAAACTTTTTTAAAGCAAAAATTATTTTCTATTAATTAGTACAATAATATACAGAATATTCCATTTAAAAAAAGTACAAATATGGCAATATCTACGAAAATTAAACTTTTTTAACCAAATTTATACAGATGTAAGATTCACTTTTCGTCTGTGCGCCACTGACTAAGAAGCGCCGGCTTTAGGCATAAAACACTTGAACATTCCTCAACCCTCGGCGACCGCCCGACCCTTAGTTGTGTTATAACCACAGTGTATATATATATATATATATATATATATATATATATATATATATATATATATATATATATATATATATATATATATATATATATATATATGTATGTACCGGTGTCTTAGGCCGGCCGACACATGGGAGATTAACATGTGAAATCAGTTAATTGTGAATAATCTCTCCCCAGTGTAAGATGTAAAGCTAAAATTTTATATACTCATTGGAGGATATTAATTCTTCAGATTACAGTTGAAATTACTCAATTTATTTGTAGAATTTGCAGGATCATCGTACAACGAATAAAATGGTTACTAACGTAACAGTACAAATAGCATAGTGGTAGCGTGTGCGCTTGAAAATTCGAAGAGACTGCCTTCGGAACCAGCCAGCAGCAAAATTTAATTTAAATGTTTTACTATTCAAAACATTTTTTAATTATTAATATGTTTTCAATCTTTTATTGACTTTTAATAACATATAAACATTATTTAAAGCATAAATTATACGTATTTTGTAAAATCTGAATCACATGGATTACAACATACAGCCTCTCTGAGTTTTGTTCATTAGCAAGCGCACATGCTACAACTATGCTATTTAAGCTGTTACCTGGGAACTATTTTTCTGGAACATGAACAACAATCCTGGAAATTCTACAAATTTTCTTTTTTTTTTCTGATATTACACATTTAAATTTATTAATTTGGACTTTGATCCATTGAATTAGTATTCCCCAATAAGTACACAAATTTTCAATTTAATACCTTGCACTGGGGAGATACTATTCACAATTAACTGATTTCACATATTAATCTCCGGTATATAGGGTGTTTCTCGGATACGGGACATCCCGATTATGTTTGGAAATACAAAAAACTATTCAAATAGAAGTTGTTGTAGATGAAGGGGGACATTCACTTATTGAAGAAAAGAATTTTTTAACAAGTGGTTCTCAAACTATAATATAAAGTGATATTTAGTAGATATATTTTTTTACGTCTGTTAAAAAAATTACCCTCTTTTCATTAAAATGGGTTTATAAAGTATGCCTTTTTTATTACATGAAAGTGTGAAAAAAGTGCACTTTTCTTAAAGCTGCGGAGTGAATTAATGAAACGCTACGGCACTTTTTTTCACGTTCCCATTGCAGACGTAAAAAATGTATGCAACACGTGAGTAAATTATACCTTTTTTCACTCGAAGGATTTGCGCATTCGCCTTTGGCTCGTTCGGCAAATTTTCCTTCTCATGAAAAAAATATACTTTACTCACTTGGTACATAAATAAATATTTTAGGTTTATTCGAATTCAACCGTGTAATCATTTTATATCCTTACATAACAAAAATATTGAGAAAACTCCAATTGTAATTTAAATAATTTTATTTCTATAGGTAATTTTTTAGTATGCTATGAATGAAAAAATTGAATCTAAATTAAAAAGTAACAAATATTTGTTTATGTCTTTATGAATAGCAAGATTAGGAATTATGCACTATACCGTGTTCCATTTAAGCTATTCAGTATTGTAGAGAATAGGGCATAGTATTGAACTCTCTGATTGGTTGAAATTGGAGACAAGGGACACGTTTACCCAATGTAATTTCGGCTACTTCAAACTGGCGCTGATGTCAGCGCCATCTGCTGAATGGCTTAAATAGAACAGAGTATGAATAATTCAAATTAGCAGACAGCAGTTTTGTTTTTCATACATAGCCTACTGAAATATAACTATAAAAATAAAATTTATTTAAATAGACCTTTTCAATTTAAAGAGATAGAAGATATGCGCATAGTAAGAACAATTGAAATCTATGGCACTTGTTCCTAAAAAAATTAGACGTCAAATGTAAAAAAAATCTTTGACAACATTAAAAAACTTCCCGAGAGAAGTTACATATGCTTTAATTGGAGCTAAAATGTCTAACGATGCAAATTTTCACCGAGAATACAGGTATTTTAATGACTGCAATATTTTTGACGTTTCGTTTGACAGCCCAACTGGCAGTTGTTGGCGCCATATTACTTACTATTTGTAGCGATAGAAAGAGATAGCGGTTAAATTGAAAAGGTCCATTTCAATTTAATTTTTCTAAATATTTTTGTAATGTAAGGATATAAGAATGTATACCCGGTTGAATTCAGAGAAAAATGCTCTATAGAATAGGCCTAAAAATTATATACCATTCCATTTAAAAAAATATAACTTTATGTTATAGTTTGAAAACCACCGGTTAAAGAAATTCTTTTCTGCAATAAGTAAATTTTAATTGGAAAAAGATTGGCCCTTAATAAAAATTCATCCTAAAACCCAACAAGAAACTTCAATCAAAAATAAAAACAAAAAAAAAAAATAGATAAGGAGGTTGGTTATAATATTTGACATTATTAAATTAGTTTAAATAATCAATAATTTATTTTTTTTGAGAAATTTATTTTTTCAATTAAGAAGAATGAGACCTCCACATATTGATTTGCTCCAGGATCACAGATCTTTAAATTCTGTCATCGAAAATCATTTTGTGCTAAATGACTGTGATAGAATTCGAACTCAAGTTATCAAAATCGCCATTGACAAATAAAATTGTGCAGCGGAATTCATTCCAAAAGGATGGAAATATTTCTTATTAAAAATCATAGCATAGCGCACTCTTATGTCTGTGGATGTTAATTTATGGAAATGATGAATGCAACACGGCTCGCATTTATTGGGAACTAACGCACATATCGTGATATGTTATCGTGACAAGCCATCTCATTAAAATGTTAACGCCAAGCTCATAACTCATAATTACTGCAAGTGAGAAGAGAAACTGTTCGCAGCAATCCAGAATCCTATCAGATGCACAAATATAAATATCATCCACGATGACATCACTTTATGCAAGACAATCTTATTATTACATAGCGTATTATTATCTCAAATAACAGAATGAGTTGTGTTTATCAAATGAATTGTACGAGTATAATGTCCAGTTCCAGTTGTACAATTTACACTTTTATTTTGAACTATCCATAAACAAAAAAATATTTAATAACTTAATTGAAATTTTACTGAAACAATTATGACACTTTAAGAACCAAAGAAAAATTAAGGCAACCGGAAATAAATCGTAATACTTAAGTTTTTCTCACTGCTCTCAAAATTTCTAGGTTTAAAAAAAATAATGCATATACAGGATGTAATAGCTAAACAAGTTACCTCAAATAATTTCTATATTATAAAACAATCTTATAGAAACCAAAAGGGATATCCGATTAGAGAAGAAGATATTTTTTAAACCAGTAGTTCTCGTGGCCGCGTGCCCGAGTGTCAGGTCGCGAATTTGGGGAACCGGGTTCGATTCCGACCGACGCCAAATATTTCCAATTTTAAATGGCACAAAATTGACCCCTGTGGTGCACTCTCCACGCTAGCAATGAGTGCCCGTGAGGTGACGCCTGGTAAGCGCCCGCACGGTGCAAATATTTCATCATTACCGATATCTGTGTACAAGCAGTTTGGCACACCCAGCAATGGGTAACAAGCCGTGATGATATATTTATTTATTTTCAGTAGTTCTCAAGGTACATGAGAGGATATATATTTTATAGACTCATTCGATACAGTATTCAACCATGTAATCAATTATATCCTTACATAACAAAAATATTGAGAAAAATTCAATTGAAATTTAAATGTATTTGATTTTTAGAGTTATTTTCAGTAGGCAATGAAAAAAATTTATTAAATTAAAACGAAACATTTTTTTTAAATAACTTTATAAATAGTGTCCTAATTGATTTCCATCCTAGATAATTCAAATAGACATTTTCAATTTAAAGAGATAGAAGATATGCGCAATAGGGATCTGCGCATAATAAGAACCAGTGAGATCCACGGCGTTTTTTTCTACAAAATTAAAACGTAAAATGTGAGAAAAGTCTCTGATAACTTTAAGAAAACTTCTCATAAGAAATTACAAAAGCTTTCATTGAAGCTAAAATGTCTAACGATGCAAATTTTCACAGAGAATACAGGGATTTTAATAACTGCAATATTTTTGACGTTTCGTTTGACTTCCCAACTGGCAATTGTTGGCGCCATTTTACTTACTATTTGCAGCTATAGAAAGAGATAGCCGTTAAATTGAAAAGGTCTATTGACAAAGAGCAGATTTTGTTTTTCATGCACAGCCTACTGAAAAATAACTATAAAAAATCAAATTTATTTAAATTTCAAATGAATTTTTCTCAATCTTTTGTAATGTAAGTATATAAAATGATTACATGGCTGAATTTAAAAAAATACTCTATCGAATGAGCCCAAAAGATATACACCATCCTATTTTACAAAATATAACTTTATGTTGTAACTTGAGAGCCAAAAAAATATTTTCATCTTCAATCGTAAGTCCCCTATGGTCTTCTATAAGATTGTCATATAGTATATAATTGATAACATAGAAATTATTTGCGGTACCTCGTTTAGCTGTTATACCTTATACACCACGATTAACTGAGTTGGATAGGAACGAAACCCTTTGGATTAGTACCGAAATAGTCAGACTATTGGAAAATGCAATAATAGAATATCCAATAAGAAATTAGTTTTATTGAGAAAATAATAATTAAAAAAAGTTTCTATTTTATTAAAATAATTATAGGTTGCCATTTGAAAAATAAAAGTTGATAGTCCTACCTTGTAAACCTGACTTTATAAAAATATCTACATCTGCCATCAAATAGTATATGTAAAATAATAAAACTTTTATATGAGCCATTTTTTTCTATTACTTATAATAAAAAAGTTAAAGGGGGGGGGGGGCGTCTTCCCAGACTCACCCTGTATATATTTGCCAGTTGATATATAGCACGTCAAAGAAATACAATAAATGAAATGCAAGTTAGTAAACAATCAATAAGAAATACAATAAATATAATTACAAAATTATGCTCATATATCATTAAAAAAATTGTCAACAGTATAATAAAAATTTTCGATAAAAAAATATTTCAATTTATGTTTAAAAGATTTCTTACAATTTATACTTTTTATTTCCCGTGGAAGTTTATTATACATTTTAATTCCGATTATTTTTGGGTTGATGTAGTATAATTGTATTTTATGTTTTGGAACTATCAATTTAGTTTTATTTCTTGTATTATATGTATGTACATCTACATGTTTCGATAGATGCTCTAAATTATCTCTTATGAATATTAAGACCGAAAACATATAAAGGCAAGGCAGTGTTAATATTTTTTGTTGAGTAAATGTGTCTCTGCAGGAGGCTAGATACCTCAGTTTAAACATATTTCTTATTGCTAATTTTTGTAGTTTAAAGACTCTCAAGGCAGCAGAAGAATAACCCCAAAAGATGATGCCATAACTTAAAACTGATTTAAATTTAGCAAAATAAAATGTTTTAGCCGGTATAATACCTGATATATCAACAATTCTTTTTATAATATAACACTAATACCTGATATATCATTAATTCTTTTTATAATATAACACATGGGTGCTAATTTTTTACATTTGTTGTTAATTTCATCAATCCGTGCTAAATTTTCGTTTAAAATTAGACCTAAAACTTTAACAACTTCAAGGTGAGGTAATATTTCATTATTGCATCTAATTAGCATGCTACTGTAACGTGGAATGCCCGCCGTCGCCGCCGCTGTCGCAGCTGCGCCGCAGCAATGAGCGAGTGTCTATTTATAGCGATAACGCAATCGCGCTAGTAGCCGGGTTACGTAGAACAGGTCGCGACGTGTTTAATTACTTGCGGTCGCCTGAACCTTTTGTGTTCATTGTTATTATGCGGTCGAACATTCTAGAGTTTTTCTAGAATATAATGGCAGCTGTATAAAAGGGACGTAGCTATACTAGTTAGTTAGTTACCTATGGATTGTTAGAGAGTAAAGTGTTAGTGAGAAGCTCAGCAGTATCGTAGTGAGCGTATGCAGTTGATGTCGAGTAGGTACTCGGGAAGTTACTGATATATTGGGATAGCTGTGGATGTGAATACTCGGTAGTGTTTACGAGTATTGGGAAGCTATAATGTACAAGAACAGTAACGGGGCGAGTCGGGAAGTTACTGGTATACCGGGATAGCTGTTAAAGAGAATACTCGGTTGTGTTGAAGAGTATTGGGAAGCTAGGTATACGGGGACAGTAACGGCAAGTGGAAGTGAATACTCGGCAGTGGTGTTGAAGAATTGTGGCATACGGACAGTCGGTGATACTGAGGCTGTGGAAGTTAGACAGAGAGTTACATAAATAGACAGATAGTGTTGTGAAAGAGGTGACTTCTGTCCGAGCTGTTGAATATACCGACGCTGTTAAGTCAGTTGAGTATATAGACGCTGTGGAGGTCGGTAGGCGGACAATTGGTGATATAAGTATATAGTGATATAAATATCGCGTAAACAGTCTACCAGAGTCTGCAACAGACCGGCAGTCTAAGATTGGAACGCGTGGTGAAATAAATAATTTGTAATATCGTGGAAATAAATAGTAGTGTTAATTGGTTAAATAAATAGTGTTAGTATTATCTAGTCAATTATAGTTTTAGTCTTAATTAGTTTTTAATAATTGTTTAATATTAGTAATAGTAACTTTCATAAGACTTTAATAAACACTTAATTTTAATTAATAATAATTGTCTAATATTTACACTTCACCCAAATAAATAAAAACGTTACACTACTATTTCTTTCACGGGTAGAAAGTGCGCTATATAATACACACCTTTAATTTTAACTATTTCCTCAATGTAAAAATCTCTTTACCAATAATATGTATATTGTGCAGTCATAAGTTTCAAGACATGTTTCGTTTCCATTTACATGAGCCAGTTTGACCATGAAGCAAATCAAGCCCCCTAAATTTTGGAGGACTTATTGTGAAGTATTTCCTTTATTAATATTTATGCTTGTATTTTTAATATTATTATTACTTCTATTACATTATTTAATTAAACAAAGAAGTTCAAAATTGAGAGCCACATTAAGTCCTTATAGCATAGCTTAAATTATAGAAGCATTATGCACTGGAATTTCTAAATGTTCATTGTAGTAACAAAATGTTGTTGTATTCATACAATAAATAATATAGAAATAACATGAAGAAATATGCTTACTTAAAGGTGAATAATCTACCTGTCTGATTTCTGATGTAAGATAATTACAAAGTGTTTGCAATTAAAGACTAGGGTGAGGGGCAATGCCCCTGTCCGTTGGTCGCCTACGCCACTGGAATTTTTCAATGTCTTGTGTCCAAATCTGACGTTGACGAGATGGCCGGTTAACCGGTTATGTATGTAATTGATTATTAATGTTAACGGGCAACTCATATTTATTCGCCTACTAGAACTTTTTTTATAAATTTAAAATTTGTAGTTGCGATACTGCTAATCTGACTAACTTTAATAGGTGGAAGAGTATAGAGATTTAAAAGATATTTAGGATCCCTTAACTCCATTGTGGAACATGAAATAGGAATTTTACCTAGAGCTATTAAAAGGAAGTGTACAAGTTCGATTTTAAATTTTGTGATTGTAACATACTGTGGGAATCTTAAAAATAAAGTGACACAAGTCAGCTGGCCGCTTTGTCCTTATAAGGAACTGGACTAACCGCATTTAAAATGCGCTTGATAGTTCCATGTAACATTCACTTTCTGTTACAAATTGAACTAGACCCAAAAATGCGTATCATAATAAAACACTTCCAATTTCATTGAACATACAGATAATGCATACAAATATCATATTATCTCACATACAAAACACATTTAGTTTTCTCTAAATAATTATAATTTAGTAGTGAATTATACATAAGTTCATATACAGTCATACAGGAATTTTAAACATTTTGGCCCGTATTACGAGCGCTTTTTTATAATAAAAACGCTTTTATGGAGCATACTCTTCATAAGAATATAATGTGAAAACGCTCTTCATAAAAGTGCTTTTATTATAAAAGTGTACTCATAATATTGTTCACTAATTTTTTTAAGAACATAGAAATTTGAGAAATGTCACTAAAGAATTTATACTTTTTAAAATTGAAATATTAATTATTAAATTGCCATTTTTTTAAAGACGTAGAAATTCAAAAAATAATATATGAAATTAAACTTATTAAATCACTTCTTCTACTTCTTTGTACTCTTAAAGTAGTTGTTTCACAAATTGATCCCATTGCACATGTAGGTGTAGTCTGACTTTTAATAATGATTAAAATACAATGCATTTCATTTGGAGTTTATTTCATGCACTATACACCCATAAGAGCTTTTATAGTTTTTGTCACGAATAATTTTTTTAATCAATTTTCTGTCAGCGCAAGCAAAATATTTTCAAGTTCGGAATATTTTTGTTGAAACTATTAAAAAAAAGGTATAGTACGCCATACATCCTACAAGCACATTTTGCACACCGTTGTTAAACCCCTTTAATTAACAAACAGTATTTAATTGATAAAAATAATATAATACATACATAGTTATTTTTGTAACAAGTTCGGAAAATTAGTGATTTTGAAACGAATGCAAGTTGCCGAAATGAGCGCAATGAGTTTTGGAAGTTGCATGAAGTTTCAGAATCAAGTTTTCCGCATGTGTTGCAAACAAAATTTTTTCTGCAATTGTCACAAAAATACTAAAAATTATAAAATTTGACTACATTTGTCTTTAAATGTTTGTTTACCTAGTATTTTTCATTCTTATTTTTATTATTTTACTTTAAAATGTATATCAGCCTAAATACAACAGATACTGATGACAGCTTTCAGTGCTCGTGAGGTGACTTCTGGTAAGTGCTCTTAAACGGTACAGAACTGTCATTAAAGAAATCTGCGAAGAAAATTAAACTTGTTTATAATTTATAAATACACGACTTGACGTCTATCAACGACGATTGTCATGCACAGCCTACTAATTGATTAGATTTTTTTTAATGGTTGTTATTATTATTATTTCGTCAAAATTGAATGACATATTGACATATTGTATAAACTAGGAGAGATAAGAATGTTTATTCCCTCAAAAAATTTAACCCAACCACAATATACGGGCTCGTGGTTCAATCTTTCTTTTCACGAATAAACATTATCTCATTTGGTGTATAAATATCTATTATTTATATGTCTTTATTTATATTAACCTTTTTATAAATCGCTCTCTTAATTTTTATAGTTGCTGATATTCATTTTTAAAAATATATAAATATATCTGTAGTATTAAATTGACCTGATAAATAATGTACAAAATATAAAACACATTGATTAGGTTGTAGTTCTTCATTTAAATGTTGTGCAAAATTAATGTAATGTACAAATTTAAGCCCCATTTAAGAAAAGTGTGTATTGTACAAAAAAATTATCCTACAATTAAAAATTTAAACTTGTCAAGTTTATACATATGTTGTTGAAGCAGTGAAACAATCTTTCATGCATTTGAAGAATTCCTGCTAACAACCAGCTAGGTGTTGAGTCGAACAATCGTCCCATCTCTAGTAGTTTAATCATTCCTGCTGCCTGCTTCACTGCTATGACATTCCGCGCATGTTTCTTCTTAATTTAAGCTGGAGTCGCGTATAGATAGAACTCGGGAGCTCCCAACACTAATCACTTAAAAATAACGACGCTTTATCGCAAACGGACAACTATAAAGGAATTTCACATATACAAATGAAACAGAATATTACAATTTATTAATAAGAGTAAATTTTGTACAGTATAAATAAAATATGGAAAAATGTTAATATCAGCATGTTTTTCAAAAATGCGCGGCTGCAGAAATTTAATTATTTCATAGTAAATATATTAAAAAAGATGCAACTGTGAAAACTATTCTTCCCCGAAAAGTTTATAAAGGAGTTTTCATTTACAATGTCCAGAATTTGAAATTAAATAAAAATCAAACGAGTTCAACATCCAACAAACTTTTATTATTTAATGAAAGTATAACCATATATGATACCACACGTGTGTTCAGGTATTATCGAATATATTGTGTTGCCACGAAACGTATCATTTTGTAATATTACGACTCCGAAGGAGGAGTGGTTTCTAAAATAATACGTTGATTGTATCAACACAATACATTCTGATAATATTGAACACACAAGTGGTATTCGTTGGATTATAAAATGAATAAATTTGACAACAAAAAAAATATAATTTTTTGACATTTGTTGGTAAATAAAACAACGCGTTTACTGGTGGTTACTGTGGCGATATTACATTTGGGACCCAGCGAATATACAAGAACAGTTATAGCACGTCGTCAAGGGTATATTCGCTTATCAATACATGGTATCTAATCTAAGTAAAATTCTTAAATTAATTATGAATTGTATAATCATTGACATCATTGACCCGCAATGAGAAGTTCAATTTTCAGTCACATTTTGACATAGTTCAGACTCTACGCTGGTTATTTGTTAATTCGCGTCGTATATTCTCCCTTAGCTCTTGAATTATCCGTAACTTATTGACATACACAAATTACTTCAAATAACCACAAAGAAAAAAGTCTGGAGATGTTAAATCACACGATCTTGGCAGCCAATTTGTATCGCAGTTTTGTGAAATCAGACGACCAGAGAACTTTTCCCGCTAAACAGCGAATATATCACCACTTATGGAAGGTAGCGCCATTTTATTGAAAAAAAATCTGATGTGGCCAGCGCATTGCCTTCCGTCAGTTCTATGTATTTTGTACAAATTTCATACGGAAAGTTCCTTGCTAAATTAAATATTCTACAGAAAGCAAAAGATCCTATATTTCCAGTAAAATTATAAGACAAACACACTATGTCAATTTCACTTGACACTGACATCTTTCAATCAGAATTTTCTTAATATAGTAGCTGTTTCCATAGCTATGGCTACTTTATGAAATTTAATTTCTTTATAATTTTTTAACTCTATATCCATTTAATATTAAGTATAAAATGCAGTCAAATCGTATGGAGAATAAAATATTCTTTAATATTTATAATAACATCAAATGTGAAAAAATTATATTTAACATAGTTTTTTCAAGAAAAACTGTTAATATCTTCAAATGATGGTACTTCCGGTTGACCAATTGTAACGAAGAAGTATACGAAAAAATTAGAATTTTTGTAACTGTAGTATTAGAGTTATCGCAGACGAAAATTTTGTTACACACGCACACGCGCACGCGCACACGCACACGCACACGCACACGCACACGCACACGCACGCGCACACGCACACGCACACGCACACGCACACGCATACGCACACGCACTCGCACTCGAACGCGCACGCGCACGCGCACGCGCACGCGCACGCACGCACACGCACACGCACACGCACACGCACGCGCACACACACGCGCACACGCGCACACGCGCTCACGCGCACACGCGCACACGCGCACACGCGCACACACGCACACACGCACACACGCACACACGCACACACGCACACACGCACACACGCACACACGCACACACGCACACACGCACACACGCACACACGCACACACGCACACACGCACACACGCACACACGCACACACGCACACACGCACGCACGCACGCACGCACGCACGCACGCACGCACACACACACACACACACACACACACACACACACACGACCCTAAAACGTGCTTATTGATTAAAACTCATCATCGAATTTTTTGACCAATAAGACAATACCTTCCTTACCTAAAGGTGACGGAAGGTAAAAAATATGTTGGAGATACATATCAAACAAAAAAAACATAAAAATCATTTATCATTGCTCTATACCTCTCTCCATTGACGGCCAATGCTCTGCCCTAAACGGTTTCAAAAAAGTAAGGGCCGATAATGCGTCCAACCCACAATCCGCACCACTGATTTTTTCAGGTTGCAATGAGCGCTCCAAAGATTATATGAATTATCTTTGGCCCATAAACGGCAATTTTGCTTGTTCACAAAACCGTTGAGCGAAAAATGAAGTTCGTCGTTGAAAATTATTTTTTGGCCGAAATTGCAAACTATACAGAACGCGAATTTTCATATCACTGAATAATTTCTATGCATTGTTGGACTGTGAATTTTTCCATGATTCATGTCAAACATTAATGAGTGTATCTGTGAATTAAAATGTTTAATAATTCCTAGGGTTGTTGCATGAGAGAAATTTACAAACCGGACATACGATCTGAAAAACCCTGTATTTACAGCACTACATACTTTTGAGTATAATGTGATATTTTTGATAGCTTTCAATTTTTAATACAATTGTCGAAAATGGCATATTATTGCGAATTTATGAATAAATTATAAATTAATACGTCAGGAAAAAGGAAAGTGTCTTCACAGGACTCTTAAATTTCCAGTCCTCGCCTTCTCTTCCTGTAAAATATAACTTTCTGACTAACGTATAGTATAAAGGTTTTTACCCTACAAAAGGGCGGGTAGAAACGATTTTAACATAATGTTGTTTAGGTCAGAACGAGGGTGAAAAATTCAAGTTCTTGACAACAATTTATAAGAAATCGCTCTAAAATATTAAACATCTGTAAATCGATTTAGTTCTTTCTTGTCATGTGAAATTTTGACACATATTAAAAAAGTAATATTGTTTATTTATTTTTTTATTTATTGTAAATACACTCTACATGATATTATCTTTATTTGTGTCGAAATTTTAGATGAAAAAATGAGAACTACGCCGATTTCCTGATGTTTAATATTTTAGAAGGGATGGTGTATGAATTTGTTGGAAAGCGTTGAAAAGATATATTTAAAGTCATCGATAAGTTACGTATTTCGATGTTACGACGACTTCAAACTGTTATACATAGTAAAACCTATTAGACGAAGTAATAAATACCTAATATTGTTTTTTTAATAATTTTTTTTTTCATGGATTGTTATTCTATTTAACTATTTTTAACACAACTATTTGAGAGTTCATCCTTGGTAAAAATGTAAGAACCTTTTACAAGCTTTAATTTTGTATTCTTGCAATATTTTGAAACGGGCTACTGTTTTTGAGAAAATATTCAAAAACCCAACAAACACTCATTTTTTGCACCTTTGATCCAAGATGGCGGCTCGCGCCGAGCCTCCCCAAAGTCAAGAACTTGATTTTTTCTTCCCCGTCTCGACCTAAGTAACACGACATGTTAAAATTGTTTCTACCTACCCCATCTTTTGTAAGGCAACGGTCTTTTTTGGTTTCCATTGACTGAACTAGTAAATTACTAGATAAATTTTTATCTACATACAGTGGACCCCCGGTAATCCGACAAACGTTTTGCAGGGCAGTGTCGGACTATCGAATTTGTCGGATTATAGAGTACTGCCTAAGACACCCTATAGTTCGGAATTTTTTACAAACGAGTACCTTGTAATCCGACAAATTACAGATCCAGTGATAAGATTCTATATGTTATACTCTGAAGTACAAATCATACTTCATTATGTATGTCAAATTTAGTAAATTAAACACAATAGAGAGCTTACGTTTTATTATGAAATTAACGTCATTAATGCTATAGAACTTACAAACTATAATAACTTTACATTAGGAAATATGTAATTGTGTACAAACAAATGTACATACTAAAATAATCAAAAATTACGAATAAAAATCATACTATGAATCAATCATCATCAAATCAATACCTACGCGTCGAGCACATTAGTGGTGGGGTCATGTCGGATTACAGGGGGTGCCGGATTAGCCAGGGGCCGGATTACCGGGGGTCCACTGTATATAATTTTTAATAAACCTGCAAGATTGCTTCCGATTTTTTTTTATACCAAGTTGAACCATTAACGCTGAAGCATTTATTTTTTAATGCCTCATACCGTTTCATTCTTTATTGTTTTTTACACCAATCGCATTATATTTTACTCGTTATATGGCCTTTGGACTTATTCTGTAACTCAATCAGTGGTTAAGTTTTAGTTGTTAAGTTGTTAAAAATTTTGGTTTCTCATAACAAAAAATTGGAAATTTCATTGAAAGTTCTGTTTCTATTGGACTGGTGTCCGTTAATCAACTACTAAAAATTAACGAAATTTAGAATTACTGAAACAATCAGAAAGCTAGTATTACATAAACTACTTCTTTTATGTTTCGCTGTTTATTATTGGCTTTTAGCTTAATGCATTTTATATTATTTTTCTCATCTAGTTTAACAACTTTCATTGCTCTAAGAGTAAATACTACTGTATTCCACTTTTTGGTCAGGTGCCCATTTAAATAATCGGATTCACTTCTACTGTCTTTCTTGTCTTTTCATTTGATAAATAAAAATTTATTTAGTCACTACTATATACTATTATTAGTATCAATACCTGACTAAATAAATGAGAAAATGCAGTAAAAATGAATCGATGAAAAGTAATACTAAAGTATTAAAAGTTTCCATGCATTTGTCCACATAGAAACACACAAATATACAAGCTTATAAACTTATAAGCGTCATAAGAAAACGTAACACTTTCTATGAATTTATTCTTTTATAGACTGATCTTAAAAATAAAGATTCAAATTGGAGCTATGAGAACTTTTGTCGTGAAGTTTATATTACACATTGATCCTATTTTTTCTTACCTTACATACACTATTCTCTCGACACATGCATAGAATAGTATACAGGATGTTTAAATTACATAGTTGGTGGTAAACTTAAATACCATTTTTTTGTTCTACTTCCGGTTTGACCAGAAGCGATACCATAGTTTAAATTTTTTTTAATGAGATGATACAAATATTTTTATATTAGCTGTATTCTTTTTGGACAAAATTTCAGCTCATCTCAGATCACTTCCCATGCTACACTATCAGTTTACAAAACTCAAAATGATTTGAAACACTCAGTTTGCATTTTAAGGTTATATAATACAACAAATTTTATATTCACATATACACATATACTTACATTATATTTTCACCATTATCCATTTTTCGTTTATAAACAGTATCATAGATCAGAAAATAAGTCAATAATTTTGACAGCTGCTACAGCAAATACTATCGGTAAAGAAGGACGTGATAAAATGGAATTAAACTTGTTCTTTTTGCACACATCACAACTCACTTCATCTCAACTCAGTTGTGTACTGAGCTGAGTTGCAATTGGGTCAAAAAGATTACAACTATTTTCTGCAAGTTATTTATATTAGCTTTACACTGACGTCAAATATGTACTTGCATTTACCCCAAAAATTAACCAAAATGGGGTATGTGACCAATATTTTATTTTACATAATATGATACTAGACAAAAAAATAAAATACCCATATTTTTTAAATCGATTAATTATTAGTAGTTTACGAAAAAATAATTATTAAAAATTTGGGGAAGGGATTTGTGACGAGACCATGGTACAAGTGTGGAATAAGACGGATAGACTGGGAGGGAAAGAGATAGTTATAGCCAGCTGTGGTCACGCCACACCCTGTCAAACCTACCATGACATAATCGCGACGCTGATGGGCTGATCTATAACGTATATAACTGTCTCTTTCCTTCCCGCAGTCTATCTGTCTTCTTGGTCTTCTTCCACGATTTTAACAAGCTTACGGCATATATCCCTTCTCCAGAACATTAAATTGCCAATAACAATATTATTATAAATTAATATTTAGTTTTTATTATTATAATGAGAATCTATAGTGGTTAGTTTTTATATTTTATAAAATATATTGAAATTCGAATATAGTCACATACCCCATTATCATAATATTTGTACCTTCTTTCTTTGAAAAATATGTTCATGTTTATATAAAGTATAAATGTAGTATTTGTTCTTGATTATTCAGAAAATTAAATTAGTTTTGAATGCAAATATTTATTCTTATTTCTTTAGCAGTTCAAGATACATAATCAAAATGAAATTTACATCGGGTATGTCAAAATATTTCCTCAAATAAAAATAAAAAACATACAAATGTTATGGCAAATCGATGTAATGCAATTAAAGTTTCATAATTTTAAAAAAATAATAACATAGATCAGGTTAACGATGATATCGCTTCCGGTGAACCGCAAGTAGAATTAAAATCCTTCCAAAAAGTATCATTTCAATTTTCTTTAACTTTGTAATTTAAACAGAGGATCTAAAAATAATAATAATAAAGAAAATATTCATTGGTTCCTACACAATCACCCTATATAACATTCCATATAAATAATAGTTTATTTTCCTGTACTTTTAAGAAGTCTTATTTATCATGTAAAGTCTGTGGTTTAACCAATCTTTGCCTGTAATAGATTGACCACAATCGTTCAACCATATAAATAAATTAAAAGATATCGAATAATAAATTGATTGATCAATCCAATAATTGTTATTATAATAATGAACGTAATGTAACTCGTAAATCTTAGAACTACAATAAAATCAGATTAGAGCAAATTTGACATAATGGCAATTATTAATATTTATTGGACAAATTACATATCATTGACATATGCTGTCAGATTATAATTAATTTTGTGTGGACCAAATAATTAAACAGATTTAATTAACTTTCTAAAATTTACATATTTTCATTAAGATTTTTATGTTATATATCCTTTATTCATTATTTAATACATTATATTCTTCATAAAATGTTATAAATTGATGTGAAAATTATATAAAATGAAATCTTTAATATTACAAAGAATTCAACCACATGTATGTTATTTATTGACATTTCACTGAATTGATTTTAATTTTAAGAATTACGAATTCTTAGAAGATTTGTGACCTTTTTGTATTTAAAAATTTAATAGTAAGAGTAGGAGTGCTGATTCAATATTATTCAAATTTCAATTTATAATTAGTATTCGCGGAAATATTACAAATACTTTTAATAATATTTTATCACTGATTTAAGATGTTTGTTATATTTAAAACCGCAAACTTCATTTATAAAAACTACAATCTCACAAAAAATTTAATTTAATACACAATTTCTCTTTTTTTATCTCACTACCCTAGGTAATGGAAGTACGTATTGTGATAGTGCTAAATAAGCCTTGGAATCTAATTTTAACATTTTTACGATTACGTCTGAGGGTGCGTGTATATGTAAGTATATATATATATATATATACAGGGTGGTGGCGGTTAGGGGTGAACATAGGGATTTAACATGGGATTTTAGTTTTTTTGCAATTTCCTACTCTCCTGTTCTTTTTACGGAAAAAACTATAGAGTACAAAATTGTTCAGAATTAAAAATTGCATACAAAAATGTATTTACATTTATTATTATGTTTTTGATTTCTTTACAATTTTAAAAAGAAATTTCAAAATTTCTGTTATTTTGTAGCAATAGCCATGGAATTTATTTTTTTCTGGTTGTCAAAAATTATTTATAAACGTCAACCATGCGTTAATCTAACTTAAAAATTAAATAACAACAAACAACTTTTAATTTTAATACGCATTTTTTATTAGGTATTCCATTTAATAATAAACCAATTCCAAATGTATCAACTACATAGAATTTTGATGTATCATAGCCAATACCATTTCTTCATTCACTTTGATATAACGTCTTCTATTATTATTTCCTTCATTATCTTCGTTCACAGCTACACTAGCTGTGTTCTCAACGTTTTTAACATGTTTAGAAATTGTTGCTATAATAGGAATTGGTGTATTTTCGTACTTTATGGAAAATAAATCACGTATTCTTCTGAAACTATTTCCACCATAATAATTTTTTTATAATGAAAACTCGTTCCTTATTCGAATAAACATTCATTATTAAATTAACTTTTTATTAGAGAAAATTTGACAGAAATTGAATGACATTATTATGTTTAAACATTTGAGTTATAAGTCATGGCTATTGCTACAAATTAACAGAAATTTTGAAATTTCTTTTTAAAACTGTGAAGAAACCAAAAACATAATAATAAATGTAAATACATTTTTGTATGCAATTTTTAATTCTGAACAATTTTGTACTCTACAGTTTTTGCCGTAAAATGAACAGGAGAGCAGGAAATTGCAAAAAACTAAAATCCCATGTTAAATCCCTATGTTCACCCCTAACCGCCACCACCCTGTATATATATATATATATATATATATATATATATATATATATATATATATATATATATATATATATACATATATATACCGGGTGTCCACTAATTTATTGATATTATAGGTTCTTGTCATGAGATGACCGGAAAATAAAATATCCGTCTTGAAGCTTTTTACAGAGTGCCATGCAAGACAAAACTTATAATTAATAGTCGTATTGTTTGACTTTGACAGATAAACGTTTATTAATTAATATTTAGTTGTTAATATTGTTCCATTGAGTTTTTTCTGTGATAGTAAATGTATCCATGATTACTGATAAATAAATTATTTATTATTAAAACTTTGTGACTGATCTAGATCATTTGATCTAAATAACTGATCTATTTCATTTAGTATGGTTTTTGATCTGATCTAGATCCTTTTATGTATTCAGATCTTGATATGGTTTTAGATCTAAAAACTAGGATCTATGGTCTGAAAAAAAGATCAAATATACGAGAAAATACAAGAATTAAATACAACTAGGTAGCATTTTATTTAACTCACTTAAAAAATTCAATGGCATAATGATTGTCTGCCAATTTAATATGACCTGTCTTAAATACATTTCTACAAATCTAATGTATAAAATTATTATTTTTGTTTCTGTTTCCACTTTATATATTAAATTTGTATTCATAAAACTAATTAGTTATGTATCTATCTAATTTTTCTTCCTATGTCTAAGGCATAAGGCTAGGTAAATTCCTTGTAATTAATTTACTTCTGGTATTCCTATTTAATTAATAAGAAATAAAAAGCATTTGAAAATCGTTACAGATCTTTTTTATGATCTGAGGAAAACAGATCCCAAATTCCTGATCTGATCTGAAGAAAAAGATCCGATCACAGAAATTGACCTATGATCTGATCTAGAACATATTAATTGTAAAGATCTTGATCCTGGTCTAGATCCGTTATAAATTGATCTATCACAACACTGTTTATGACAGATGTCATCTGCCAAACTCAAGCACTACAACTGTTTAACATTTTATGCTATTGCTCATGGGATGGCACTCTGTAAATAACTAAAAAATATAATTTTATTTTGCCTCTCTTTCGCAAACGAAACGCATGTAAACAATAAATTTGGATTCGTTAAATACAATTTTTTTTGTATTTAGGTACACTTTAGTTCTAAAATTAATAGGGCAAAATTTACAGTCATATGAAAATTTTACCGTTGTATTTCCTATGGTCCACAAAAAAGAAGACACCTGGTATATGTATGTGTGCGTGTATGGAGTATGTGGATGCCGTGTGCACTCTAACTTTACTAACTTTTTTCGGTACCTATAGGACTGTAATAAAAAATAAATAAACAAAAATTTTCATATCAAAACAATTAACAAAAATATATCACAGCTAATTACCTATTTCTTTTTCCGAATCACAGCCTGTTACCGAACGCAAACAGTGATGCGATCCCACAATAGTTCCCATTATAAAAAAAAATTCTATCTACCTTTGTAAAAAATATTTCTCATCCACTACCATTAAAATTCAAAATATTTCTAAGCAACCATCCCTACCCTATATAAATATTTTTTTTTTATGTGAAGTGATTTATATATTAACTTCTATATGTCGGATAAGTAGTGTAGTCCAAGTCACGTCTTATTTTTTTATAGTGGATTAATCAAAAGATTTCTGGGGTAGTTTTTATAAAGATTAGGAACATAAAGTATGATTTATTACAAATTGGAGAATGTTTTTTTCCCTGTTTAATCCTTAGAAAATATTTCCCTCTCAATTTTTTATTTTATTTGTTGTTTCTTTTCATCTGGGGAATATCTCTGTTAATATGTCATAAACGAGGCAATTTGACACATGATGATAAACTAACTGCTTTGTCACTTTATTTGTGTCATTAAGTGGCACAAAATTTTAAACGAACCAAATGCTACTCTGATGATCTTGTTTCATTTTATTTCGTACGAAAATATCAAATTACATACTCGAACACTGCATGCTTTGTTTGGAAACAGGGCAGGACTTAATCAAAATTTAATACTGGTAAAAATTGATATATGTGCATACATTATACAGCTAATTTCAAGAGTTTAAATGAAATACTCGTATATTTTAGTTTTCTTTTGTGTAATGAATTTCATATTAACTACTACATATTTTTATTCTATTGTAATGATATCTGATATTGACTGATCCAAGATAAAATATAAGTATACTTTGTAGAGATGTATATGATAAGAGCTACTACATTTCAAAATAAGATTAAGGTAAAAGGTGTTATAGAACACAGTTTCTGTCAGAAGTTTTCGATCAAATTGACCACCATCACTCCCGACTAGAATAAACTATAGTTTAATTTATCGAAAATTGGGGAATGAACGTGTTTTTTCACAAAAAAAATTTCATTGCAAAGTACTATTTCCCTGACTAGCCTCGAAAACATTTAAATGTTTTATTTAAAATTTTATTGAATATTAATACGTCTTTCCAACATTAATATTTATAGTTGTGTTTTGTTCATAGGATATGTTAATCCCAGAATGTTTAAAGACATGAACCTCTCGACGCAATTATTTGCTTCACAAGACATTGCAAATGAACAGAAACGCACACACCAAAAATGCAAAACTGACAGTAATTTATTGGTTTTCGCATATTTACTAAATTTTTGTCACCTTCGAAAAGAGAAAGAAAAAAAGATATTATTGAAAATCATATTTAATCATTAAATTTAAAATTAATTTTTACTATAATCAAAGGTTTCAGAAAAAATTTAATACATGACTTAGTAAAATGTCTATACTTGACTCAGTACCATAAAATACTCGCCACAAAATGCCTCGTATTTCAATTTGACTCCTCATCAGTAATGTACCATTTTTCTGACTCTTATGTAAATAACCATTTTCTGCAATAAAAATAGAATTTACAGAAAAAAAGTAATATATTACATCCGAGGTGGGACATGTTTAATTACAGTTGAGGTCAGAAACTTTTTTTATGGGGTCTCGTGGCCGCGTGCCTAAGTGTCAGGTCGCGAATCTGGGGAACCAGGTTTATCCCGACCGACGCCAAATATTTCGAATTTTAAATGACACAAAATTGACCCCTGTGGTGCACTCTACACGCCAGCAATGAGTGCCCGTGAGGTGACGCCTGGTAAACGCCCGCACGGTACAAATATGTCATCTTCATTACCGAAATCTGCGTAGAATGCAGATTGGCACACCCAGCAATGGGTAATATGCACTGATTATATATTTATTTATTTATTTTATTTATCCTTTTTTTTTAATCATTAACAAAATAAATCCTAGAGTTATAACTTTTAATTTTATTCACATTTGTTTAGATTACTTCTATTTCACATGACAGCAGAAATTTATTGATGGATGGTTGAAAATTGCTGTCAATAATAGACACGTCCACAAATGCAATTTGCACGAGCGCATCTAGCGGCAAAGCATAGAACTAAGGTTGCTATGGTTACGACTTCCAAACAAAGTACTGTCACCCCTACACTCCAGCCATCGTTTTAGTTGTATTATCGAATGATCTTCAATATTATTTAACAAAAAAGTTGTCCCAGACACCTCTTCTCGCTTCAAACTCATTTTTAAGAAACACAACGAACAAAGCAAATCAGAATAGAGAAATAGGTTATAACACGAATGGCAGATACAGTACTACAGAGAGGAGCGTAAGACAACGAGGGGGGTTTGTTTGGAAGCGAGATCTTTTATCTCTCTCTTGCGTGTGACGTCAATTATGTAAGTGTCTATTGTAATTTAGTCCAGTAGTAAGAACCACAAGAAAAAGTTGATGCTGCCGGTTCAACCGTTTTGATCTTATTACTGTTGTTACCACCGAAAATAATAAAAACTCCCCTAGGAGAATAATGTCCACATTTCGTCTAGTGGAAAAATTGCGGCCTTCTCTTTTAATTTTGATATCACAGAAATTGACTTTTACTCCCGGTCATGGAAAATAAAAATAGTTACACCTTTTTAAAAGAACTAACGAAACATGGATCGCCACTGTGTATATTTCTTCCTACAATTATATTGAGTCCGGCTCTGTAAATTCTGTATGAAAGTGCAAGTGGTGATTCGAATCCGTGTGTAGTAGTCATTTGACTTTGCTTATCATTACATCCTGTAGTCTGAAGAACTTAAGTGGACATAAACATATGCATGTGCATATGGTTCTCTAAACTAGAGAATGGACATCGTGGAATAAAAAGAATCTGACTTCCTGTCGAATAAAGTTTGTAAGAAATATAATATTATTTTCTGCGGAGATGTTTTGAGAGTATAAATAATTTAAAGGCTTGAAAAGTTATGAGGGATGACAAGTACTACATTATTTATGAAAGTATAACTTTGAAAAGTGTAATATTATTCTTGGAATAGTTTTCAAAGTATAATAGTTTATTTTTAAATCCATAATCCTAGTCTGATGCTATCTAATATAATATAGTTACTCGTAAATAAATATATTATTAAACCGTCTGATCATTTTTGAACTGGGTCATTTTATGAATTTTTTTCTATCATTATTTAGAATTTGATATACAAAAATAAATATAAAAGTTTTTTAAAATAATTATGTTGTTAACTTACTTCAGTTCCCTACTAAAAATAAATTATTAAAGACCACTCAGGTTAGTTGTATTGGGTGTAAAATCAAAACTATTCTTCGAAAGACATTACAAGTAAGTCAATACATATAACATAACACTAAATGAAGAATAATTAAAAAACAAAATCCTTAAAAAAATTACTGGAAATAAATATAAAACTTTTAACTTATTGTTAAGGAACTACGCTATTAGTTGAAGGCAAATTAAATTAAATATCTTTTCTGAAACTCTTAAGGTGAATTCACAAATGAAAATTAGGTTTAGATTTATGGTTTATACTTTAGATTTAAAGACTTTGGCCGCATATTATGAAATGACTCCATTCACACTTTAGAATTTAGGGTCTCTAAATTCAAATCATAAAGCTAAACATTGAAAGGTCCAAACTTTAGGTTTATGATTTAGTTTGACGTCACAAACTTCACCACTGAGAACGAGACTGAAATGATATAGATATATACACCCATCTTTATTTAGTATCCACTTGGTGGATTCGGCTTTTTAAACAAATGCGAGAAGAACATGGATACTGTCATAACTTAATTGCTAAAATGTAACCAATAATGCCAAGCGAATGACAGTTTCACGGCGCACAGGTGTCTTATTGACTACTGCTTTACCGATATTTTAATCTTGTTTTTGAAGCAAAACTAATTTTCAGGTAATTTAAACTTACATTTATGAATGATTTACTTAAAACTAAACAAAAACCATAAACCTAATTTTCATTTGTGAACGCATCTTTAGAATTAGTAATTTTTCCTAGTTTTAAAGGCCGGTCCAGACTGCGAACGTTCACGATTAAAGCCAGGAACCCACTTGTAACACGCTATGCAACGTCGATCGACGTGGATTTACATTTCCGAATGAATGTGCACACCATATACCTCTTAACTAGTTAATAGGTATATGGTGCACACTAGTAACACGCTGTTACGTCTTGGGCCGTGCGTCAGTATAAAATCGCTTTAAAAATGTGTTCCCGGTTTTGAACGTCATGGAATGTTCTAGTAGTTCTTCATCTGATTGGTAGGAATTAGAATAGAACTAGAGGAGTGTGTTGCCGCCATTATAATAAATCAAGAAAAACGAAAGTGCTGGGTACACATCGTTAATCGACAGCGACTGTTTTTATTTTAATAATAGAGTAGGTATAATTGATAATAAAATAAATGTTAATAACTTCACAAACTGCTGGTACATGTACACTTGCAGTCTACAGTGAAAATAATGTGTAGTGTTGGGCTTAAAAGGGGAAAGGGGAGGATAACACGCTGTAATACGCGTACCAAAATGTCTGGACGGTTGGATCGAGCCAGATCGAGCAGAGAGATAGAGCAGACGTCGTCCCATGTTGTGTGGCGTGTTGTGAGATAGCATGGGACAAGTGTGTACACATTGCATTGAAACCTTTGTTAAATTTCTGGATACACTTTTGTCACGTAGCGTGGCATGTTACAAGTGGGTTCCCCGCTTAACTTGCGCGGATAACGTATATAGGTTGCCATGCGTCCGGGTTTTCTTGGACATGTCCTCTGTTAAGAAATTAAGAGCGTCCGGGGGGATTTTTATTAGTGTCCGGTATTTGTTTGATTTCAATTTATCGCGTAAATTTTTATGTTTAATTATTTATTTAAAAAGTGGAGCATTTGCGCGCATTATGCCGTCCTAACTATAATACATTAAAATCAGAGTCACCGCAGCCGCATACCGCATGTAAACAATGATCATTCTGTTATCACGTATCTGGGTGGTTTATACGGACCGTGCCTATTTAATTTAAAGCGTTTAATTTGCTTTCTGTGTTTGGTGGTAGCTCTGTCCAACCCAAGGATATTAATATATACACTGGATTGCTAACTTGTATGTTGTGAACGTAGTCACCTGTGAGGCAAGCAACTGGAAGGCAGCCATTTGCAGAAAAGGCAAAATACGCGCCAAATTTAAAATTACATATAAAAAATTATAAATGGGATGAATTAACAGATTTTTTATATTTATTGCGTATATTTTAAAAATTATAGTTATTATTTTAATAATATAATATACATTTATTACATATATAGCAAATTCACAATAAAATAGGACTATGAATATAAAAATAATATTTGCTTATTAAATAGATGCCTTTTGCATTTGTGGTGGAAAATTTGGAAATACAGAAGGTGCTGAGACTAGTTTTAATCTTCTTATATATGTTCCAGGCCTTTTCAAATAATCAATTTCAAAAAAATGGTCACTGCACATTTTTGATGCTTTGTAGTTATGAAATTTTTTCTTTTTATGGCATCTATTCACAATCGTAATATACCACTATTATTTAAAGGAAATCTGTGAAATATTTAAAACAATAGTATGAGTAAATATGTATACATATATATATATATATATATATATATATATATATATATATATATATATATATATATATATATGAACAATAATATGTATATTTGTGCGCCCAAAAGCACTACAAGAAGACGGCATATTGCCTTTTATTATGGAAATATCTCACTTAAAGTATTTATTCACTAAGCACACAACACAAGCACCACGTTACTCAAGAAAACTACCCTATAATGCAATAATAGACAAACGAACGTTTGACGTTTTGCGCCTTTTCTGTAAATGGCGCCGTACCCTCACCACTTGCCTCACTTGTTAAACGTATGTCAGCCATTTACTGTTTTATTAGAACATGCTTGGTTCAACCCTGTAGTAAAATCAGATTCCAGCCGCATGCATTTGTTTTGAGGCGGTGACTCTCGAATTTGAATGGACTATAGTTGCATTTGCAACGGTCGCAAACGTTTTGCGCGATTTGGCGCAGCATTCTGAGCGGACGGACGTGGCGACACTGAAGTATAGGTATGCAATTTCGATAGATAGATATTGAGATAAATAATAAAGATTAAACTTGAGAAATAACATTTTGTTATTGGTTATGTGTTATGGTTATGTATTTATTATGTACCTTATGCTTTTGTTGTTTTATTCCTTATTTCTTATAGCATAAACCAGCTTTAACAGTAACAAAAAGGTCCTGTTGTAAAATATGCTTTCGACAGTTTTTGATTTAGGTATTTATTTATTAAATAACGTGGACTAATTAAATTTTAACATCATTTAAAAAAAATAATGCTATTATCAATGCTGATGACAATTTGCTTGCTTCTATTCGCAGATTTCGGTAATAGCGAAATATTTGTAGCGAGTAACGTTACTTTTGGGCATTTGCACTCTGAAAATCGACAATCGACCACTTAGAAGATTAAACAATTTTTATTTAAATTAAACTTATTTTCCAATCGTAATCTTTGTTCTACAACTTTAAAATCTTTTGTTTTATTCTATTCTATAAAATGACTTTGTAAAACATCTTGCAGCATTGTCTTTATCCTGATATATTGAATCACTTAGCACGTGATGTGTGCCGCACTAAAAAGGAAACCCTAGTGATTTAAACTGTTCTATCCGCGAACATGGAAATCGATTATCCAAAGCCATAGCATTCTTCTCAGAAAATCACGGCCTTACGTATGTACCAGCACGCATACACATTTCAATGAAATGTATCACATATGATATGACATTACATACACAATATGCAGTATGCAGCTGCAGTTTACATATATGTATACGAGTATACGCAAAATGGATACAGAACAAATAAAATAATTTTGATATATGTATCTGTAAATATATTATAAAGTCTGTTTGTCTGTTACATATATTTTGCAGTGTGGCAGTTTTGTAGAAACATAAATCGAAGTAGAACTTATTTAACTTAAACACCAACATAAAATTTAAATAAAGAACTTAAAAACAAGTGAACAATTATGAAATTCTAAACAAAATATCACAAATGCTTCGTTTCATCGTTTCAGAGAGATATTCGTGTTAAGCGTAACTGGCACGGTGCAAATAGTTTTAGTAGTTATAACAATGAAATGTGAATCAATTTTAAAATTATATTGTACAAAACTTAATATCACAATATGTTTTTATAAAATTTGCTGAAAATTATGTCCTTGAACCTGTAAACAAGCATGGGTACCGTTCCATCACAGGTGCATTTGCTGCACAACACTGTTCAGGCATTATTATTTCACAGGCCTGAATTATTTTTGTTCTGAATGTATAAATTTTTAATCTTTGTTAATTTCTTTCAAAAAAAAAAAACTAAAATGCAATAATTATTAAATTTATAGGTTAATAGTAGAACACATCGTTCGTTATTTGGATTTTGGCGAAAGAGTCACCTCACCCGGTAAGCCATCTCTCCCGGAATAAAATAATGTTATATGTTATCGCAATTTTTCGACCATTGTCACATGTACTTAACAGAAATAAATCGTAGCTCTATGAAAATATTATCTCGTAGATCACTTAAATACTGGTAGTGTAATCTTAAAGAATCTGAACCAAAAAATATGAATGAAATACGTGGAACTAAATAGAATAATTTGAAAAAAGTTATGAATGTTTAGTACTAAAACATAAAACTTTTTATCAGAACGTATCACGTCAAAATTTCTTTCAAGCCATTCGGATTCTCCAAAATTACACATTCCAGGTGTTTAAATACATACTATAGGAGTCACTGAATAATACAGTGACTCCATCATACTATTTGTATCGTGAAGGACGTTAATCAGACGTCACCTCAAAACCCAGAGACACTGAAAGCCTTTGTAGTATGCGTCAGGGTTGGCCTGATTTAAATCACGATTTAAATCAAGATTTAAATCAAGATTTAAATTAACTGATTTTTTTAATCATTGATTTAAATCAAATTTTATAAAATAATACATTTTTTTTATAGAAAAATCAATTGTTTCTCAAATTCTTTTAGAGACTTACAGAGTTAACAAAACTAATTATACTATGGTAATATAATATAAAAATATATACATATATACCGGGTGTCTACTTTTTTATGGACTATAGGAAATACAATGGTAAAATTTTCATATATTTATAATTCCGTCCTATTAATTTTAGAACTTAAGTGTAAATACAAAAAATGTTCAGAATTAAATACTGCATCAAATGAGTCTAAATTTATTGATATAATAGGTGCTTGTCATGAGATAAACGTAAAATAAAATATCCGTTTTAAGTGTTTTACAGACTGCAATGCATGTTATGACTTGTTTTATTTAGGTAGGCAGGGTTTAAGTTTAAAGTTTAAACAGGCGCGCGTGGACTCGTTATATAAGCAAAAATTCAAATCCTTTCTTTGGGGTTTCATTACAGACTTCGTTTTCGTTTATGAAATAAAATAATTATATTGCTTTTAAAACAATTAAAAAGTACAATAACATCAACAGGTCTTTAAAAATAAAAAATCTGATGTGGACACCACACGACTTCCTTGTACGCAAGACCAATATGAAGATGAAGTATAGACTCAATTATAAAATTGCACGTATTTGACGTAATTTGACATTAACATCTATTTTTAATTTTTTTGTTATTTTTTGTCCTAATCCATAGCAAGCTTCATTACAAAAACCAAAAAGTATATAAGTTTTAAATTTACATATCTCGCTTATACAAAGAGCTAATTTAAAAATACTTGATGTTCTAGCCGCAGAATTTAATTCTCTAAAACTTTTATTTGACGCATTTATTTCTAAAATCAAAATGAAACCATTTTATTCAAGAAAAACTGTTAAGAACTTCAGGTAATATATCACTTCCGGTTAGCCTGTTTTAACCAAATTCTGCTATGTTATTCCAATTGATATAAAAGTCTTATATACTAAATTCGAAAAGTTTTGGATTATATTTTAATATAGTTTTTTATTGAAATCTATTATGGGCTTCAAATAAAGTACCTTTTCTGGAAATTATGTAATGACCAAAAAGGGAGGTGCACAACTAGATGTTATAGAAGTCCTAAATACAAAATTTCAACTTTCTACGGCTTACCGTTTTTGAGTTATGCGAGATACGTACGTACGTACAGACGTCACGACGAAATTAGTCAGAATGGATTCAGGGATGGCCAAAATGGGTATTTCCGTTAAAATCTGGAAACCGAAATTTTTCGCGAATACAATACTTCCTTTACTTTGTACAAGGAAGTAAAAATCATGTTTTATTTGATTTTATTTTTTTTAAAACAATGATTTTTGATTTTTTATTAAATAAATCATGATTTTGCCAACCCTGGTATGCGCATCACACGACATGGCATATTTTTGTGCAATAAACAATTCAAAAATGATATCGAAAGGATCTTATTTCACTTAACAAAATCAAAATCGGTTATTTAGTACACTCGACAACGGGCCCCATCATTCGTTGTGGAGGATAATTACATTTTTTAACGCCCCACGGTACGAATATGTCATAATCATTACCAACATTTGTGTATAAAGCAAATTGGCACACCCAGCAATGGGTAATATGCCGTGATGATTAATTTAATGCCCATTTCTAGGTGTGCCAATTTACTTTTTTATTCGCAGATTTCGATAATGACAATACATGTACTCGTAGGCACAGCGAAAAAGATTATCTAAACTTCCAGGCCATTTTCTTAAGATTTTTTTTTTTTGTTTCTTTTTATCTACCTATTTATGGTCTCTGGCGAAAGTACTAAATATGTAAATACAGAGATGTGCGAGGTTAACAAATAGGATTTCATTTAATTCGGGGAAAAGGGGCACTCTCTGCTTTTCTGTGAGCAAAGTTGTAGGGAGTGCATCACAAGAGTCATTTTTCTACTATTAAAAAATTGGATGTAACTTTGAAATTTATCAACAGTAGGATTCGAACCAGAGCTATCCAAATTACGAACACTTACTTCACTTAATCTTGCGACCCTATATTCTGTTCATGTTTTTTTTTCTTTCTTTCCTTTAAATTCCTACTACATATATTCCTTTGATTTTTTTACAGATTTACAAAGAAAAAATTACATTTGTATTTATTAGTAAGTGAGAAGATATTCAAATTTGATTCGAAATGTATCAAAATGTTTCATAATTAATAAATAAAATAGAAAATAAAACTTTCCACTTTTTATGTCTTTGATTAAAACTGGTCATTAATATATTGTTGGATTACAGATTAAGGAAAAAAAATGGTAAATTACGAAAGTCCAGACCTGCTTTATGGCACTTGCTGCTTGCATAAAGGATTTGATTAGAATATAATTATAAACTATAATGAGCTTGTCCTCTCCTCTCCTGTTGTCGGCTCCAGGTGGAATGTAGCTCACGACCGTGGTCTAGCTGCAGCCCCTGACATCACACGGCGAAGGCGGTCAAACCAGCACCAAATTAGGAGTAAATAGTCCAAGGAAACACAGCCATATGTTCACTCTATACGCGAACTGCGAGACCGTGGACATCGTGGCGCCAATGTTCACACAACCACTATAGTTAATTCGGCAACAGCAATGCCAATTTCAATATGTTATCCTCCATGGAGCAACAGGTAAATCCACCTGTTTCTTAAAAAACTACCTGCATATTTTGATGTTTACTTTACGTTATCAAGTCTATGTAAGGGATATGAAGTTTAAAAAACGAAAGTGGCTATTTGAACATATACATTATGTAACAATGGCGGCGTTAGTAATCGATTTGAGAGGGCTTAACACCCACCACCCCCTACCAAAAGAAAATATGCTGTGATTAAATGGGTTTAACTTTTTGCAGTCTATGATACCCCAAAATTTCAAATTTTCATGCCTTAATATATAATAAATGTAAGAACATAACAGATATTATGTTATCAGTAGTAGATTATGTTAGACTAGATCAGTTTAGGTAAGGAATTTTTAAAAAAAAGTACTGAAAATTTCAAAGTTCATCGTGGCTGCAGATATATAGAATCTGGCGTTTTGTGCGTTAAGTCAGTTTAATAAATTATATTACAAGTAAAAGAAATAGCGAAGTCCAAATTCATCATTTTACAATTTAGTGCAAATAATAGTTATTTATTAATCAAGGCACTGAAGTTCCATTTTTGTCACGAATGTGGAATTTATTTACTGAGGTCCTTAGGGCCGCGAAAAATAAACCAGATGAGTGATAAAAAGGAACTTCAGTGTTGTGGTGTATTTTAAAATTTATTTGAATTTATTTATTATATTATATACGCTCAAAAATTATTAAACTAAAATTTAACATAACAATGATAAGGGTTTAACTCTCGAAAAATCGAATGGAACAAAACAGACTTACATTCATTGAAAGGGACATTCTACGGAAATTAGATTTCTGTGAAATTATTGTAAATTTTCTCAGTAAAAGCCATTTCTCAGTTGTACTATTTATACTCGCCGTCAAATAAGTATGAACTGATGCTCAACTTTTTCCCCTTTCCACATTCTGTCCCTTGCCCTGCGTTGTTGCCGCTTCTTCATAACTTTCATTTTCAACATTGTCCATATGAATTGGCAACGGTGTAGAAATTTCCAATTCATACTTATTTGACGGCGAGTATAATGTAAATTATCGATAATTTATTTTATTCATAATCGGTTAGTAATATGTGCGTTGCTAACCTACCAAACAGTTGGGAAGTGACTTATTCTTTACTTCACTTCCCAGCTAGCTGGATAAGTCTTCGTTAATGTCACTTTTGCGGCTAGTTAAATGTCACTTTCCAACAGCTAAAACGTCTTTATCATTTTGAGAAGTCAAATTGAAATAAAAATATCCATAATAAAAAGAACGCTTTATTTAACAAATAACTTAGGTAACATTAAACAATAAATTAGTAAAATTATAATAATTGAGAAAAACGGTAAACCTTTAAAACAGGTTATGATAGCGACATTGTCATATACCTTATGTTAAAGTAGACTAAACAAATTATAAAAAAACTAAAAAATATTAATAAAAGTCTTGTTTAATACTCAATGATTACTAATTGATTGTCAATAAAATAGTATAAACACCTCGCGGATATGCAAGTTCCAGCCTCGCGCTTATAGTTGACCTCGGTAAACCTCGGTCATCTAACGCTCGGCTATAATAGAACATCTCCCGTCTCGGTATGTAATATACTGTTGTTATTTAATATTAAATTTTAAGATGTCTCGAGTTTGAATTCGACCAATTATTATAATTATTATTATTTCTAATTTCCATATATCAAAAACTGACTTCTATAATAATTTTTACACGAGGTTGGTATATATCGTTATATCGAAATCTGCGAATAAAAGAAGATTGGCAAATTGACACATCTAGTAATGAACCGTGTGCCTTGATGATATTTATTTTATTAATCATTAAAAATGTATTTTTTAATTCGGCCGAGGTACTACTTCGTTTACATGTTTTGAAAATGGTTTCAGTTTTCAGTCAAAATTATGCAAACTGTTTACATGCAGTTTTTAAAACAAGTTTAAAAATTGATTTGAAATCAGTTTCGGCGCATGCGCATTTAGCTGATGTGACAGATTCCAATTATTTTTTATACTTCCTACCACTACGCACAACTGTCAGTATATTTGAAGGTTAGTAACACAAAGCGACAGAAACGTTATGCTCTGTACGCATGCGCAGTATCGAAACCGAATTTTAAGTGTTTACATGAGTAGTTTTGAAACTACTTTTCAAGTCCAACCCATGAATTTTAGTTTTGGTCTGAGATAATTCAAAACCGTTTTGACACTGTATACATAGCGTTTTCAAAACTAAAAACGTTTTAAAAACGGTTTCAAAACTGCATGTAAACTCAGTATATACCTACTGAAATCCGGCTCTGAATACAATAATTAATGGTTTCTTTTGATGATTGAATGTGTTGTACAACTGCGTGTAAGCCGAACAGCACGACGCAAGAATTATACCTGATTTTTTAAAGAAAATTTTACTTGAATTTTATAAAGATTTCTATATCATTCGTACTCCGAGATATTATTAGTAAAAAATATTCTATAAATAAATAAAATTAAAGGATGATTCAAATATACAATTTTTGCATAATTGAGGTATTTCCGTAATCACTCATTCAAATGTAATACTGTACCATAGTCAAATTTTAACTATTTTAGATAAGAATACGAAAATATACTTAAATTAATGAGTATTAGTGAAACAATTTTCTTTAAATATTAATTAGTTCGTAAACTACATGTCATTGAAGCAGATTAACAGTTAGGATCATCTCCTAAGCAAATTGATTGGTTGCCTGTTGTCTGATTTTAAAAGCTAGACTCGCGCGTCTTGAACGCCCGTCAATGGACAAACATTAGCATCACCTGCCGCCCTACTTTGTGTCACAATATTGTCAAATATTGGTCAGACTGTTTAAATGTTCTATAATTTATTAGGAAGAAACTGCATTTTATTTATGTTATTTGTTCTTAATAATAATCTCTTCATAACATATAAGTTTATATACATATAAAAATATTTCAGCTACGTAAAAATGAAAATTTTGTACCCTTTAGAACTAACAGTATGTCGACCGAGGACATGCGCGCCAAATTCTGAAATTTATAAATTCATATCTCGCTTATTACGTAAAATTTTGAAGTCGCGTTTGCACTAAAATTCTTAATTGGAAGATTTTCACAAAGAAATGAACGAGAGACCACGTCCGCGAATGAAGCACTTAAAGAACTATAGTTTTCATTATAATTTACATCATTTCTTTGCATTTGCAATGTATTTTCAGAACATTCCTTTGCCAGAAGAGTTACTCGGACAGCCTCTAGACTGATGGAAACATAGTTGTTTAAAGCGTTTCTATTCAATTGTATTTATTTTTCATTAATTTTGTTTTTTGCTTCTCTTGTAAAATCTGGTAAACTGAAGTTGACTCCTTTTCAAAATGACCGCTTCAGTTGTTATACAGAATGTGCGGATTGGCGGATTTCGATGGCCACCATTGAGATCTCGGAATACGACTTCGGTTAAATGGGACATGCGGTGCTCCTTTGAGAGGCCATCTTAGATGTCCTTTTGTTATGATAAAAATTCTCATAGGTTCCTAGAAAATGGCGGAAAACTGAATTTGGTTGATATTTTCATTTTGAAATTACTTCTAAACTATCTATAATCGAGATAAATGTTTCAATTAAAAAAGTTAAATATTTTTATTGTCTATCCAGTGGCATACGACAATAATTTTTCTATCGGCAAATTTTCGAGATATAACCCAAACTTACATTTTTTTAAGAGGAATCCATATTTGATTATTGTTCCAAAAAATGCTTATTCTTTTCTCTTTCGATTACTGCAAGGGTTTTTGTGTTTTAAATAATTTTTTAGATCATACCTGGTATACCTACCTACTAACGTGCATTTGAAAACATAGAGTTAAAATTAAATTATGAAACAGGGTAGTTATAAAATAAGTTATTTAAGTAAAATAAAATACTATTTTATAAAACTAATGAAACTACTGACAAAAAAATAAGATATATCATAAAAAATATTTAAAAATCTAAGATTCTAAGGGAAAAATGAATTTAAAACCCAATAACCCTTATACCAATTGAAAGAGAAAAAAATAAGTATTTTTTAGAGTAAAAATCAAACCTGGATTGCATTTAAAAATATGTAAGTTTGTGTTATATCTCGAAAATTTACCAATAGAAAAATAATAATATCTAACAGTTTTATTTGAAACATTTATCTCGATTACTGATAGTTTGGAAATAATTTCAAAATGAAAATATTGACCAAATTCAGTTTTCAGCCATTTTCTAGTAACCTATGAGAATTTTTATCACAACAAAAACACATCTAAGATTGACCCCCTTCCCCAAAGGCGCACATGTCCCATTTAATTAAATCGTATATTTTATAGTTTCCGAGATTCCAATGGTAGCCTTTGAAATCTGGACAGCCTGTATACCTTTGTACTGTATATGGAACGAGAGTTTTGCCTATTACAGTAAAAAAAAATTATCATGAAAGACTTACAGTTTATAGTAAGTTCCAAAACGTGTATTTTTATACGTTCGTCCATCTAAATAATAACTGTGCATGTATCAGCTTGATTGTTGTAGGCATAATTACTTTGAATAAATATAACCCGAAGTAGGAATTTCACCTGTCCTTATATCATTTTCTAATAAAACCAAATACTTATAGACAGAGCACTATTTTAGTTACAGTAATTGTATTTTGTAATAATTAGGGCTTTTCCTTGCATTGGCAAATTATAGGGCGTCTTTATAATTGAATTAATTAATCCAGGCATAAATAAGGTTAACTCCTTGCCCTTTTAACTACATCGGGAGACAGAAAAACATCAACATTCCTCCCAATCGCGTAGGCCATGACAATAATGTACACAGCACAACCGACTGTCACTTGTTAATTTGTTGTTTTATGACGTGTTGCACTGCACTGGCGCCATCTGCGATGCTGCAACGATTCTTCTCTTGTTTAGACAAACGTTACACTGAGTCATACGCATACGCATACGCATACAATTTTTACTGACTGATTTAGAATAAATTTACAATAAAACAAATGATGGTGGAAATAAATGACTGATGCTTTATTTAGAGAGACACTCATTTGTTACAAATTTAATTGAGTCACACACGTCATTAAGTATGTGTTTGTTTATTCGGTTTAAAAAGGAAACATATTTTTCATTTTTATGGACTCTATTAAAGTTAATTTATTTGTCAACTTTTTTTGGTAGTTCAATCAAAATATGCCCATAATAAATAATTATAATATTCATTTATTAAAATGAAAGAAAGTTGCAAAAAATTATGTAAAATTTGCCTGAAGCAATGTCGAAGTAATAAAAATATTTAGACGATAGCTATAATTAAAAATTGAATTTAAATGGTTTTAATTACTTCCTCTATTTAATTAATAGGTAGTTCAGTCATTGTAAATGAAAAGCTACTGTTTATGACATATTGAAAAATTGTTATTATATGATAATTATCTCTATTAATTAAAAATTACATTCTATAAATAACATACAAATCAAAAGTTGATTCATAGTTATTATTATTATTAATAATAATAAAATAGTAATATAACACAAAGTTCAAGAAGAAAATAGATGCGTTACATATAACCCAACTTATTTTTTGCACTACATTATCGAAGACATTATCGTTACAATTAATATAAAAATATAATCAGCTCTGTAGATCCAATGGTTTGCGCACCACTGCGATTTTAAGAAAACTTCGTCAATGAGGTTTACAAAAACTCGCGCCTGCGGGAATTTTCTGGGTAGCTACATCTCTGAATCACTAGGTTATGGTTCTAGTAACATGTGAACCAAACGGTTTGGTTGCATGACAAATTGCAGGGTGTAGGCAAATTTTCGCCCTTAACATCCGGACTGTATGAATATTTCTGCGATATGTGCGTGTTTTGTCATTTTCCAAATATTCTGATACTTCCACTGCACTGTAGTTCAATAAGTATAGCCCATAGAAAAATAGCGTAAATACAAAAGTTGTAGAAAATTTTGTCTTATACAATATTGATAATAATAACTTTTACTCTCCGATGTATAGAAACAGAGAAATTGAGGAAAAACCGAAAAAAGACCGAAAATTTCGAACTTTTTTCCCTATAACTCTGGTTTCACAGGGCTTTCGTTTCTGCAAAATTGGTTTCTTATCACTGGCCTTGGTCCTTACAACATATCCAAAAATTATAAATACCCGACCTTTTGCAAGGAACTTTGTATAACTTGACTGGACTATTAGTTTTTTATGCAACTTTTCTAAATACATATATACATATTTTAAAATAACATAACGCACACATCCAATGTGCGCAATATTCGTTTTATGCATTTTATTAATCATATTAAATTTCATGTACTGATATTTAAAATGGAGAGGGCTTTTGTGCGGGGGGTTAATAGTTACGTTAAATACTAAATAAAGATATTGCATTATATAGTCCTCGTTGCCTCATTAATCCAAACATTCCTGCATTTTTATGTAATTGATATTAAAATTTTCCAATGTGTTCTTCATTTCCATAGAGAAATACTCTTGAGTCTAATATTTCTTACAATTTTATTTGTCTTGTTGAGAGTCCCTGGTATAAATTCACTTGCAAACATTATGAGCATCGCGAATCATTCAACGTTCTTCAGTTGTTTACTATGTGAACCACGTATGAGTGAGTAGTTATGACGTCACACGTATACGTCAGTTGTATACAGGTGTTTATAGCTAGTTCACACACGAATGTACTAATTTGCAGAAATGGAAGAAAACATACTAGATACAATGAAAAGAAGGATTGGTTGATGGCGTAGGACTGCATTATGCAGTATGCATAGGCACAGGGTATAATTCCAATGCCTAGGACCTGATTGAAAGCTCACGAAATGTTGAAATTTATCTTTTAATCTACACAAAACCAATTATATTTTCTATATTTGTTTTCCGAATTTACCAATAGACAAAAATAAATACCTATAATAAATTATAATTATTATTCTGGGGTCTCGTGGCCATGTGCCTGAGTGCCTGGTAGCGAATGTGGGGTTCGATCTCAACCGAGGCCAATTTTTTTCGAATTTTAAAAAGGACAAAAGTGAACACTGTGGTTCACTCTCCACACTTACAATGAGTGTCCATGAGGTGAAGCTTGGTAAACGCCCGCACGATACGAATATATCATATCATATGTCATCATCATTACCGATATCTGTGTAGGTACAAAGCAGATTTGCCCACCCAGCAATGATGATGATATATTTATTTATACAGATATTATTAAATTTTATTATTAAAAAAAAAATACCATAAACTTAAATTACACGCCGCCCCTCACAGATTGTGTCTGAGGCCTCGAAAGGTATAAGTATAATCCCGCCCTGGTTAATGGTATAGTATAATCAATCACATATTTAGTAATTATTTTATGTATTTATTTTATTTTGGAATCATTAATAATGTTTATTCGCCTTCAAAAACGGGCGCAATTTAGCTTTTATCACCCGAGGGCTTATAAAGTTGCCAAGCAACAGCTATTCAAACGTCAAAATCGTGGTTTATAGATATATGTCAGACAACACAATAAATTCGATAAATCACATTTTTTGAACTCCGCTACTCACAAAACTTTTCGTATCCTTTCTCGTATACGTCTTATGACTTCTTTGGAACCAACTTGTCCTGTGCAGCTTCACATTCATCTGATATTCCTTTTCAATAATTGATCTTCCATTCTTATTTGACACTAAATTAAAATTGGTTATATACAAACAATCTACACAGAAACCACAGCGTACTTAAAATTCACAACGCCAGCACAACGATACCGAATATATACCTATTGAATCCTTGAATTTCGAGAACCAAAATAAAATAAAACGTTATTATGTACCACGGGCATAATCAAGATTATAGCACTCCAGAAATTCCCCCGCGCTACAATCTTTTGATTATGCCCTTAATATATAAATAACTATTATTATTTTTTTACTTTTGTACTGTACCTTGTTGCATCTTAAGAAATGAGTAAATAGTGCTGCTATCGGCGGCCGGTTTACAATTATATAAAACAAAAAGATGAAATATGTCAAATGATTTTTTTAAAATAAACAAGCTATAGTAATCATTAATAATACCTACCTACTTTTAGTGATATAACTAAAATATACAAACCACAAAATTAACTTATCAGTTGTCAAACTATTGATTTGACAAGTAAACTTTCTACATTGTAAATCGGTGTCGCCAATTAGCCAATCACTGACTCTCAAATATAAGTCCTATCTTGCGCAACGCTCCATGGTGCAACAAGGAACAAGGTATAAGTGTATATAAGTGTTCAATTGTGATTCTGAAACCAGAATTCCAAGTTAAACATTAAACAACTAAAAGTGGAGCGCGCAACAACTGGGCGACGGATAATTGGGTGATCGGTATTTGAGCGGCATAAACTTCACGCTTAGCAGGCATAGGATTATTATATTTTGCAAATATTGGTAAAGCTAACCTAACCGCACGTAATGGAACCTAACGACCTAATCTCTCTCTCCAAATTGAAGTCTGATATATATACTTTGCAGTAAAAATATGTTGCCATTATTAAAATGATTGATTTACATACAACTGTAAAAACTGTATTTATTATTCGTGACGTCCTATATTTTTGGGTATAACATGTCTCAAATAGATTGCAGTAGATGGATACGTAACTATAAATTTAAGAATTGTTACAACCTAGTATTTTTTGTTAAATTGTTTCATTTGAATGAGTATTTTACTACATATTGTTTAGTACGTGTTCCTTTTAAACGATACATACTAATTAAGATAGCATTGTATTCTGGGTTTTTCTATATGTCATATCCGTTCTAAAATGTTTCAGAGAACTGAAACAAACAACTGTCTTTAATGTAAAGTGAATAGTATAATAATATATTAAATTAAATAAAGATAATATGTATATTATGTTACCGACTAAACCCTATTGTTGGACAAAAAAAAAGTTTGTGATTTGTTTAAGTATGAGGTATGAGCATCTGCAATCAGCATCGATTAACCACCAAAAACTAAATTTTCACATATGATAATCTATTTCAATATAATATAATATAATATAATATAATATAATATAATATAATAATAAAATAACTTTATTCACAAACGTCAAAGGCGAGGTTCAGCCAAGGCTGATCTGCCACCTAACCCAATGATTACAAACAAAAAAAATTCACAAAATTACAAAATGAAGATTCATAAATTCATACAAAACTTAGTAATCTAATATAGTACAACAAAGAATAAACTAAACTAATTATTAATTTAATTTAACAGCAAAAGTAAAAGTAATTATTTTAAGGTATGGAGCACTTCACGATTTTTTAAGAAATTGTAAGAACATCCTCTAAGGTTTTTGGTATAAAGTTTAGGGGCCAAATAAGAAAAAGATTTTTTTATATTTTACCTTATTAAAAGAAGGTACAGCGTATAACTTATTGCCTCTTAGGCTATATAAATTATTTTTCAATTTTAATTTATTAATTAAATATTGTGGATAACCAGTAGTTCTAATTTTGTGTATTAGACAGAGAAATAGTGTTATAAAAGGGTCATTAATATAATCAATGTTCGCAACAGAACGGTACTGTGAAATATGATCATACTTTCTCACATTAAATACAAATATACTAACCCAAATACAAAAAAATAACATTCACAGACACCTCATTATATAGATATTGTGTGCATGCGTGTATTTAATTTATATAGAGTTGCATGAAAGCTTTATTTAAATAAGGTAAATTGATATTAAAATCATTTATAAAAAATATAAATTGTTGCATGAATCCTGCATTACTTTTTTATATTTAGTCATTTTATGATTGAAGGTTCATAAACAATAAAAACAGTATTGTCTTTTTTATCCTACGATTTTTAAGAAAACATTTCATATATGAATGAAATATCAAAAACCTACGTGAAATTTGAACCGTACACCTACGGAAATTGTTGCAATATTAGTAACGTACTTAGAAAATATTATACTTTGAAAAATGGTACGAGAAATCATGAATATTGAAAAGAGCTATACAAAAAAGAGAAAATTATTTATCGTAAGTGTGATTCATGTGATACACCCACTAAATTTCATAAGATTAAATAACTTAAGAACACACGCAAATATGCAACAATAAATTAGCAGACCTTTTGCCCATAATGTTAAATGTGACAGCTCTGTTCACAAACAATTTTTAATGGGCGACATGTTTTAGTTGTATCGGATTATATCAGCCGCTATTATACATTTCCAAGAAATAATAAATAAATATATTTATGTATCGGTAATTCTGGTCAAAGATTGATCTTTGTAGATACTAGATTGTTCACATTGTGTTTGTGTTCACGGTTTACAGCCACGTTGTACTTTAGTGTTCGTTTGATATAACAAAAAAAAGATGCCGCGTTAAGTATTCTGCAACAGCTCCGTAACACATTCATGTCGGTATAATAGCACACAGTTTGAAGATATTCAAAAAATATATAGAGGAAAAATTAGCATTAAAAAAATTAAAACCATATGAAAATATTATCAATGTAGGTCCTACGTGGTTCATAAGAAAAATTAGACAGCCAGTATATTAGGTACTCCAAAATATATATTTGGGAAATTAAAATATATTTAACTGACAGATAATATTACTGTAAAAAGATAGGTCGTGTTCGTCATAGATTATTGATAGAATATATAGATGATATGTTTAGCGTTAGTGTTAATACCGGACGTTATCCCAAGGATACTCATATATGAAAATAAAGAATGTATGTACATTCTTACAAATTGATTGTTAAGACTTTTACAAATACTACAGCAATAAATGTCTTACATAGTACATATATCTTGATTCTTCATTGTTCTTACACGAGTACCATTGCATATTTTAGCAGCCAATAAAATCTAGCATTACGTAACCAATTTACATAATAAGCGAAAAAATACAGATGCATTTCCTTGTAGCTCTCAGCTAGAATTTAATTTTACTTTGCATTAACTTACCCCGGGGCAAGTTGTTTAATACCACTGGTTACAACAATGGTGAGAATGAGAAATGACAGCTGAAAGACGGATTTATAATAGATAAATGATCAAGAAGGATGGAGTGATTTCCGATTTGATTTTGCTACAACTTCCTGTTTTAAATTGTGATATAAATAAATAAGTAGTAAGTGATCGGTTGTGGTACTGATTAGCCAGCTTCAAATCAAGGATTAAAGAATCATACATTTATCAAAAAAAAATTATACAGGCTGTTTCAGACCACTCGTGCCAGTTTGTTTTTTTTTTTTCAGAACAACGACGTCCAGAGGTTCAGGAAAAAACTAGCATGACATAATCCTACCTGAAGAATTTAATGGTAGTAGTCTCGATTTTTCAAATACTAGTAGTAGTAGTAGTTTTTGAATGTAACAACATGGTGTTTTTTGTTATATTAACATAAAAAGGAAATGGCGAGAGGTACTGTGCTAGCCACGAGGGATAACATGGAGGACATGATTCGGGACGGTCTGCCACAGTGTTGGATTATAGCATAAGCCAACTAAGCTATAGCTTAGGGCCTCGACTCATTGGGGGCCCCGCGGAAATTGAAAAAAAAACAATAATGAACATTTTTCTTGGAAAAAACTAACGTAGTCAAGAAATTTATGGAATATATAAGTTTGTGTATGCATTAACTGCAAGTCATTTCTAAAGGTCAAGAATTAGTTGATTTTGTATTAAAGGCGAAAAATTCGCGCTTTTAACTATTCATCTTCGAAGTGTAGTGCAGTGGATAGAGGATAGTATTCCATTAGTGATCCTTCTATCGGCCTATCAGCGTACCTCCTCCACTCGGGCAAGTTTCGCGCGCTCGACATAGGAAGTTATACGACAGTATCAACTTAAACTTACAGACTTGAGTCCGACCAAATTGGAAATATTATCAAGTGTTATTATTCATAAATTTTAAGTAAATGTAATAGCATCAATTTGTTACTTCTTATGAGTTATAATTCTACACTAAGGTAATCATATTTAATTATACCGTTTAAAAACAATGGTACATACAATTATAAATAATTTACAAACGAGATTACTTTATTCTATGAATAAAGACTAATTTTCTTAGGGGGTGAGGGTGTAAGGGCCCCCAAAACCTATTGTGCTTAGGGCCCCTCATAGGGTTAATCCGGCCCTGGTCTGCCACTTGGTAAGAGAAAATGACATGTTAAGCGCAGTCAACAATAACCGACATCGGCTGCAAAAATACATCGAAGGATGTGGAAGGCACTTCGATATTTAAAAAAAAGTATTTATTTTGTAAATAATATAAAAAAATGTTTCCAACAAAAGTTGTAGAATACACGTCCAATGATAGAATCTCATTTGAAATTCTGAACCTGAGTGTAGTTACGTCTACTTCCGGTAAATTCCGAAAATCGAGACTAATACCATTAAAATCTTCATATAAGATTATGTTATGCTAGTTTTTTCCTGAACCTCTAGGACGTCATAGTTCTGAAAAAAAGCCTGGCACGGGTGGTGTGAAACCCTCTGTATTGTAGTAGTTCTAGGGACGACTGGGAATAGGAAACAACTCTTTTTTACTACCACTTAAGGGATACCTGGACGCGATCATGACAAAAAAAATTGGGTATCGTATATTTTCTGTTTTATTTTATTTTTTCTTGAAAGACTATCCTCTCTCCCGTCACCTATAAGCAAGGGAGGTATTGTAATTGATCAAAATATTCTATGGTCAGTTTTTAGCCAATATAAGTACGTTTCAGGGTCCCTAGAATATGATTTTACTACATAGTTTTATGATGTGTACGATTTGTACATGCGTGCGTGTGCATGTGAGTGAGTATGTGGGGGATCTGCGTGCGTGAATGTGTGACATTTTTTTGTCACTGATAACTGATAACTCCAATAGCACAATTCAAAAAATTACATTTCTTTGTTTTTTAAATTGGCTTCAATTTAAATCTCATTTGGCTAACGTTAGGGTACACGTTACTCATAAATAAACTTACCCTAGCGGACAAAATGTAAATTAGTATTACGTTTCACTCCGTTAGTATTATATTTTACTCTATTTTTTGATAACTCGTAACTCGGACTAGGGGAACTTTACTTAATTTTTAATGCGTAGTTCAAAACGAGTGTTAGTTGTAGTTTTAAAATATCGTTGTAACTCCATAGATAAATTACTAATAAACATACTATGTTAAAATTACACTGTTGACGGTGTTTAATTTACACCAATTCCAGTTGGTGTTAAATTCCTGTGTAAAAGTGTTAAAGTTATTCTGTAGATAGTGTTGGATATACTCCTACTGTTGAGTTAATAACAAACAAAAGGTGTTAACCATTACTCAAAATTAGCTCTACAGCTATGTTAATTTTTTTTACTCCAGCAAAAGTGTTCTATTTAACACGAAAATCTGTGTGGACCTATATAGAATTCTCAGAATGTTAAAATTGAGTAAAAATTAACACCGAATTTCTTAGAGTGTAATTGTGCTGGGCACAACAGATTTTTAATAAAATATTTACTAGTTTTGTTCGACAAAATGCAGTAGGTGGAATGGTGGTGGTATTATAAATATTTTAGCGTGCGCAGCCGACGCCACTGAGTCTAACCAGCACGCGACCGACGCCACTGGTCGAGTGTTTCTAACGTAATCGTACACTTCTCTGAAAGCGATGACGTAATAGGGGACTACAGCGTAATTGAATTAAGACAAATTAAAAAAATATTGAAAATATATGCTAAATAATGAATATTAATAAAGAAATAAAACGATATACATGAAATACTTCGGAAATAAGGAGGTTTTTGTTATAGCAGCTCGTCACTCATATGTATTCCATATATATTATTTTGATTGGCGACTCGAAGACGGCCTATAAATAAATAACAGTTAGGGGGAGGAGCCTACTACCAATGGAAATAGAGAAATTCAAATAGCGGAGGCGTGGCTATCAGTCCAGTATTGCAATTCTCAAACAGTTTTATTTGAATACAAATGTTTTGCATTAAACTTAATAATTTAAATACATTTCCAATTATAAATCATGTAAACTTGTACGGTGTAATAATATTCATTTATTTTTTATAAATATGATTTAGAAATAGCATATATTTCAAGAACATTTAGGTCCAGGAAGAAAACAGTTTGATATAAAAACTCATATTCGTGACGTCACATCTATATTTTCAAATTTCGGGGGACTATAACTCGCTTATTAATAGGAATTTTTTCACTGGATTTTCACCGACAGTCTTAGTTTTACTTATATGTTCAGATGAAATTATATTTAAAAAATGGTGGAATCCCCTATTGCCGCTCGCAGGTGCCTGAAGTCTGTGGCAAAACCTTGTTCTGGAATAATTACGTAGTTGTGTAGAATAATGCAATATATATAAAGGGGGCGCAGCGCTGTGCAAATTCAGTTCAGTCAGCTGAGTTCAGTTTAGAGTTCGGTCCAGTTAGTGAGTGGATAAAAGTTAGTCGGTGGAAATAAATTGTGATGTAAACAAGTTAGTCTACACGTAAAGTGAAATAAATAGTTAGTGAATAAAATAGTGTTTAAAAAATAATCTTAGTGTTTAAGTATTTAATAATATTTTTAGTTTTAAATTAGTGTTTATATTTGTTTAATCATAGTGATCGTTAATTTTATTATTTCATTTCTTACTTATTTATCGTTTAATAAACAATTCTTTTAATAATTAATAATTTTCTAAATTTTACACCACCCAAATAAATAAACGTTACAATATTAAGAATTGTTACTATATAATAGCCCGTGTTAAATCATTTTAAATAAATGACTGTTTTATTAATTACATATTGTTTAGTATATGTTTCTTTTAAACAATACATTGATACATACTAATAAAGAAAATAATATTATATTTAGAGTATTTTGTCATATCCGTTCTGAAATGTTTCAGAGAACTGAAACGATTACCTTGAAACTCAAATGAATATTAAAAGCAATATAATTCATAAGTGTCACCGATTCATTAGCAATCTGAATCGAATTTTCTGGATACGCTTTTGCCTTTATAGGTAGATATATGAATATTTATGTGGTATACTGTATTCAGGATGTGTATTGGCAAAAGCATTATCAGTTTAGAAAATGTGAACCGCACAGGGTTTTGAATTTTATTTTGAAATAATGAAAAGTAATGTAATAAAGGCAAAACTCACCTCATTGTAATATGCTTTTCTAGTATCCACAATATAGGAGTATTTACATGTTCAGAAAGGAAAAAGAGGGAAGAATGAACAAATAGTGAAGGTAATTTGATATGTTTATTTAGGTTAAGTTTTGTTAGTTAAGTAAGGTTAGGGTTGATCATGGAATATATAATAATGTGCACATGCACACAGGCTGCCTATGTGAAATCATATTGTAGAGAATATAATGTTCATCTTTTAATTTTCCTGTAGTTTCTTTCTGCGCAATATAAGACCAACTATCACAAATTCTTTTCATTTAAAAAAAGCCCCTTCACAATACCCTTTATTTCAAAGTGCCATGCCATGGAACAATCTAATTATTAAATATATATAACAGATATGAAATAGACATCCGGTACTCGGTACACATTTCCCTAAAATTATTACTTCCGGCAGTCAATATCCCAACGGCTAATATTCCGTAACCCGATATCCAAAATAATTCAAAATTATAATGCCAATTTTCATTGCCAAAATTTTACGCGCAGGGCCGGTCAGCAGTTGATTTACGCACAAGCAGTGGAGGCAGTTGCCTCGAGCATAGTAAGACAGAGGTCCCTGTCTTACCGGACCCCCACACAACAGTAAAAACTAATATTAAGTATATAATGAATTTAATTTAATATCTGTTAACCTGTATATAATTTTTATTTCTACTTGCTTATCAAATCAACTATAACTTATTATTTCATTAGTTAAACAGAATTGATTTTATGTATTGTATGTATTTAAATTTGCATAAAAATAAATACACTTATATTTTGTATGAGTGATTTATTTTAGTAGGACTCCCAAAATATGTATGTTATTCTGCCACTAATACCGAGATCCTAAAACGTCGACATTCCAAAATCTCTACAACCCAAAACTTGATAGCCCAAAATACCGACCAGATTAGATGCATTCTAAAAATATTTGTGAAAAATATCCCAAACTCACGGACCTCGATCTGACTACGAATAATATTTTAAGGAGACATACTTATTTTTACCTCCCGTCATACCGTAGGTAAGGGAGGTATTGTAATCGTGCCAAAAATTCGATGGTAAGTTTTTAGTATATAAGCACGAATTAGGGTCCCCAAAACACGTTTTTACTATTTTTACGATGATGTCTGTGTATATGTGTGTGTGAAGATTTTTTTCGTCCACGATAACTCTAATAACAAACTTTCAAATATTTCTATTTTCCGTATTTAAGCTTTCTGCATTCATAAAAAGAGTTGATTAGATTTTGGGTAAAATTAAATAACCGGAAGTGACTGATTGCTTGATGCCCATAACAGTTTTTAATGAAAAATTATATATTATTAAAATATAATCCAAAACTTTTCAATTTTAGTATTTAAGATTTTCGTGACAAATATATTATTCTATACTCCAAAACTTGTCAAATTTAGTATTTAAGACTTTTATATGAAAAAGAACGACATATTAAATTTTGGCTAAAATTGATAACCCGGAAATGATGCTTTACTTGAAGTTCTCAACAGGTTTTCGTGAAAAATATTTTATGATATATTCCAAAACTTTTCAAATTTGGTATTTAAGATTTTTATATTAATGAGAACGACATGTAAGATTTTTTCTAAAATTGATAAACCGGAAGTAATACTTTACTTGAAGCTCTGAACAGATTTTTCGTGAAAAATATAGTAGGAAATATTCCAAAACTTGTCAAATTTAGTATTTAAGACTTTTATATAAAGGGAAGCAACATATTAGATTTTGGCTAAAATTGATAAACCGGAAGTGATACTTTATTTGAAGCTCTGAACAGATTTTCGTGAAAAATAAACTGATACAATCCAAAACTTTTCAAATTTGGTAAGACTTTTATATTAATGAGAACGACATACTAGATGTTTTCTAAAATTGATAAACTACTTTGCAGGAAGCTAAAAACAGATTTTTTGAAAAAATATATTAAAACATGATTCAAAACTTCTCAAATTTGGTATTTAAAACTCGTGTATAATTTGAAACATTGGATTTTGATTATACCTATATGATAAACCGGAAGTAGTACTTAATTTGGAGCTCTTAACAAATTTTCGAGGAAAAACATTATAAAATATAATCCAAAATTTGATATTACAGACTTTTCTATTTATTGCAACAACAAATTAGATTTTGTTTACAAACGATCAACTGGAAGTGATACTTTACTTAAAGCTCATTGCTATTTCAAACACAGAATTGACGGGAGGTCCTGCGTTGGCCACATCAGATTTTTTTTAAATATCATGATAAAGCTGTCAGTATTATGGTTTAAGAAACATTAGACTACCAATATTTTCGGCTGTAGGGATTTTGGAATATATAAATTTTACAGTTTCGAGATTTGATACGATAGGATCTGATCGTCAGAATTTTACCGTTGAAATTTTAAATGTCGGAATTTTTAACATCAGCAGCACCAAATGACATGACATGTCCCTACATGCTACTATTCCTAACATTGCCGCAGCTTGAAAAGCATTACTGCATTAAATAATGTAAATTAAAGTGTCTTTTTTATATTATTTTTAAAAGCATAAGATTGAGCTATGCAGAATTAGGTGTACCAATCTGTTTTATGTAGATTTTGTTCATGATAAATTCATATACGAGTATTTTGAATAATTATAGAACAACAATTATAAATTAATTTTTAGATAAATATAAAATTACTTGTTACTAAAATATTATGTATGGTCATTAAAACGAAGGAAAAAATTAGAAAGAAAGGCCACTTGTATGTAATAGGGGATTCCACCATTTTTTTTTCAGAAAGTATAAGTAATTCTGAGACTATTGGTGAAAATCCGGTGAAAATTTTACTATTAATAAGCGAGTTATGGTCCCCCGAAATTTGAAATTATAGATGTGACGTCACGAATATAAGTTTTTATGTAAAACTGTTTTCTTCGTGGATCTAAAATGTTCTTGAAATGAATGCCATTTTTAAATTATATTTATAAAAAACAAATTAAGAAACGTTCAACATCTTGTTCGGTGAGAGGTTCATTAAAACGTACAAATACAACGCAATTTTTTGATAGAAATTATTTAAATATCATAACAACAAGGAAACTGATTCGAATTTGTTCATTTTGATCCGCTAACTGACCAAGGCGTTGATGAACGTTTCTGCAACCGGGCTTAAATGTTGTTAAAACGTATGTTACATGACATATGTGTGATGACATTACAAATTACAATACAAATTATTGCAAAATGTTTTTAATTCAATGGCGATTTAATTCTTTTTCTTAAAATTTAAGCCCAGTCGCTCCGGCGCGCCAATACAGATTGCTTCCTGAAACTATTTCAGAGTTTCGGCACGTTAATAGTGCTGTCCGGTGTGTGGTGTAGTAGTATGATACTGAAATATTTACAATTTCAATTTTTAAATTAAAACAGATATCGCATGTAGTACAATTATTTTGGTACACATTTATTTTCAATAAGAAACCGACTACATTCTGCTTATTTTTCTGCCAGACAGTTTTACAATTTCCAAAAAAATACTAAGTATATGAAAAAATGTATTAACATGAATTCAATATTTTCCAAGTTCTTCTTTTATTAATCGTCAAAATACATTCTATACATATGAGCAAAATAAACATATTAAATATTGAAAAATTCTCAGATATTTTCCTTTTCTACAAATCCTACAAGATACATAATTTTTTAATTTTTTTAATTTTCTAATTTTTCAGATGGTATTTTCAAAAATTTATCATAGACTAGTTTTGACGTTTTATTTGTTAATACTCTGCTTCCTATTGGGTATTGTACACAGTTATAAAAGTATTGTACTCCCCGGTCATAATTGTACTCCTATTAGTTTATCAATTTTATGAAATGTTACAGACTACTATAGCCTGCTTGTAAGATTGGCGATTTTATTTGATCAATATAATTTTTTAATCAAATATCTTATGCATCTCAAACTTATCAGGAAGTTTGCTATTCTCTGTCAATAAAGTGTGTTTAATAAACGCTATGTCAAAAGAATCTTTTCATACTGTATTTTGGTTTTGGGAGCAAATTTAAAAAATTGTCTATACGAAGGAGGTTCTCCACCGTATTAAGTAACATTAGAACATGGGTCATTTACGTATATCAAAACTAGACCTTAAAACTGCATGTAAGATCAAAGTTTAAAAAAAGTTATGTTATTAAAATAATCGAGTTTTTAATGCTCTTAACATCTACGTCATACATCTATTCTATTCCAAATTGTTACTACTTTTTTCAAATAAATGAATGCATAAAATAACGAAATAGCGAAAATAAACCAAGTAATACTATTTGAATTTATGATGTCACACTAGACTGAAGCCACGTGTGTTTGTATGAATATGAAAAATATGTTGAATGATACAGGCTACAAGCGGCAATCAAAACTTGATGGTGGTGACCGGCATAGCTGAACGTGGGATTTCGGTGGTCGTGCGGTTTGAGGCAGCGGCATCGGAATTTATATATATATATATATATATATATATATATATATATATATATATATATATATATATATATATATATAAAATCATACTTTTGTAATTTTCTGTTTCCCTAATTAATCAGTAAGCTAAATTAATTTTGAATGGTTTTCATTTTCAACGGTAAAAACTGTAGGTATGTAAATATCGAAAATCGCCCCAAAAATAGCAATAGCCATGGAATTTGACAACAATATTAACAGATGTTTAATGTTGCTCTTTTATTTGAAACTTTTTTCCTAAAATAATGGAAGGAAATTACGAAAATATAATTTTAAGGCTTATTCACAGTACTAACATTATACTTAGAAATTATAATTATATTTAAAATATATAATTAAAAATTATACTTAAAAATGACCGTCTTAAAATATGTTAAATAGATGTTCACTTAAAAATACAATTTATAATTAACGAATTGTACCATAATTAAAAGTACATACTTAACTTACTGAAGTTTGCATAAAATTATTAATTTAAGTTAAATTAATTTCATTACTAATTTGAATCTTTCGAACGCTGATACTTGAATGTGTTGACATAAACGCATATTTATAAGTATAATAATTATAAGTACCAATTATAACTTCGCTTGATTTCAGTGCTGTTAATAAGCCTTTAAAGTCGTATTCGGCTGTATGCATGCATATTTCTAAGTATTGATTAGGATAGTTATTTAAACATTTTTTTATGTGTTAATATAGATCAATTCATGTGACTCCAAGTATTAGCAAACTCCATGCAATAATGCAGGCACGTAGCCAGGAGAGGAGCTCTAGGGGCTAGAACACACCCCCCCCCTCCGAAATTCTAATGAATTTAGTTTAAATTGGTACATAAAATACTAAATTCAAATTTTGTTTGTTCTAAACTCTCATAATAATCCGTGTTTCATTTTTAAGAACCCCTCCCCCAAAAAAGTTCTGGATACAGGCCTGATAAAAATTATAATAAAACTCCTGCCCTCCATTCCCTAAAATTCCCCGAAAAAAAAAATCCTGTCTACAGGCCTGTACTAATGATTACAATTATAGTATAATAATTAATAATATTTAAAATTATCTTATTAATATTAAACACATTAGTTGCCAGTGTGGTAAATATGAAAAACGGTTATATTTTTCATCTAATAAATAATGTAAAAGTCCTAATGATTTATAGTATCTACATATTAATAAATTACAAATAAAATAGTTTTGAATGTCAAAACACATAAATTTGAAGCCAATTTCAGTAATATCTTTCATCATTAAAAAACTTTTAAATTATATAACAAGCGTGAAATATTTGAAATCGTTAATTAATTAAAAATTCTTCAATTTCATGGTACTAATCTCTTCAAATATTTTTATGTAATTTTTTTCCCATATCAAATTTATAATCTTGAAACAAGTTTAAATATGCGTACCCTGCTGCGTGCATTTTAAATTAATTGTCCCATTTGATAACAGAAAAGTGTTTCTCGATAATATGTAAATTAAATTGTTATTTTAACCGAAATATTTCAATTTCGCTAATAATTTACATTCCACGGACATAAATACATACCATTTTCCACAAAGTAAGTTGGCGTGAACCTTAAAATTATTCAAAGAATGGTCAAACAATCTTATCTGAGCATGCAAATTTCACCTTGTCTACACTCATACATATTTATCTGAAACAATCTGAAAATAGACATTTACCATACCATTTAAAAAATATAACACTTTCATGTGTTGCTGGGTTAAAAACTCAATAAAATACAGAAATTTTTTACATTTTGTTTTAAATTCGCTTCTACCGGGACAAAAGATTATAAGGAGAAATTCCAATTATTACGTTTGGATTAAATTATGAGTCCCAACGTACATAATTTTGTTTGAGAACAAGGTTATAAATCTTGGAAGTTTATGGGCATGCGTAAATATGCCTAAAAAGGTCTAGTTGTACGTTTTGGTTTTAGGTACCAAATTTAATCCAAAGGTAATAATTGAAAAGAATAATCGACTTATGTCCTTTTGTCCCGGCAGTACCGAATTGTATTTTTGCCAGTTTCATTTCAGTAATGGGGTATTCTACTACAATAAAATTCAAGACCAATAATTAATTAACAGTATAGATTATAATTTAAAAAAAAAAAATAGAAAATATAATTAGCGCGTTGCGCGGAAAACTTGTGAAGCAGTTTGCTACCCGACGTTTCTTATAAATTTTGTACTCGACTAAAGGGACAAGCGATTTGAGGCCCCATGGAGTGGATTAAATATTAAAAAAATATAGTTTTTTTTATTACATTTTTTCATGTATTAGTCAATTATATGCAATAAGTATTGTTTTATGACTGAAGACCTTGCTTAACTAAACTTTTTGTACTCGCGGCCACTTTCAGGTTTCAGAAATTCTTCGCCCGGGTCCATAATTGGACATTTTTTAAAAAGTTAAATTGTCACGTACGCTTAGAAAAGGCCAAAATTTCACTTTCCACTGAGGCCAAACCTGTCCTACCCTGGAATCATTTAGAGTACCGACTCATAAAAATCATATAGCGGGTAACCTAACAATTTTAGCTAAAGTTTACGGGAGATTTGTAAACTACAATTTAAAATGACACGCAGTATCAATTAACTCATTTTCGTTGAAAATGGAAGATAGGATAGGACATATTGCTAGTACATGAAACTTTTAAATTACATACAATATAAATAGCAATGCAAAATCCAAATCTACTAACAACTTATTTTCACTGAATACAGAATGTCTTAGAAATAGGAGGACATGGCTTAACTACAGATTCCTGGGCCCAACATAAGACGATTTAACTAAACTTACATATATCCGAAAGTGCACCGTTTAGTCCGTAGATCAAAGTCCTTCTAAAAAAATTAATTTTGCTTATAAGGACGTACCGCTTTGTTCGATTTAAATGAAATTTGGTATAACAATCAATATGGACACATTCAATAGTAAAAGTCTCTGTCTCTGCGTAAGTTGTAATATCTGTAACGATTTAGACAACTGTAAATGACTTCGCCGTGTAACTTTTAAAATACATTTTATCTAGCAGTCTATCCAAATGTCAACCAACTGATTTTTAATGACAGCAACAAATTGTTTATGAGTTGTCAATTTTCTCAATTTGTTTAAGAGTAAACTAACATTATTTAATCGTGTTATTATAATAATGACAGCAAAATACTATTAGGCCGAACAAATGGATAGTTACTAATTTTAAAATATGGCAAAGAAAATTTTTGAATAAACAATTGTTACTGTCATTAAAAATTAGTTGTTTGACATTTGGATAGACTGCTAGATAAAATTTATTATAAAAATTACACGGCGCGGTCATTTACATTTTTTTTTCTAACTAAATCGTTACAGATATCACAACTATTGAATGTATCTTTCAGAAAAACATTTTACGTTATTGGCGTTGCCATTACGATCCAGTGAGGGGGCACAAGGAGCAATATAAATACAAATTTCTTTTTCTTTTGTTTTTTTAATTGAGTAGTAGTTTCTTATATTGTTTCTGTTCTACACAAATGAAGATGGATAATGTTATTCTCATATGCCAAATTTGATCATCATAGAATTGTGATTTTTAATTAAAATTGTGTATATGCAGGGTGATGACTCGAACACCGGAATATAGAGATTTAACATGTAAAATCAGATTATCATAATTTCGTGCTTCCCTGCCAGTTGGGTTGTCAAACTAAACGCCAAAAATACTGCAGTCATTAAAATACCTGTATTCTCGGTGAAAATTTGCATCGTTACATATTACAGCTTCAATGAAAGCTTTTGTAATTTCTTTCGATAAATTTTAAAGTTATCTGAGTTATTCTCACATTTTACGTCTCATTTTTTAGAAACAAACGCCATAGATCTCAGTTGTTACTATGCGCATATCCTCATAGCGCATATCTTCTATCTCTTTATATTGAAAAGGTCTATTATTTTAGGTAAATAAAAGCATCTGAATCGATAACCGAAATTAATTTTGCATGCTTTTTAACGGCAAAAATTAGCTATGTCGAAAATCAATTGAATAATAGCGATAGCCATGAATTTGAAACAAAATAATTAACAAATATCTAACGGTTTACTAGTCAAATCAGGTTAATATATTTTTATTAACTACTATCTCTATAATTTCTGTTTCAGTGAACAACTATCTATTAAATTAAATTGATAATTGTTTATATGTACAGATATTACAAATAATATTTTTTTAAAACTATCCAACTTGATAGATAAACCGTTAGACATTTGTTAATTTTGTCTCAATAGGGGATTCCACCATTTTTTTATAATTTTATCAGAAAGTATAAATAAAACCAAGACTATTGGTGAAAATCCGATGAAAAATTCCTATTAATAAGCGAGTTATAGTCCCCAGAAATTTGAAAATATAGATGTGACGTCGCGAATATAAGTTTTTATATAAAACTGTTTTCTTCGTGGATCTAAATGTTCTTGAAATGTATGCTATTTCTAAATTATATTTATAAAAAACAAATTAATATTATAACACTATACAAGTCTACATGCTTTATAATTGCAAGTGTGTCAAAATTATTAAGTTTAATGCAAGAAATTTATATTCAAATAAAAACTGTTTGAGAATTGCAATACTGGACTGGTAGCCAGTCCGCTATTTGAATTTGTCTACTTCCATTGGTAGTAGACGCCATCCCCTGACTTGGATTCGTTATATATTTATAGGTGGTCTTTGAGTCGCCAATCAAAATAATATATATTTCATATGAGTGACGAGCTGCTAAAACAAAAACCCCATTATTTCCGAAATATTTCAATTATATCATTTTATTTCTTTATTAATATTCATTATTAAGCATCTACTTTCATTATTTTTTACTAATTTCTCTTAATTCGATTGAGCTGTAATCCCCTATTCCATGACTATTGTTATTTTGCAGGTGATTTTCGACAATTTCATAACTAATTTCTGCCGTTACAAATCCCTATGTTCCGGTGCTAGAATTATTATCCTGCATAAAATCATACGTATGAGTTTTTCATGTTAGATTTATTTCATTATTTCAATATTTATTACTTATATATTTTGTAAGTAAAATACTCAATATAATTTTGTGTAATTGTTTAATAGTTTATTATAGCTTAATTTTAGTTTTATATAAATATTAAAATTAATTAAAGATGTAAAATAAAATTTTATTTCCTTACATTCCTACATGAACCTAATTATTAAATTAAGACTGTAGATATCCGAAATAACACGGTATTTATACTTAAATTCCACGATCACCCAACTAAAAAATATATCACTTTATTTAACTATCATAGACCGGGCACCAAGAAACATTACGTTTGAAAAAACCGGTGGATTCATTCTTATTGATGATTTGAGTTCAGAAAGACCTAAAGAATGAAATTCTGAATGTTGCCGGACAAAGTCAGTGGTCAATTTTTTTTTATAGGGGGTGTAAGAATTATTGAATGAAATCGCTGTAATGGTAAAGAAAACGTTCTTTATTACTACTAAAAAGTTGTTTCTGTAGGGTATGAAACTACAAACACCACGAATATTATAAAATACAAATTTAATATGGTAAAAAAGCCGCGTGCCTGAGTGTTTGGTCGCGAATCTGGGGAACCGGGTTCGATCCCGACCGATGCCAAGAAGAAATATTTCTAATTTAAATGACACAAAAGTTACCCTTGTGGTGCACTCTCCACACATTAATAAGTGCCCGTGAGGTGACGCCTGGTAAACGCCTGCACGGTTTCCGGATACGACCGATGGTTGTTTTCTTTGTTTCCTTCTCAACAGTAGTTTATACCAGCTCCAAAGTATTTTAGCGGGCCATATTGTACCCGACACGGTTTAGACGTTTTAGTTATAAAAGAGTTTTCACATAACGTCAACCTAGATAGTGTGGTAGCTTATTTTGATATCTGAGTTAACAAATTTAAGTGCAAATTCTAATAGTTGCTCCAGAAAAAGCAGATTGATGATAAAAAAATTTTAGTTAGAGACCAAGTATATTACATTTAAACATGCCCGTGTTGCCAGATCACAGCCCTTCGACCCCTTCTGTCCCTGTATTAGTAAAAAATCTCCCACTTTATTAAGCTATGTCTCTTAAACAATATGCCCAAAAAGTTATTTTTATTTTAATATTTGTCATTTATATATTTCTATAAACTGAGATCTTTTCCAATAAATGGGAAGCACTGTTTTGAAGCTACAGTGAAAAATGTGACATTTACTATTGCTTGATATAGAAAACATATACAAAAAAGCTCTCTTTGATTGCATTTATCTCAAATTTGAGATGGTCAATCGATTTTACCAATGAGAAAATATGTAAATATTATTGTTCTGTACAATAACCAGCCACTGAGAGAGTAAGCCAGCTCAACTTGGCGCCGGTACCAAGCCCGAGTAAATGGTGAGGGTTGGTGGTAGGAAAAGCATGCGACTGTAAAATCTTCGCCAAAACCAAAGACGGAAAGTGTAGGATCGGAAAGTGGTATAAGAGCTAGGGTGTTCCTCGCAAGTGACATGCAGTTGTAGCCTCGCCTGACCCCTGTGCCAAGTCGGTTAGCCAGTCCTCAGGATTAGAACTCTCAATCTTGGGACTGTGAGGAAGGGCAAAGAGAAGGAGGAAGGACTGTGACGCAAAAGACATGAGTGAGAAAGGACAGTGTGAAGATGAAGAAGAAGAAGATACTACCTTAAAAAGATAAGTTTTGACAATCGTTATGAACACATTTACAGAGAGAGATACAGTTTAAATCATTTTTTTACAACTACAAGACATTGTGCTGCAGTCTGAATTACATTTGCAAGGCCTAATTAAAAGAGTCAGGCAGAGGAGGTTTTATCATTTACGTCAGGTGTGACTCGGAATTTCGTAATTCATAGCCGAATCGGAGGAAGTTCAGAGGCTCGAACAATGGTTGTAATGATTTTTTCCATAAATATTTTTGGGCTGCAGCTCTTAAACAATGTAAATAAAGCATCAGAAGTACAAATAATTTTGGTTAAATTGAAATTGAACCCAATATTACGGGTAATCAACTTGTAGCGTAATTCATCTGATGTGATTTTTTGTTTAGCAAACAAATAAGTGCAGACTTCTTCAACCTGATGAAATTGCATCGGAGTTTCTGGGTTATTTCCAAAAGTAAAGAGAGCATCTTGAACAAATACTAGTGATGCAGCATACAGACATTGTTTCTTAGGTCCTACCCGGTTTGTCATGTCCCAAACAGTTTGATGATAAAAAAAAAGCCGCGTGCCTGAGTGTTTGGTCGCGAATCTGGGGAACCGGGTTCGATCCCGACCGATGCCAAAAAGAAATATTTCTAATTTAAATGGCACAAAAGTTACCCTTGTGGTGCACTCTGCACACATTAATAAGTGCCCGTGAGGTGACGCCTGGTAAATGCCTGCACGGTTGCATCGGAGTTTCTGGGTTATTTCCAAAAGTAAAGAGAGCATCTTGAACAAATACTAGTGATGCAGCATACAGACATTGTTTCTAAGGTCCTACCCGGTTTGTCATGTCCCAAACAGTTTCACTGTCTGAAATAACCGATTTGCATGTACTCTTTGAACATATATTCTACCTGTAGTTTCGGTGGTATTTGGTTGTTTTGGGTATAATATGACAAAATACAATGTTTTTTAGTGAATACAAGCTTTTGGAGTCACTTCGTAGTACACTCGACCGCGCAGCTAAAGTGCCGGTTTGAACTATGGAAGTTACTGCAAAACACTGTAAAAACACGTCTTTCGCTTAGAAAATGCCTTTTCAAGTGATTTGGAGACATGTTATGAGAAACGGTTTTTTCATCAGATTTGAACGTTTCACGGTCTGAAACAACCGATTTGCATGTACTCTTTGAGCACGTATTCTACTTGTAGTTTCTGTGGTACTTGATTATTTGGCGTATAGTATGACAAAATACACTGTTTTCTAGTGAATACAAGCTTTAGGAGTCACTCCGTAGTCCACCAGATTGTAATAAATATTTCTATTTTAAATGTTTGTGTCACAATTTATTAAAAATTGAGGCATCTTGAAATCTTTCTCACTTAAATTTGTTAATTCAGCATTCAATATAAGGTATCACACTATTTAGTTTGACGTTATGTGAAAACTGTTTTATAACTAAAACGTCTAAACCGTGTCGGGTACAATATGGCCCACTGCAACACTTTGGAGCTGGTATAAACTGCTGCGGAGAGGGAAACAATGAAAACGACCATCGGTCGTATCCGCTTACCGTGCAGGCGTTTACCAGGCGTCACCTCACGGGCACTTATTAATGTGTGCAGAGTGCACCACAAGGGTAACTTTTGTGCCATTTAAATTAGAAATATTTCGTTTTGGCATCGGCCGGGATCGAACCCGGTTCGTGATGTTTGTAATTTCATACACTACAGAAACAACTTTTTAGTAGTAATAAACAACGTTTTCTTGACCGTTACAGCGATTTCATCAATAATTGAAAAATTGACTACTGACTTTGTCCGGCAACATTCAGAATTTCATTCTTTAGGTTTTTCTGAACCCAAATCATTAATTAGAATGAATCCACCGGTTTTTTCAAACGGAATGTTTCTTGGCGCCTGCACTATCATACGTATTATCTTATTTATCTATTTATAGATTTAATACTAAATTACAACAACAATTATTTCTTGTTTATTTATGAAGTGCTCATGCAACATTCATTTGTCTTGTTATTTCACTATCGATTGTCAATTATATGACAGGAAAACAATTGCTCAAATTATCAAGAAAATCTGAAGTAAGTTTGCATATCTAACAAAAGAAAGTGTATTACCTTGATATTTTCACTGACTTTAAATGTAGAAAGATTATTTTAACACTTTACGGTACTTACTATGTAATAAATAAACTTATGGTAACATAAAATTTATTGGCAATTTTATGAAGAAACTTTATTTACGATGATTGTTAATTTTCTCTACAACAGAGATGATGATATTAATCTCTTTCACTCTCGCTGCTTGTACTGCTTCGCAGCGGTGACGTCACAGATGTTTTAATGCGGTTTTTCACGAATTCTTTTAATATTGAACAAATTTTTAAAAATACGGATATCTTTTTTTTAACTCGAAAAAAAATGGTCAATTAATACAAATCTGTAGAAAAATCTTTTGTAATAAGATAACATACAACAACACAAACACACAGTCCCACATTCACACACGCTTATTCTCAAATGTATACGCACTCTTACATTTATGTAATAATATATTTATTTCCAAAGGACCCGCACTAAATTCTTGCACATGATCCACCAGTAATATCTTGCATATAGCCCAGCAAAATATCAAGCCGGCCTTGTTAAAACGTGTTTAATTACCAAAATCTTGATATACGTTCCTATACAGGGTGAACACTAGAAACTGTGACATAAACGTTTAATATGGGAAAACAGTTTTTTGTCAAATAATATCTGTTCCGAAAAATATTACGTAGTGCTTCAGTGATTTTTGGATGCATTTTTTTTTTAATTTACGCTTTTGGTATCCAAGTTACTTATATTTTAAAATTTTAAACACATGGTAAAAATGGATTTAGTATGCGAGTATTTCGAAAAATGAGCGTCATATAAACTGTTAAGCCAAGTAACATGTCTATTGGCATGTATTGCTAAGCGATATGACATCTGGTGGCAAAATAATGAACTACAGTTTAACTACAGCTCTACTTGTTAAAGTGTGTAATATTAAAAATTTGTTAAATACTGTAGGCATTGGGGTACTTAAATCGACATACAATTTGTAAAAATTATTGCTACTTACTTGGGTGCACATTGTCATGTGAGAAAGACAATAAATCATGTTGTCACCAATTCCCGCGTAAACGAAAAGTGCGTGAAATATGCTTGACAAGATAAAAAAGATAATAATTCCAGTGCGTGAAAATTATAAATGAATATTACCTGTCTTGAATACTTTGAAGATTTATTCATTATATTTCAAAGAAAACTTTGTTTAAAAAAGAGGTTAGTTATATATATATATATATATATATATATATATATATATATATATATATATATATATATATATATATACCGTGTGTCTGTCTTAAAGGTGTACATAGGAGATTAACATAGGAAATCAGTTTTTTACAATTTCCTGCTCGCCTAATTATTTTAAGCAAAAACGCGTCAAATAAAAGTTTTAGGGCATAAAATTATGCATCTAAATCAATAAACAGAATTACCTTTACATGCTTTGTAACGACAGAAATTAAATATGAAAATTACGAAAATTACGTTGAAAATATTGACAGCCATGGAAATGAACAAAAAATAAATAAATGCTTGACGTTTTATCAAATTGTCAGAAACGTCAAATAAGTTAACTTACGTTGTGACAGATAAAACGTCAAGCATTTATTTATTCTTTGTTCAATTCCATGGCTGTCGATATTTTCAACGTAATTTTCGATATTTTCGTAATTAATTTCTGTCGTTACAAAGCATGTAAAGGTAATTATGTTTATTGATCTAGATGCAGAATTTTATGCCCTAAAACTTTTATTTGACGCGTTTTTGCTTAAAATAATAAGGCGAGCAGGAAATTGCAAAAAACTGATTTCCCATGTTAATCTCCTATGTACACCTTTAAGATAGACACACGGTATATATATATATATATATATATATATATATATATATATATATATATATATATATATATATATACAGGGTGTTAATTAAAAAGCGGGCCATAGGAGCTTAACATGGGAAATCAGTTTTTCCTTGCGCAAAAGTTCCCATTTAACTTTAAGCAATAAAGTTTCAAATAAAAGTTGTAGATAATTAAACTGTACGCCTAAATCATTAAACAGATTTAATTTTGCACGTTTGGTGACGTGTAAAATCGAATTTGAAATTGTAGAAAAATTGCTCATTTGTAGCGATAGCCATGGAATTTTAACAAAATTACAAAGAAATACATATCGTTTGCATTGTCAAAATTTCGATTTTTCAGGTTACAAAATAAAATTTAAATAAAATCTCTGCAGTGATTTAGATCTAGATTATAAAAACAAAATATGTTCAGCGGCTTAGGTATAGAATATAATTACATGTAATTTTTATTTGAAAATCGAATTGCTGACAGTTCAAAATAAATGCATTTCTTCATAACATTGTTTTTATTCCATGGCTATCGTCACAAATAAGCAATATTTATAGAATTTCAAATTCAATTTTACACGATACCAAACGTGCAAACTTAAATATGTTTAGTGATTTAGACGTACAATTTAATTATCTACAACATTTATTTGAAACATTTTTGTCTAAAATTAATTGGGAACTTTTGCACATGGAAAAACTGATATCCCATGTTAAACGCCTATGGCCCGCTTTTTAATTAACACCCTGTATATATATATATATATATATATATATATATATATATATATATATATATATATATATATATATACAGGGTGGTGGCGGTTAGGGGTGAACATAGGGATTTAACATGGGATTTCAGTTTTTTGCAATTTCCTGCTCTCCTGTTCATTTTACGGCAAAAATTGTAGAGTGTTTAGAATTAAAAATTGCATACAAAAATGTATTTACATTTATTATTATGTTTTTGGTTTCTTCACAATTTTAAAAAGAAATTACAAAATTTCTGTTATTTTGTAGGAATAGCCATGGAATTTATTTTTTTCTGGTTGTCAAAAATTATTTATAAACGTCAACCATGCGTTAATCTAACTTAAAAATTAAATAAAAACAAACAACTTTTAATTTTAATACGCATTTTTTATTAGGTATACCATTTAATAATAAACCAATTCCAAATGTATCAACTACGTAGAATTTTGATTTATCATAGCCAATGCCATTTCTTCATTCACTTCGTTATGACGTATTCTAATATTATTATCATTATTATTATTATTATTATTATTATTATTATTATTATTATTATTATTATCATTATTATTATTATTATTATTATTATTATTATTATTATTATTATTATTATTATTATTATTATTATTATTATTATTATTATTATTATTATTATTATTATTTCCTTCATTACCTTCGTTCACAGCTGCACTAGCTGTGTTCTCAAATTTTTTAACATGTTTACAAATTGTTGCTATAATAGGAATTGGTGTATTTTCGTACTTTATGGAAAACAAATCACATATTCTTCTAAAACTATTTCCACCATAATATTTTTTTATAACGTAAACTCGTTCCTTATTCGAATAAACATTCATTATTAAATTAACTTTTTATTAGAGAAAATTTCGAAAATTTGACAGAAATTGAATGACATTATTATGTTTAAACATCTGAGTTATAAGTCATGGCTATTGCTACAAATTAACAGAAATTTTGAAATTTCTTTTTAAAATTGTGAAGAAACCAAAAACATAATAATAAATGTAAATACATTTTTGTATGCAATTTTTAATTCTGAACTCTACAGTTTTTGCCGTAAAATGAACAGGAAAGCAGGAAATTGCAAAAAACTAAAATCCCATGTTAAATCCCTATGTTCACCCCTAACCGCCACCACCCTGTGTATGTATATACATATATTCCCCGCGTGCCAAAGTGTCAGGGCGCGAATCTGGGGACCCGGGTTCGATCCCGACCGACGCCAAATATTTCGAATTTTAAATGGCACAAAATTGACCCCTGTGGTGCACTCTCCACGCCAACAGTGAGTGCCCGTAAGGTGACGCCTGGTAAGCGCCCGCATGGTGCAAATATTTCATCATTACCGATATCTGTGTACAAAGCAGATTGGCACTCCCAGCAATGGGTAATAAGCCGTGATGATATATTTATTTATTTTTTATTTATATATATATTCCCATTCACAAAAATATCCATTTAAGTTATTTTCACTTCCACAAACTGCACGAATACATCCTCTACTACTGTTCACAGGTGAATAAAAAATATAATGAAATTTTGCTATTTTAATTATTCTTCTGAAAAAGAAGTGGCTATACAATTTAGTTAAAATTTTATAAATAGGCACTAGGAATTTACGTTAATTTTCCTTTAACGGATAACATAAAACCTACTATAAAATAATATAAAAAGAAAATTAAATATAATACAATATACAATGAGAAATACACAGTTCTATAAATTATATGTTTTCCCATTTGACTTCATACTCATTCAACCTGTAGTTCAAAACAGCGCTTAAAAATACATGCCAATAGAGTACGTGCACGTCACGTTGACAACCACGTCAAAATTAGCTGAGCGGAAGTAAACATTTGCTAGTAAGTAATAATTTCAATTTTTGGCATCAAGGTGGATCTGAAGGGTCTGTATCTGACGTGTGATATTATTCTGACGTTTCGTTATAAAATCCATTTTTGTATGACTAATATATTAAATAACAAATCTACTACATTAAAATCACATAGTACCTAAAATTAACTCAATATAACACAGGTGTGATCAAAAATAACTGATTCAGTTGGTAATAAAAAAAAAAATACTTGAAATTGGCAAGATTGATACATAAATTTATTTCCTGTTGTTGACACTGCTGACAGTGATATTTGAGAATTTAAATTCGAATACTTTTACAATTTTTTTTATTAATGGTCGTTGTTTTCCTTACCCGCATCCTTTTATTTCTTACATTACCCACAGACCAATATAATCTAAAATATTTCAATCACTCGAAATCATATTAACTGTCAGGCTCCTGCTTTGACATAACCTATTTGTATTTATTGTAAAAATCACATGTCAAATAGCATTTCCGCCTTTATCTGGTGTGTAAACTGAGGAATAAAAAGATACCCAGAATTGTATTGCCAACTGAATCAGTTATTTTTGATCACTTTGTATAGAAATACGTTAATTATCAAAAAGTCAAAATGTCAAATATCACATGTTAATCACACAGTAGCATATGTTTACTTCCACTTAGCTGATATTGACATGGTTGTCAACGTGACGTGCACGTACTCTTACAGTAGTGGAAGATAGAAGCAGTTTGATCTTGTTTTCTGATTGGATAATATCGGAGTATTATCCAATCAAACAACAAGATCAAACTGTTCCTATTTTCACAACACTGCAATCTTAAACCAGATACCTACAGTACAAAATAGGTATCTGACAGTTTGCCAATGTTCATTTTTTGAAATAATGCATACTAAATCTGATTTTACGTCTTTAAACTAAATTTACTCGGGCATCAAAAGTGTAAATTAAAAAAAAATGACAACCAAAAATTCAGAATTTTATTCTCTAAATGTTTTTTTTAAATCACTACATAACGTTTTCAGGGACAGATATTTGGGAAAACCTATCTCCCTATATTAAACTGAACGCCCATATCACGGTTTATAGTGTTTATCTTGTAGCTAACTTACCTAGAATAGCGGCAGAATGATTTTTACTGCCCTTTATATTTAACTATAAATAAATATTATAATAGTTATTTTTTATACAAGACAAAATTTATAATGTATTTTTATTTAAATAAAAATTAAAGTTACCCTTACTGTTAAAGTATTACTTTAAATACCCTTGCGGTTAAAATATCACTTATGGCTAGTTGCACAGGTTATAGTTAATGTATTAACTACAGGTTAACAAAAAAAGTGCGTATCGAAATTTTGACAGTAATATACAGGGTGTAAATGAAATAAGTGCATTAAATTTAACCAGTAATATAACTCGGCGAGAGCAACAATATTTCTTAATAACTTTTTCTCGAAATCGCATATTTTTTTAGCATTTTTACCACCCCGTAAATTGACGAGTCGCTCCAAATATTTTTGTGATAATTGAATGCAGTAACAATAGCTATGAAAAATTTTGTTTTAGCAATTGACAGTCCTGTCAATTGTTGCAATTAAATTTTGACATTAGTAATAAACTTGTTAATAAGGTAAAATGCTGTCAAAATGCGAGTACACAGACATTGTAATTACTTACCTATGGTTTATTTATTTTTTTACTCGTATCTGTACTATATTTTACTTGACATCACGGTTGACATAAAGACAGTGTCATGGAGTTGCCAACGCATTTACACGGAGAGTTTCCAAATCATCACCAAATCATTCTGTTCTTAATATTCGCACATTTGTTAATCTTGTACATCGTTATCACATCACAATACGGAGTGTCACATATGACAATTTTTAAAAAAGCAACAGTTATATCCATAACATGTACAAAAAGTACTATGTTTTCAGCACATAACAGACTTCAATTTTGGGAATGGCTCATAATGTTCATTAATGAGACTGAATTTACTTGGGAAGGTGTATTTATTATGCACAATACACATCTCGACAGACGAAAATGCTGTAAAAATTTTCATTAAAACATATTTGAGCGGGAACAATAAATGGACGACTAATTATTGGTACTCATGTACCTCTTTTAAATGGACAAAAGTTTGTACTTACATTTTTTGAATAACGTATTTAAACTATTATGATTTATCGACGATAAATAATCATCTCATAACCTAATAACTATGCTTTTGCTCTTCCTGTCGTTACCTCACCTCGCCCCTCCTTGTCTTCCACTATTCACAGGTGATTAAAAAGTCTGGTTTAATACACAACTTTATAATTTTGTTATTCAAAATTATATTTCTTTATTTTAAAAATTGTACTATTACGAATTAATAAATAATAAATGTTATTTCCGTTGATTCGTTTATTAATTACTGTGTCTGCAAGTGTAACCGATAACCGACAATTTTTGAGCTGTTTGTATCCCACTTGATTACGGGAACAGCCATTTGTTCTCCATGGGCGCGCGCCGAAATATGCAGTAAATCTTTAAAGAATTTTAACTCAAAATCTAAAAGACTTAGAAAAAAAGTTATTAAGAAATATTGTTGCTCTCGTCGAGTTACATTACTGGCTAAATTTAATGCACTTATTTCATTTACACCCTGTATAATAACAACTCATTTGACATTTCATTTCGATACGATATTGTCTGTTTAACCAACGGTTAAGAATATGACTATAAGCTGTGCAACTGGCCCTTATTCAACTATTTTGAGTTGAACAAAGCACAGTTTAAAATCTGCTATAGAAAAAATATAGTTTTTGACAGTGTACGGAATTTTGTGTAAGTATAGTATAGGGCACGAGCAGACACGTGACTCGAGGGACCTTGACGTAATTAGAATCAGCTGATTTGTGTGCGCATGTCATTTTGACAAGAACAATGTCATGTTGACAAGACCAATGTTTAGACTTATTTTGATTTTTAATTGCTAAAATGTTATTATTTTTAATTTCATGTCTTTTACTGTCTAAAAATTATAAAATATTAACATTTTAGCAATTCAAAATCAAAATAAGTCAAAACATTGGTCTTGTCAAATTGGCAATGTTCTTGTCAAAATGACATGCGCACACAAATCAGCTGATCCCAAGCAAGTCAAGGTCGCTCGAGTCACGTGACTGTTAACGCCCTATAGGTAAATATTTGTTAAATTTCAAGCTTCAATATTTCACAAAAGAAAAATTTATCACAATCTTTCATTGTTTTGCGTTATTGTTAATACAACAATTTTATGACGAGTACATTGATAATTAATTGTTTATAATTGTTGAACATTAAATAATTTCCTGTCTTAGAGATATTGTTTCATATTTAATTTAACAACTTCCACGGAGAACTCTATATTCAACATTACAAATCAACTAAAATTATTGAGATAGAGTTCTGTGTTTCTCTTCGGAAATTCATGATAGCTATTACAGTTCTGGGAATTAAAATTTCGGAATTTTGAACTTCTTGACTGACTAGGACTAGATACTAGGCAGGCTATTATTTTTATCATTGGCAACAGCATCTAGAATATTTTGCTCTATTACCTTAATTTATTCATTGTTAGGATTTAACAAATGAAACAAAATTAATACAAAAAAGGAGAAAAATCCAAGATCTATAATATCGGTACGCACCTTTCCCTAGTATAATAGTAATTATATGGGTGATTTAAATAGTCATTTTTGTAAAAAAAAGCGGATAACTAGTGATCCTGAATCGAATATAAGTTTCCGAAATGAGCAGTGCAGGAATTACCTATTTCTCGCATTCATTTTGGGTTTGAGAACACCATCCAGCATGATTGTCGAAAAAAATCATTTATTTATTTATACGAAATTCACATATATTACCTACTTTTTTATTGATTTTAATTTCTTCTTTCTCACAATTTTTCGACTATTCAAATTTAAGCAGTTGTCCTGCTTGCTCCCCCCTAGATCAGGCCTTTAGTAGCAGGATGTAAAAATATGAGTAAAACGTAAAAAGTATGAATTTAGTTATTATATCTGGGAAGTATATATTATTCATTACTTCCCATATGTGAATGTGAATACCCGTGTAATATCGTTTGGTAGTCTTAAAACTGAAAAATCTTCTCTCAAGAACTATTTAAACAGAGCTATCTACTAAAACATATAAATAGCAATCGTGATGACATTATTAATAATTGTAATTTTTTTATATTACTTTTGTTGGTTGTGTTATATCTCGTTCTTTTGACAAATAAGAAAGCCTCAATTATTTCACTTGCGCTTAAGTTAATCCATTTAAACCAGGTCGAAAAATATACAGCCACGGGCTAAGAATATTTAAATTTGTTGGGTGTACAAAGTGCCTCGTAGGAGAAACCAGCCGACTATAATCTTCTCACGAGGAAATGTATTACGTTGTAGTTTAAATGCATACTTGGTGAAAAACTAAACTACATACAGATAAAAACATAGAAGACGTACTAACAGTGGTAGCAAAGGTCGAGAATTCAAATAATGTAGCTAATAACTGAAATGTACGGCAGTGTGGGAGTGATTCATCAAGCACAAAACACAAAGAGCAATAAACTATGATAATTAAATTGTAAAAGCGAAAGACTAAATTTAAAAGCAAAATCCAAATATAGGTACTACTATTAAAAAATATATTCACATGTTCACTAGTTCACTGCATTTAAGGGTCTTTTTCTTGTTTTTTATGCATTCCTAAAGTGTAAAAGCCTTTACGATTTTACGAAAATTGTAATTGTAGTCCAGTTCTACGGGAATTAATAGGAAGCTTGGGAAGCTTATTAAAAAGAGAACACGTATTAAAGTTTGCTTTGTTTGAGATGTTTAGTCCCTTCACATATAAATCGTATACCTAGTCGGTACCTTAGAACCAACTCAAGTCGTAACATGCTTTTATCATAACTAAACTTCTTCTAAATAATAATTTTAAAAAATGTTAAAACATTATATCTAGTGTATGCGATAAAGGACCCAAATCCTAAAGTCTCTTAGCGATAAGATTTGAAGGTGTATAAGAATTCCCAACCTTCAAACCATTCCTCTCATAGGCGCCGATTACATGGGAGTAGCGGAGCACGTGTCCCCATAGTAATATTTTCTTGAATTGCCTTTGTTTCAGAAATAATATAAAATATAAACATATATTTCAATATTGATCCTGTAAGTATAAGGCTGTGTCCGATGTTGCATTTTTATCACCCTGATATCTAAATCCTAAATTTATATGCCCTAAATGACGTCATTATTTAGGATTTTAGGAATTATATGCACACTATGTCTTGAAGTTGACGCACAATAATTAAACAAATCATGTTCGTTACTACAATTAGTACAAAATTTCAAATGTACTGTCAAAGAATAGCTTATTTAGCTTCTATTTTATGAAATATAATATTAACATTTAATCTGAAGCAAAAAATTAAATCGAATTGTACAATTCACTTTTGTTGTTGTCAGTGTTCTCATACTAACCAATGGATATTATTAGTGTGCCGTTGTATTAATGTGAAGTAGACAGACATCTTAAATACTAAATGCTAAAATGCGACATATAGCTTAAGTTTTTTTAAGTATTTTTCGCGCCGCTAATCTGACCAACGGTTAGACGAACCGAGTTGTAGGTAGAAAAGTTTAATTTTGTGCGAGAAGCGAGAACATCGAAATATGACTTGCAACGCTATATGTTTGATGTAGCAGCGTCCACAACGAATAAATAAGTGCATATTATCACATTTCAACTTGTATTGTTCACATCGTACTTCTACGCACCTGTATCAGCCAGTAGGTAGTTTGCAATCACGCAAATTTTGTTTATTTAACTTTTTTTTATTACAGAGAGGTTTACATATGCAAACATCCATGTCTTAGTGGGATTCGAACCCAGAACCCCCAGCGTATTCATGACTAAGAGCCGTTGCTCATTTTACGGCAAAAATATACAGTGTAAATTTGTACAGAATTAAAAGTTGTATACAAAACTGTTCTTACATTTTTTATTATGGTTTTAGTTTCTTCTTAATTTTAAATAGAAAGTTCAATTAATTAGAAGCAATAGCCATGACTTATGATATTGTAGAAAGCAATATTATTTTGACATATTGTCAAAAATATTTTTGGTAAAAACTAAATTAAATAAAGAACGTGTCATTAGCCGTGTTCCTTCGGGTTGTGATTGTAATTTTGTGAATCCTGATTAATTTAATCGTGATCCTTTTGAAACAGGATTTAAAAATTATAGCAAGAAAACAACACAATCTAGTGTCAAATGTCAATGTCATATGCAGACTAATGCAAACTATCCTACTTTATTTTATAAATAATCAACTGTCTATAGTGTTATAGTCATATATAATATCATAAGTGGTAAATTTTTGCCGGAAAATTTTTCAGATTGTTACGTTGACAAAAAAATTACGAGTTGTCAAACGAGTAATTTTTGATCAATGTCACGAAATAAATTGGCAACAGGCTCGAGTAAAGCAATCGGAAAATTTTTCCAGGTTAAAATTTAACCACGAATGGTATTCGGATGAGAATATAATTCATGAGTCACGTGACATGTTTTCCGCCAATCAACATTCAGAATCTCTATAGTTACATGTCTATCACAGCGATGATAAAAAACAAAGAAATTATCACCGTATTTATATTCGTTACTAAGGGATTTGTTTCCTTTATTTGACATTGACAGTTAATTTTGAGTATAAAAATGTGCGACATTCGTTGGGTTGATATCAGGAACGATGAAAATAATAAAGCAATTGTCAAATTAACCATATTGTAATACAATATATTAAAAGTTAGGTTAACAGCACACACAATGTCACAAAAATTCATTATATTCTCTCTTTAAATATAAGCTCGTGATATGATTAATAATCGAAGATATTGCTCGTAAAACCGAAGCAGCACATTTCACTCGTCCTTCGGACTCGTGAAATCTGCAACTCGGTTTTACTCGAAAATATCATCGATGATAATCATATCACTTGTTATATTACGTATGACTATTTCCAAAATAAAAATCAGGTAATTATTTATATAATTTTTTTCTTGACAAAAATCTTGTAAATATTTATTGTGTTTAGAAGTATTAGGTTTCAGTTTGCTTTTTCAACGTTTTAAATAGATTCATATCCAAATCGACTCGTTTTTAATAAAAACTGATAACACTGAAAATATACAGACTTGGACAGGTATGTAAACAATATGTTTCTAAAACGTCAAAAAAATTTCGCTTATCAAAACTCACTTACTTGCAAAAATACGACATCTTATTGGCTTAAAGGGTGCGAAAAAACTTTTTTGACGCTGTTTTGCCGAAATGAAATTTGGTAACTAGGTAGAATCCTGAATTTGGATTGGTTTATATACAGGGTGGGGCAGAAAAACCTATCCGATTTCAAATCCCTTTTTCCCAGAAGAGGGAGCAGGTAGAGTAGTGGGGTAAAAACCGTTAGAAAGCCGGTTTTATGCCATTTGTCAGTAGTCAACATGCCTTGGTCTGGTGAACATCGTGCTTTTGTTATTGAGCGGTTTATCGAATGCGGCGGTTCGATAATTGCTACACAACGTGCTTTTCGAATTCATTTCGGACTCGGGCGTCATGATCCTGTTCCACATCACGCTACGATTAAAGTGTGGGTGTCAAATTTTAGACAGACGAGTTCAGCATTGAAAAAGAAGTCGCCTGGACGTCCCAGGACAGCAACAGGACCTGAAAACGTGGCCAATGTGAGAGCCGCGATTGAACGTTCCCCGCGTCGTTCGGCGCGAAAACATTCGCTCGCTTTGGCGATTTCCAACCGCAGTATTCGGCGCATTTTGCACCGGGACCTCAAAATGCATCCCTACAAAATGGTTGTTGCACAGGAATTAAGTGAAAGGGATTTTGAAACCCGTACGAACCTGTGTCGCGATCTCCGAGAACTCCCAAACGACGATGTTGTGCTCTTCACGGACGAAGCCCATTTTCACCTTTGTGGTGCCGTTAACAGGCAGAATTTTCGATATTGGAGTGACGAAAATCCTCGAGAAATCCATCAGGAACCCCTCCATAGCCCAAAAGTGACTGTGTGGTGTGCTCTTTCCCGCCTAGGCGTCTGGGGGCCTTACTTTTTTGAAGAAAATGGGCAAACCGTAACGGTCAACAGCGAGCGCTATTGTTTCATGCTGGAAAATTTTCTTAGACCCAAAATGGAAGAAAATGGCGTGGAAAATGTGTGGTTTCAACAGGATGGTGCAACCGCCCACACATCGCGACGATCAATGGACATTCTCAGGGAACTGTTTCCCGGTCGCCTCATTTCCCTGAGAGGTGATCTTGGCTGGCCGCCGCGCTCACCGGATCTCACACCATGTGACTTCTTCCTTTGGGGTTACCTCAAATCGAAGGTTTACCAGCATCGACCAAGGACCCTTCTTGCTTTACGAAGGGAAATTGCTCGGGCAATTGAAGAAATTCCTGTGGAAATGACGGTGAAAGTCATGGAAAGCTACCGCGAGCGCCTAAATCAGTGTATCCGCTCCCAAGGACGACATTTGAGTGATGTGCTTTTCAAAACTTAAATTTAAAAATGGCATAAAATTTGCGATATGTTAATAAAAAATTTTTTTGACAAGTTGAGTGGTTTTAATTTTATAACGTTTTGAAATCGGATAGGTTTTTCTGCCCCACCCTGTTTTTATGAGTGAAATAGTCAGAATTAAAAATGGATTATATTGAAGTAAAAAATAATGTTCTTGGTAAGGAAAATGAAGTATGTTTATTTTAAACAAATCTTTATGTGGTTCATTATACGCTTTTGTAGAAAAATCTTACTTCCCTTGATACCACAAACCCCACATTCGTAAATTTCTACGCTCGAAATAGTATATTTTCAATTTGTTCTGAACTGAATCCATGTGAATCACTCAAAAAGGTTGATTCTGAAGGGAAGGGGGAAGGTTGTCTAGTGATCACAAAATGAGAAAGTGGGGATAACGAATATGAGACGTAAAAACATTATTCTTCTTAATCATGATCACTTTTATCATTTAGATTATGAATCACAGCCCGAAGGAACACGGCTATTATTATAAAGAATTATTATATGGTGGAAATAGCAACCGAAGAAACGGGATTTATTTTCCATAACTCAGATTGACGTTTGACGTTTCTTAGTAATTTCTGAAAACCAGAAAAAAAGAAAATAAATGTCATGACTATTGCTACGAAATAAAATAAATTTGTAAATTTCTTTTTAAAATTATGACGAAACTAGAAACATAATAAAATATCTCATGTGGCCAGCACACGACCTCTCGCCAATTTCATGTTTATAATAGCAATGAGCTTTAAGAAAAGTATCACTTCCGGTTGACGTTGTTTCAAATTATATACGCGTTTTAAATACCAAATTTGAGAAGTTTTGGCTCATATTGTTATATAATATTTTTTTCTAGAAAATCTGTGTATAGCTTTAAGTAAAGTACTATTTCCGGTTTATCAATTTTAGAAAAAATGGAATATGTCGTTCTCATTAATATAAAAGTCTTAAATACCAAATTTGAAAATTTTCGGGTTATATTATAATATATATTTCACAAAAATCTGTTCAGAGCTTCAAGTAAAGTATCACTTCGGTTTATCAATTTTAGCCAAAATCTATCTTCATATACAAGCCTTAAATACCAAATTTGAAAAGTTTTGGAATATATTATAACATATTTTTCACGAAAATCTGTTCAGAGCTTCAAGTAAAGTGTCACTTCCGGATTATAAGTTGTAACCAAAATCTAATGTTATTAGATATAAACTGAAAAGTTTTGGATTATATTTTAATAGGAACAGGATATTGCACAAAATGAAAATCCCATGTTAAATCCCTATATTTATTCCTAACCGCTACCAACCTGTATATATCTAAGACACGTACTCATTTGAGCACGAACGGGAATATTTTTTAAATGCGACGCTATATACTAGGAGGTACTCCGTCAATGGCCCTGTGTAGGATTGGCGCATTTTTAAAAGCCGGCGCTCATGATTCCCCTAACGAAACAGTACATATTGAGATTTTCAAGTATCAAGAGATGGCGCTGATCGCATCAAATAATGGTACACTTTTTGTTGACATTTGTAGCGTAGCATTGCTGTCAATTGTGTTTTTACCTCCCGTGTACGCGTGAGCGTGTGTGTGTGTGTGTGTGTGTGTGTGTGTGTGTGTGTGTGTGTGTGTGTGTGTGTGTGTGTATGTGTATGTGTATGTGTGTGTGTGTATGTGTGTGCGTGCGCGTGTGTGTGCATGTGCGTGCGCGTGTGTGTGCATGTGCGTGCGCGTGTGTGCATGTGCGTGCGCGTGTGTGTGCATGTGCGTGCGCGTGTGTGTTCATGTGCGTGTGTATATATGTGTGTGCGCGTGCGCGTGTGTGTGTGCGTGCGTGCGTATGTGTTTATACCAAGAGGAGTAACATATTAGATTTTGGCTAAAATTAATAAACCAAAAGTGATAGTTTACTTGAAGCTCTGAACAGATTTTCGTGAGACTTTTATATGAAGGGGAGCAACATATTAGTTTTTTCGAAAATTGATAAGCAGGAAGTGATACTTTATTTGAAGTTCTGAACATATTTTTGTGAAACATATATTGATACAATCCAAACTTTTCAAATTTGGTATTTAAGATTTTTATATTAATGAAAACGACGTATTATATTTTTTTCTAAAATTGATAAACCAGAAGTAGTACTTTACAGATAGCTATAAACAGATTTTCTTGAAAAAATATATTAAAACATGATCTAAAACTTATCAAATTTTGTATTTAAAACTCGATTTTGACTATACTTACATGATAAACTGGAACTGGTACTTAATTTGGAGCTCTTAACCGATTTTCGAGGAAAAACATAATAGAATATAATCCAAAATTTCGTATTACAGACTTTTCTATTTATTGGAACGAGAGATTATCGGAAGCTCATTGCTATTTTAAACATGGAATTGACGGGAGGTTATGTGCTAGCAGATTTTTTGTTTTTAATTCAACTATGTATAATAGAGTTTTTGTAGTCTTATAATTATAGTTTCATGTAAATGTCAAATATGTATTAGTATTAAAAATAACATTACAATTTATTTTCACGTAGTTCAGACTTCCATAGTGTTAAATTAGAAAAAATATCATTTAAAAATTTGAACTTTACTGAAATTGTAAAATACGTAAACAAATTTAAAATATTTTATTTTACTGTATAATTGTAAAAATGGAATACAAGAGAACAAAATATAGGAGACACATATAAGAAATATAATTACCTACTGCCGTTGATAAATTTAGAAGAAGAAAAAAGATTCATCACTGTTCTTCAATTTACTACTTTGCTAGGATATTGTTTTACTTAAACAGTTTATTATCTTCAAAGTTTCATTTATTATTCATACATAATACATTTTAAAAATGTAGGTTGGTGTTTATAAACGTCATAAAATTTTGATCTCAAATTCTAAATCTCGTCTCCAAACCGCTATTGTTGTGTTGTGTCGATATTATGAGACCAAAATTATGTTATTTCTGTCAGAAAAATTCATATTGAAAATAAGATCTCGCGTCATCAGCACGTTAAATTTGAGTTCTATGCTTTACATATAAAAAATAATAATTAACCCAACAACTGTTATTTAAAATACACCGGTGTGAGGATTCCTGCTGGACATACAACTATCTGTATAATAGGTGCAATTTTATGTTTTTATTACACTCTCCTCAATCTAGTAACCAATGCATCCATGGCCTCTATAACCAACTGTTTTGCGCTGGTCTGATGTTCAACCTTTAACTATGTAGCTAGCAGATGTTTCGAACGAGGACAGATAATACCATAGCACAGCATAACACACCAACTCACGGCTTCGGCTTCGACCAATGAAAGTGAAAATGTTAGGCACGATTGTCGTTTGTTATGCGTTAAGACGTTCAGTTATGTTGGGTCACTGCCAACTACATGCGAACTAAATTATTTCATTACTGACTAAATAGGAATTTTTATTATAAACTGCTTACTAATATCTTTTTAAAGTTTAAATTATATTGCCACGGAGTTTTCGTTACTACCATGTGTTGCCAGCCATCCAGCGCAAGACCTTGTTACAACCCCTAGCCGGTGCCCAATAGCTAGAGGTTGCAAAGTTAATTGTATCCCAACTTGGAAAGGTAACGGGAGTAGATAGCGATCAAGGCCAGTCGAGAAAAATTTCCTACCACCCGGATTCGGACCCGCGACCTCCGAGTCCAGAGGCTAGACTCTACCAGTGTGCGATTCCGCCGTTACGAATTATGTGTATATACATTATTTGTCATTATCGAAATTACTATTACTACGAACCCGGCCCACCCGCTTAAATTATATTTACTTAAGATAAAATAATTAACTCAAATTATCGTCAATTTTATTGAGTATCTTAATATTATTAGATATTTTGTCTGATTTATAGAGCAACAAAGCAATTTTCAAAAAAAAAAATTAATCGAAATAATACAACATCACGGTGACGTCTGGCAATACCTTCTATCTGCATCTGCCATGTTCAGCGAAAATAAGTTATTAGTAGATTTGGATTTTGCATCGCATGTAGTATGTAATTAGAATTTTCCTGTACTACCAGTATATTTACGATGACAATACGATCTTTATTTTAAAGAATATTCCTTTATTTGGGAGTACTGTCCTTTAGATTTATTTACTTCGTAAAAACTTAATTTCGTCCTTCATTTCTATATATCGTCCTTTAAAGTTTAAATAATTTATTTTCAAAATATTTTACTTAAGTTTTATCAAAGAAATTTTTTAAAAAAATTATTAGCTTTGAACATATTAGTTAAAAACTTAACTATGTACTCCGCTAGATGGCAATGAAATGTAATAGAATTTACAGGCTTATTCTGTGAAAATATCGTTATATAACAACTATCGTTATTTATAAATGTAACGATGTGATCTTGAACGACAATTTGTAAAAATCGTATTCACTAAGTAATATCGTTATAAACGTCTTCATACCGTTTGTCACAACGACTTTAGCCAATTTTTTAAGAAAAGTTAGTAACTATTATTGGAAATTAAATTGTCATTGTAATGTCATTTTGCAAAAAAAAAAATATTCACATTATTATTTTAATTATTATTTCTTTATTGAGTAAAGAATATGTATAAATATCGATTATCGAATGGATTATTATCCCATAAAAGACTTTTACGACCACAAACATTTCTTCTAAAATTTAAACATTTATACGGATTGAATAACGACAAGTGAATCCTTATCGTTCATGAACTACTTAAAATAACGACAATACGATTTCAATATAACGACATTGGTTTTACAGAATACGCTTTTTGAAAATTATCGTTATTTAACAACTTTTTCATCACAACGATACGGTATGGTATAACGATATTCTTACAGAATAAGCCAGTTAGGGTACCTTTATAACCAGGGTATGGCCATGGCGTGACTCACGTTTCGTCCGCCATTACCGGCCCATCTGTTATATATGTTGTTCTTGTGCAAATTATTATGTATTCTCGTGGCTATTTGTTTTATATTAATGAAAAACACATTTAATTATCATTTTAATATGTATTTAAAGTGTAAGTAATATTTTTATTTTATTTACTTGTGTAGTTTGTTAAGATATTCACCACGATTACTGACATATTGAAAACAACTATAAATTACCAATATTAACCACAACCACTTAAATTTTTAAAAGGTAAGTTTAGAATATACAATTATTATGTAAATAAGAACTACAGATATTAAATTAGATGTGATAATAACAACCCATATCATATATTCTACATAACCTCTAAATGTTATGTCTTAATAATGATTGTGTATCTCTTAAATTAATTATTTTTTATTACCTTTATAAATTCAGAGTGTGATAATTTAATATTATTTTTTAATATAATATCACATTCATTACAAATAAATAGGGAAATGAATTACCGACAATAACGGTGATCTTGGACCATGGCCATACCCTGGTTATAAAGGTACCCTAATAGAATTGCTCTACGCTGCCATCTACAAAGCTTTGCGCTAACGCTCCCATTTGACAAATGTAGAACGCGAACGCAATGTTTGCTTACATCCATCATCAAGCTGACAATTACGAGCTTCCACATTTGAAATATATGTTACCTGCAAAATTAAGATTCTTTTTACGGGGAGTATAACGAACCCGCTTATAACGAATTCTTGCTTATAAGCAGTGTTGTGACTGACTAGATCATTTGATCTAAATCACTGATTTAGTTCATTTAGTATGGTTTTTGATCTGATCTAGATCCTTTTATGTATTCAGATCTTGATCTGGATCTAGATATAACAACTATATAATCTATGATCTTAAAAAAAGATCAAATATACGGGAATATAAGGGAAATTCAAATAAGATTGGTGAAGACGAGAATATTTTTTTATGTACCTAACAGTTTAAGCAATGTCAAATGAGAAAACAAATACAAAAATTTGAAACCAGAAAATCCAAAAACAAATTAAACACAAGTGGGTTGTAATTTATTTAACTCACCTAAAAAATAAAATGACATATAATGTTTGTCTACCCATTTGATATAGCCTGTCTCAATTTATTACATTCCAGCAATTCTAATGTTTTAAATTATTAATTTTGTGTCTGTTTCTACTTTATTCTTTAGTTCAGCTATAATAAAACTAAGTACCTTATGGAAAGCATACGGCTAAGTATATTCTTTGTAATTAATTTACTGTTTGTATTCCTATTTAATTAATAAGAAATAAAAAGCATTTGAAAATCGTTAATGGTCTTTTTTATGATCTAAGAAAAACAGATTCCAAATTCTTGATCTGATCTGAAAAAAAGATCCGATCGCAGAAATTGACCTATGATCTGATCTAGAACATATAAATTGTAAAGATCTTGATCTTGGTCTAGATCCTTTATAAATTGATCTGTCACAACACTGCTTATAAGGAACCACTTTTAAAGGCATGAAAGAAATGGCCATAAGTTAAATGTTATTTTTTCAGCACGTAACGAACCCTGATATAACGAATTATATTTTTATCGATTTTTTGTATTGTATGTATACCGAATATTATTGTTCATTGCTATTATAATAACAATAACCCTTAGATCAGTGAAAAGTAAACAAATCGTTTTTTTATGTAACAATAAAAAGGGTTCCTTCAAAAATTATAATTTCGTTTATATCTTGGTAATAGTTTAGCTATCAGCCACCGCATTTTATACAAATATCGAGGTTTTTCAAAAAGTGCACACGAATGTGTTTTTTTATCAATATAATTATACAAATTAATGCGAATGAAAAACGATAAATAAAAAAACGCGAAATAACAAATGATTTTTGAAATACTTTATTTCAATTTTTGTTACAACGCTGTAATTTACGAATAATGTGACACCTATTATGGAGCAAAAGTATGTTAGTAATATACTCGTAGGTATAAGTGTACATATTAATTTCTTAAAGGAAATATAATGTTAAAGTAAATGTTCATGAAAACAACAATTATATCGGTTATTAATTCCACTATAATTTATATTTATTTATAAGTAATTTATAATATTAAGAACTTAATTAGACGATATTTTTTGATATTTTTTCAAATGTGTTTTACTTTACTAATTAATTCTAATTGGAATAAGATTTTAATATTATTATAATTTAAATAATATAACCGCGCAGCTGAGAACAATAAGCGACAGATTGTGATTCCGACAGCTCGAGTTCAAATCAAAATTTAGTGAAGCAAAAAAATCCTTCAAATTGCAGAAAAATGACCTCTTTAGTGTAGTCTCCACATCCACAGCAGCTTTCATTCCCGTAGGTGACACCTGGTAAATTCCCTTTCCGCAATTGCCGAAATCTACGAATAAAAGCAGAGTAGCTCGACCAGCAATAATTATTTGATTATTTGGAACTGGCAAAGAATTAAGAAATATATGATTGCATTTAATTTTATTTTATTTTAATTAATTTAAATTTAAGGTAGTTCGAAAAATTACAAATAATACATCAAGAAAACTAGTTTAAAAAATATATAAAAATATATGTATGGCTCATTCCATGTGAAAAATCATCGAAGATATACTTCCGGAAAACTGGAAGTAGAATTCAAGACCTTGTCATACCAAATAGCATTTAAGTTTGCCCCCAAACTCAGCTTTATAAATTTAAACAACGAGTATAACATGTATATTGAATCTACTTATTACTACAACATTTAACATAGCTTAAGCTTTAACATATATATTTAATATAGAGCTAGTGGCTATTTTCTTCCAAACGATGAAGTTTAGTTCAGACTTGCCAACGAGTTGTTGGTAAAATTCAAAGTTTATTTCACGAACCTTTCGAAAAATCCTTCTCCTTAATTGTTTTCATTTTGGGGCTCCTACACTACTGTAGGTACATCTTTCTTGTAAGTTACTCCAAAGAGTTTCAGTATAAAATTCCAAGGGAACGCAAAGTTTTCAGATAAAATAATGGTCGGAAATAGATGTCTCTTGGCAGTTCGTTGGATGTGTTAGAAGTTTATACTCAAAATTGCCAGCCGAAGTTACCTGATTTCATCAATTTAAATAAGGTAAGTGCCACTATGTCCGAACAACAACGCAGTGCTTGGAGGTAAAAACATATTATTTATGCCCCGCAAAAACAATCCTAATGTAGTCATCCAAGACATATTGAAACTTTTTGAGCTAAAAAGGTGTACGATAATGTGTAGGAGCCCAAAATGATTACAATGGGGTCATACCAAAAAGAAAAAATGTTGATTTTTCTTTCATAAATGAAAAATTTACCTAATATTATGCATATATACATCAAAAATATTTAATATTATTATACTTTTCATTCATGATTTTCGTTATAAAGATTCTGAGTTTGGTTTTGTGACGTCACAGTTTTGTACACAAATACACGAGAGTGAGGCACACCCGTACTCGTGCTTTTGATGTACATGAACAGATCTGTCACTTTTTTCTAACGTAACCTATATAACCAATATTTTGATAGTAACGTCAACATCCTTGTAACAAGTTATTTTTTTAAAAAAAGTAAGTACAAATAACGGATTATGCTAAATAAAAATATAAATAAATGCAATTTATGTTTGATTTAGATATTACAATGGTTGTACAATATTGTTCTGTGTCGTCCTACGAGAATAACTCGTTGAGAAGTAAAAATAAAATTTTTGTTTGTATTCTTATGGCTCAAAATGTAAGGGAAAGATGGTATAAGGCAATAAATACTCTAGGGGTGCGTTCCAAAACAAAGATACAGAGTAAGTGGATCCCCTACTTGGAGTACGGTCACGTGACCATATTTGCCGGAGTATTTAGGAACGGCTATGAGTAAATAAAATAAAATAACCTTAAAAATAAGAAAATATCTTTTTGATACGACATTTTGACTACCAAAAATTATTTATTGTGTGCACTTCCTATTTTATCAAGACATTTTTTACAATTAATAAGGGTTTTACTATTATGTTTTTCAAATGACTTTTTTATAAGATAAATAATCATCAATTACTCCAATGTATTGATAATTTTCAAGATTTATTTTTATTTCAAATTCGATTTCTGTATGTTTCGTTGTAAAAATTTGCGTAAGACACGCAAATTCTCATTGGAGTATTTCGTACCCTACTAGCGTAGCAGAGTACGAAAAGTATGCTCTAGAGTGCGTACTCCGAATTTTGGAACGTTTATCGCGTAAACTCTAAGAGTAAGCGCAATAGTTTTGGAACGGATTTTGCCATACTCGATACTCCAGAGTAAGGTTTTGGAACGCACCCCAGAAGTTTTGAAGATTACGTTTGGTTTCAAGCGTGGTTTCAAAACACAATGACTTAAACGTCAAACGTAGTTCCATTTTTGCTCGGTAGATGTCACTACGGCCGCAAAACTGTTACGTCATTCGAAATTTTATATAAATTTAAAAAAAATTATTAGTGTAAAACTAGAAACTTATGTGTCATAAAATATATATTTTCGTAAGAAGTTTTAAATGTACTTTCAGAAAAAAAATAAGTTGGAAAATGTGGTATGACCCCATTATATAACTAAAGGTACGCGTACGCGAAATAAACTTTGATACTTGTCTACGACTCACGAGGCTAGTCAAAACGAAACTTCGTTGTATGGAAGAAAACGGACTAGCTCTATATTAAATATGAATGTTAAAGCTATGTTAATTGTTGTAGTAATAAGCAGATTCAATATTCTTTACTTGACCCACAGTATCATTCATTCAGAATTTTTCCAAAAACTTATGTTACGTCTGAAATTAATGAAAAGCATCTAGCCGTATGTCCCTATTTTGCAATCATCTGTATGTTTTAAATGAAAATCATTCGAATATAAAAATATGTTTAAAATGAGGAGATGTCTCAGAAGTAGAGACAAAATTTATTCGCATTTTAAATTTTTATTTAAAAAACATATGAAACTTAATTTATATCAATATCGAATTTATATGAGCCCACTGGGCCCGGACCCAGGGCGCAAAATTTTGGAGAGCGCAAATAACGCCAAAATGCTTCGGTTATAAATAGGAGGGGGCGCCAAAATGCACTGTGCAAAAGGCGCTAAAATTTGCTGTGTCCAGGGCGCCTAGTAAATCCGGGCCTGATTTATATGTAATGTAAATTATGCCAAAAAACTCCAAAAACTCCTAGAATGACTGTATTCCGTAAGTTTTTTGCTGCTCTTCATATTTGTAAATTCGAGTTCACCTGCTTTTTAAATCTGCGGTCCCAGTATCTTCTAATTCCTTCCCATTAAAAGTGTTGAATACATGCTGAATTATTATTGCAACGGTAACAAGAAACAACACTATTTGCAAATCATTATTATAGTCTTTTCATTCTAATTAAAGCAAAAACACTAGCAAAAATAGTTTCGGCGGACAAAAACGAACACTGTCGAATATCAATGTAGTGAATGTAGCGGCTTTGCTTTACGCAAAGTCACCTAAAATTTTCACGTAAAATAAAATTTATCTGTTTATTTTTGAGAAAGCCTCTTATAGTTTGCCTATTTTAGTATTTATTTACAATTCTAGTACCAGATATAAATATTCTTTCTTATGTCATCTGGAAATAAAAATCTGCATTTAACAAACGGCAATTTCATGAGTCATAAAATTAATACGATGGCAGTTAAATAAGAATTTTTTTCATGGTTTTACTTTATTTGTTTAGTTACTAATATGAATAATATCTTTCTTCGAATCAGTTTCACATACCTTGTTATCCTTCAAATAAAAATAGTTCTTACAATTGTAAGAAATTAATCAAATACAGTAAGTCTCTATTCACAGACATTTTTTATTAACTACAAATGTGTTATCATGAGCTATGTATTAACAAATGAATTATTTATAATAGGTTTTTTTGTTTGATGACAAATGATATATGAAGTAAAAATCTGTACAGGTGGATATTTTAAATTTTATTTACGATAATATTTTTATTACAGTAATTTATTATACTTATTTATATAATAATATAAAATATACCTCTCTTTATTAACGGCCAATACTCGGTCCTCAACGGTTTCAAAAAAGTACCGGCCGGTGGTGCCCCCAGCTCACAATTTGGACTAATCAGTAACTTTTTCTGGGTGCAATGAGCGCTCCACGGTTTTTGTGAAGTATTTTCAGTCCATATAGGGCAATTTTGTTTCCGTTCAGACAAAAATGAGACTCATCGTTGAAACAGAAAAATTTTGGCCGATATCACAAATTGCAGAACGCGAATTTTCTTATCTCTGAATAATTTCTATGCATTGTTGGACTGTGAACTTTTCCATGATAAATTGTCCAACACTCATAATTGTTTCTGTCAATTGAGAAGTTTAAAAATTTCTAGGGTTGCTGAATGAGAGCAATTAATTAATTAATAATAATAATAATGAACTTCATTTCGACTTTTTCTTCATTTACAAGAAACAATTTAGAAATTCTCAAATTTGAAAACAATAACACGTATTTTATAACTCAATCCTTCCTATTATTTAAAATATTTAGTAAATGCTATAAACAAATAATAACTTTAAAAATCTCGATCTTAATATTTCATCTGAATCAAGTGATAGTTGAAATAATTTTTCTAAATTAAATTCTTTTACATTTTTAAAAGTTGAAGGTGCACTCTTGTAGTTTTAAATATTCAGACTCAGCTTACTACACGTGTTCTAAATTTTCTGCCTATTGATAATACTCGTATATGTCTTTATTCACTTGTACCATGAATGTTATAACCAACGATTTATTTATATGGAAGAAGTGTAAAAATCAGAGAATTATTATTAAGTAAAATAGTTGTTTATTAAAACGATAAATAACTATTAAAAGTTTACTATGGTTAAACAAATATTAAATACTAATTTAAGACTAAGAATATAATTAATTACTTAAACACTAATATTATTTATTTAAAAAATTAACACGACTATTTATTTTCACGCTATTTATGTCACTATTTATTTATATCACTATTTAAGACACTATTTATTTATATCACATTCAACTGTCCGACCTAAGACCTCCACAGCGTCTGTATACTCAAATGACTGCGCAGCGTCTGTATACTAAACTGCCCGAACAGAATTCACTCCTTTCAACTCTCTTTCTGAACTCTCTTCAACTCCAGTAGCTGACTTACTTCCGATCCAGGATCACCAATGCCGAGTATCCACTTCCACTCGCCGTTACTGTCCATATATACTCTATAGATTCCCAATACTCCTCAACATAATCGAATACTCATTTCCAATATCCACCTAATATATTTTTGAGCTGAGTCGATCGGTATCAATTTTTAGGTACGGTACGGCGACGAAAAATAAAAAGAATGTCTTAAATTGAAAATTTCAATGTTATCTCTATGTTCTCTATGTAAAACGCCGAAATATGACTTTTTGCATTCAAACCGATCCTAACCTGCTTAACAACGCCTAAAGACAATATTTTTATACATTAACCGCTCCGGAGTGACTCCCATCGACACTTACTATACATCTCTAACTTTTAAAGAATTAAATGTTGGACACTAGTTTTATTAGAAGCAAAGCTGATTTTTCACAAGTTTTTTTTTTTATTTTGTATTTTCGCATATTGAGATACCAATCGACTCTACTCGAAGAGTAATCCAATAATATATTGGGTTCATTTAATTTGCACATCCCATTAATGTCAGTCGAAAAGTTATACATCGTTTTGGAAAGCAAAAAAATGACCAAACTGGAAAACTAATAATAAAAAAAATTAAGCATCACCATTCGAAAAAGCATGTACAAACCAAAATCCAGTATTATATTGTCACACTTGGAATTTTATTTTTATAAAATTTATCTTCTCGCATATAGTGACCTATACAGTTTTCCCAATAACGAACGATACATGACTAAAATGGTCTAATGGGGCAAAATATAAATGCAGGGCGCGTTATTAGGAACACCTATACCTATTAAATTATATTTTTCTACAAATCTATTAAAAGTAAGCTTTTTGAATGTTTATTTTTATCGTTAAAAATGTCATTTTGTGACACCAGTGTTAAAAGTGACAGATCATTGTTACTTTTGACACTAGTGTTAAAAGTAAATGTCAAAAAATTATTAGAAATACAAATTTAAATTAAAAAATAGTGTTTGTAGAAAAAATAGTGTATGATATACGTGTTACAAGTGAATTTATTTTGTTCGAAGGTTTGGATCACTCCGCTTCGCGTCGTGTTCCAAACATCCTTCTCACAAAATAAAATGTCACTTTTAACGCTTATATCATAAATAACTATGTTGTAAAACAATAATAATAATAATAATAATATTAATAATAATAATAATAATACCAGAGACTATAAAAAATATAATGAAATAGTAATGAAAGCTTACAATAACATTTAATTTTTACATTTTCATTCAAAACTGTAATTCGTAACGCACTGAGATCAAGCAGATGGTTGGCCTAATTATAATAAATGTAATTACTTGTTAACTGAATAGTAAAGCATATTTGTTTCTACTAATACATCAGTTTTGTTGTTTTTGTCTTTGTCTAACGGTACCGCAATGACATCATGGGCAATTTCTAAAATTATTTTATTGGAAAAAAATTAATAAAAGACTACGTTATATTCATACCTACTTTGTAAAATTAGACCGTTTCTTGGTGCATTGGAATATACTCCTTTCAAATACAATAATTATTGTAATTTATCAGTCATGTAATTCAGTTTCCATATAAATGTTATTTAAGATAACGTCTGGTATTACTTACAGGCTTAAATAAATCATCTACAATGTCTATGAACATCGTTGAGTTACAAATTTGCGCAAAGTAGGAATATGAGTAGAAAAGCATTTTATGGTTTTTTTTTTTTTCGTTTTATTTATCTCGCCTGAAGCCTGAAATGACAATCTTATGATACAACTACATATATTTATTTTTATTATAAATTCTTTGTGATCTCAGAGCAGGAATTCCAGGTACCAAACTGCTCCTCAAGTCTGAGATAATGTGAAAAGCAACTAACTAGACTGTAGGCGTACCGGTATTCACAAACAGCAAGCAAACAGCTGCTGTGCCAGCCTAGCATTATGCTAACTCTACAATGTCATATTCGGGAACGAATTGTTCAATTAGTAAGACAAATCACTCACAAAATAAGGAGAAGGATAATCACAGATAAAATTGGCAAATTGATCCCAATCTATCTTCCTAGATAAATATATAAATAAGTTTTTCCATCTAAATAAATTTGTTATTGAATGATGCAAAAAATATAGATTGGATACAGATTAAGCACAAATATGTATAGAATGAATTTTAAGTATAACAGTTAATAATTAACCGAAGAAACATTGCTGTGTGAAATGTGAATGATTCATAATTCAAACGCTTTAGTCAAAATATTCGATAGTGAATTTCCAGTGAAAAAGACACGTTTTACAGTCCCAAAAATACTATTTTGCTATTTTTACGAACGATGATGTCTGTGACGATTTTTTCCGGTACGATAACTCCGTCACTAGAATTCCAAAAATTCCAGTTTTTATTTATTTTTACATTTCACTCTTTTTATATTTTTGTTACACTTTTTGCTATAACTTCTTTGGATTCAGTAATAAAAAATTGTAAAATATTAATTTTTTTATTATTTGAAAATAATATGATGTAGCCAGCACATTACCTCCCGCCATTCAATTTTTATTTTATATAAAGTATATTATTGGCAAATGTATGCAGTTTATTTAGGTATTCCAATTTAATCCAATGTATTACAAGTATTTTCTTTTCAGAACACTACGATTTTTAATATAAATTTAGTTATTGACACACATCCCTCTACCGCTCTTATTAAGGGTAAAAACGTTGTAAAACATACCAATTATGGAATTGGTGGAAGAAATGTGTTAGTCACACAGATCGTTATTATTATTATTATTATTATTATTATTATTATTATTATTATTATTATTATTATTAATAATAAATAATTACATATAATGTTTATGAATAACTGATTAGTTGATTAGCATTTTTTTCTCTGTCAATCGCTTATAGGTTATTTTAGAGAAAAATACTTCAAATAAAAGATGCGTACAATTAATTTTTTTATAACTATTATTTGAAGTATTTTTCTCTAAAATAATCCATAAATGATTGACAGAAAAAGCAATGCTAGTCAACTTGTCGCTAATCACCCTTAGTCAGATATTCATACTGGCAGCCATTATGTTTTATTATCCCTATTTCGTGTATATCCACGGCAGAAAGGATAATTGTATCTTGTATCCCTTAATTCCCTTATAATAATAATTAATTACCTGCATCAACTTTGAAATTTATAAGAGTATGTAACAGTTTAATAAAATAAAAATAATATTAATCTTAATACTCCATTATACCACAAATGGAGTTGTAAACGTTACACGCATACAGGGGATTCCCCTTACATGTGTTTGTCGATATGATAGATACACGTATTATTCAAAAATGAATTTGTATTAATTGAGTCTTTTGTTGAACAGTTATCGCAATAATGTTCTCTGCAAAGATATTGTTTACAATTCAATTTAACTGAATGTCTAACAGGAGTAAATCTACCAAAAGAAGAAAGAAAAATTCTTGTCATAATACTACGCATAACGATAATTTCCCGCATTTTCAGCTAACCGATAAACACCAGCGGGAATTTGCTTCAATTTCAATATTATCAAAGTATAGTTTGTGTCAAGATAAATGCACATTGACTTTTACGCCCATCACAGCATGTATTTGCAAGCGTAAGCACATAGAGAGGTATCCACAATTTTTCCAAATTACCAAATTTAAAACAGCAACCACAAATCAGATATTAAAATTAATAATAAAATTACTACAGTTTATTGTTCAATAATTTATTTATATATTTTTTTACATTATACAAATCTTAAAAATATGTTCTCCTTCAATATTACATTATTTTCTTCGTCCGGAAAATCACTCCATGCGTGTCACATTTTACTACAAATGAAACAAGAATAATGTGATACAACGTTTAGCGAAATTTATATAGTCAAAATATATTACAAGATTTTAACTGTATATTTCCCGGTTTGTACTGTAAATTTGGTAATCCGCCCCTGGTAGCACAGGTAAGAAAATACCCTGGAGTGATGGGTTAACCGAGCTTAAGAAGTCGAAGTCAATGTGCATTTATCTTGGCACAAACTATAAGTAATTCACGTTTAACACTGGTGTTAAAAGTAACAATGATCTGTCCGAGGATCTGTCATTTTTAACTTTTACACTGGTGTCATAAAATGGCATTTTTAACCTTAAAAACAAACATTAAAAAGTCTACTTTTAATAGATTTATAAAAAATATATTTTGAATATTTTATTCAAGTTTTTCTGGTTTCCGCGGTGAAAAGCCGTCGAGGCGTGTAACGGGGGGTTAAAATGAATATTCCGTAAGCAGATTGTAAAATCCGTCTTATTATAAAACACCAATAGCCGTTTGCCGAAACGAGAGAATGTGGAACTAATTCTTAAACAGAAAACCGTCATTCTATTGGTCAAAAGATAATCATTTTGGAGCGGAACCAATAAAATGGCTTGTTTCTGTTCAAGGATTAGCTCCACATTCTCTCGTTTCAACGAACGGAGTATAGTCGTTTTCAAAATAATTAGGCGAATTATAACATGATGAGTTTGGACTCAATTAGCTTGCATATTTCTTTAAATATAACTAATATAACCTCTACTCTAAACCTAACGTAAAACTACGCGAGTTTTGCAAGTATGATATTTGTGCGTTACAGAAGATTACGCTAATTAATGTTTAGAAAAATTACAAATGAAAATGTTCAAATACTCATTTTACAATGGGGTATTCTAATGCAGTAAAATTTTAGATAAAAAGTTTATAACATTGTGGATTAAGCTAAACAATAACCGAATAATGAAAAGAAATCAAAATTTATTTTTTCTAACATGAATTTTCTTGAAATTTATTTTGGCGCTAAAAAGATATCCTGTGGTTTGTGACGCACGAGTGGCTGATAACATTTTTAACAAATTTTGTAGGTACATATAACTATACAGTTCACATGAAACAGTTTTTCTGTCGTTTACCCGATGTAAGCTGTCTTGTTCGTTTCAGTTTTATTACATTTTGTGCCAGTTGCATAAAACGTTGTTAGCTGATCATGTGTTTAACTACACATTGAAACCATGGATACGTATCAAAAATACATTGGAAAAGAAGCGTTGTTAAAGTTAACAACGTGATTAAAGTTAACAATGCTTTATGCAACTGGACCTTTGTGTGTTTACAAGTCTATTTCTATATATTTAGTATATGTCATCAGCTCCTCCTACGTCACATCTGGTAAAATTCAAATTAATATTTAAAAATTTATATCTCCCTCAAATTAAACAAAAAAAAAACTCAAAATTTTAGATTTATATTATAAATATGTGAAAGTACAAAAAAAAACTAATAATAAAAAAAATATTAGAATACCCATTCGCCTAGTCATTTTGAAAACGAAGATGGATTTTACAATCTGCCTACGACAAATAATATAAAGTACAAACTATAAATTAAATTTAGTTGAAATAAAAATGATAAGGTTAATAAATCACATTTTATTACTTATTCCGCTGTTGAATGTGTTAGTTTACTTATATTCGTTGATTTTGGTACGACGATTGATTTGTACGGTAAAATGCACTTACTAGACGTCATCTCAAAGATACTCATCACTATATGGAGTATACACCACCAGAATAACTTTTGTGTTACTTAAAAATTGTAAATAATTTTGCAGTTATAGTTTAATTTTTTTAATTCGAAGAATCAGCATAGCTACATTGTTTAAACGGCCTCTAGACTATGAAACTACAAAAAATACTTGCAACCTATTCTATGATTTTTTTTCTTTTTACTTCCTTAAGGAAGTATTGTAATCGCGAAAATTTTCGGTTTTCAGATTTCAACGGAAATATCCATTTTAACCATCTCTGAATTCATTTTGACTAATTTCGTCGTGACGTCTGTATACGTACGTACCTCGCATAACTCAAAAACGGTAAGCCACAGAAAATTGAAATTTTGTATTTAGGACTGCTATAATATCTAGTTGTGCAGCTCCCTTTTTGGTCATTCCATAAGTTCCAGAAATGGTACTTTACTTGAAGCCTATACTAGATTTTAATGAAAAACTATTTTAAAATATAATCCAAAACTTTTCAAATTTGGTATATAAGACTTTTATGTCAATGGGAATAACAATAGATTTTGGTTAAAATATGCTGACCGGAAGTGATACATTACCTGCAGTTGTTAACAGTTTTTCTGAGTAAAATATTTTTATTTTGATTTTAGTAATAAACGCTTCAAATAAAAGTTTTAGAGAATTAAATTCTGCGTCTAGCACATCAAGTATTATTAAATTAGCTTTTTGTATATGCGAGATATGTAAATTTAAAAATTATATACTTCTTGGCTTTTGTAATAAAGCTTGCTATGGATTAGGACAAAAAAAATAAAAAAATAAATGTTAATGTCAAATTACGTCAAATACATGCAATTTTACAATTGGGTCTATACTTCATATTGGTCTTGCGTACAAGGAAGTCGTGTGGTGTCCACATCAGATTTTTTTCATGACATAATCCAGCTTTAAGTCGTATTATTTATATAGAAATATAGTATTATGTTATGTCAGTAAGCTTATCCTATGAATTTTTTGTTATTATTATTGTTTAATATAAATTATCATTACCATTTGTTGCGACTATAATCAAATACACCGCCTAACGGCGAATGGGGTCGTACAACTAACTATGTGATGTGAAACCAGTAACCGAGTTTACATTTTTATTTATTGTAAATAATATTTTGGGTTTCTTTGTAAACGTAATTGACAGAAGTTTCATCATTCTATGACGATCCTTTGAGTTAAAAAAAACGCATTCAGATATACTCTCCATATTAGATAAATATGTAAATACAGACGGAGCTTAGTTGAAACGAAAGTGAAATTGAAATAAATAAAATAAATATATTATCACAACTTATTAGCATCTGCTGGTTGTGCCAGTTTTTTACGAGCAGTTTTCGGTAATGACTATATATTTGTGGCGTAGATCGTAAAAGGCGTCTCCTCACTTTTAGTACTTCAAGGTATTGTAGAGAATGCCTCTTGTGATAATTGAAAATTAGAAATATTTCAGGTTTTTGACTTCGGTCAATTTCGAACTTGGACTGTTGTTAGAAGCATAGGCGTACACAAAAAAATCGAGGGGAGGATTAAGAATTAAGGGGCTGGCGGCTGGCGGGATTAAAGAATTAATCAGAAAAGTATAATAATTTAATATAACACATATTAAAAAAAATACAAATAAGTTATATGAATCTAAACAAAAATATTGCAAAAAATATGTTTTGTTTAAATTAATTAAATATTATTTTTTATGATGTAGGGGGGTTAACCCCTAAAACCACACCCTTGAGTACGCCCTTGGTTAGAAGTTAAAACTACAATCGGCCATTTAACTCACTAATTGTAAGCCACAAACACGAGAATGAAATGTATATGTTCTAATTTTACAAACAAGAGAATGGATGGATTTGTTATATTTCACATAGAAGAAAAAAACACTATATTAATAAAAAAAAAAAAAAAAAAAAAAAAAAAAAAAAAAAAAAAAAAAAAAAAAAAAAAACAGGAGTACAATGAGTTGCAGATCATAACAAAATATGCACTAAAACATGCATAATTATTGCCTTTTGTAACAGAGTAGATCTAATAATATTGGTTGTTCTAGCAGTAATAAATATTGGAACTTCTATTACATTTTCAAGCTACTAAAAGGTAATTAATTTTTTAAACATATGTATATACTGTATTTCAGATACTTGGTTGCGCTGCTGCGCCAGCCTGTCTTACACACATAAAACTTGTAACTTAGTTTTGTTTCGTGTATGACATATCTGACAGCCCGAAACGTCAAAATTTGATAATTTTTAATTATTTAGTAAATAAACAGTTCCTTAAAGTTATTAAATAGATTATAAAATCAAAATGGAATAAATAGTATGCCTGCTTTACATATTGCTATTGTAAACTTGGTTTACGTTTAGACCAATCAGAAAGCTGGAATCGTAAGCCCTATCTTACTCCTATGTCTATTCTTATCTGAAATACAGTATAATGTCTAACGAGGCCCACTTAATCATGCAGGGATCCATATGCCCACTTGCCATCGGCTAATTTGATACCATGGTCAGTCCTCCACTGATCGTAGTTCATATATAATCATAAAATTAAGAATTTGTGATAAATTTATTTAATAATTATTACACTCTACTAACATACCTATACTAACTACTCGTAAAAATATTAATGTACATACGTACGAGTATTTCCTCATACGTGCTACCTAATTAATAGACATACAACATAAATACTCGTATTTTAATATTGGTATCTATAATATAGTATCCACCTATCTACGATTTAGAATTCAAAATCGAAATCGCATACTCGTTCGGCCTTGTAAACACTCACACACAAGTTGTGGAGCCACTAAATAAATTATACTCATATGACACTTTTCTCCACATTATTACAACATGTTTTTCTAAATTATGTTAGACGCTATTTGCATCTTAAAATCATAAAATTTTCATATTTTTTACTGACTTAAAAATAATTTATATATGTATAATTATATTGTTAGGAGATAAATGTAATGTGTACTACGAAATTTGTAGAATAAAATGCTTTTCAATAAATTTTACATATGTACATACATATAGGTATAGTACACGCATATAGATATTGTACCTCATGCTGCGTGTCATGCTCTGAGCCAAAACCGAAAAATTAACCAACTAATTTGCAAAGGGATAAGCAAACAAAGTACAGGTACAAAAACAGGGATGTATTCAGTTTATTCACATTTTCAATATTTATTATTTACGAGTAATAATGTCATATAAATCTCAAAATATTCTAAATAACAAACATTGCAACAAATTATAGGGTGATTAAATTTATTCATTGAAGGTAAGTTTCAAATCATCCTAATTGATACGAGTCCAATCCCAAATGTACGTACATTTGTATTCCTACGTAATTATCATTTAAAATTATTGTCGTTTTTCTTTGGACAAAAATATTTAGTAAATAATAAAAAATAAAATTCATATAATTATAATTAGCTGAAATACCTATGGAGATTTGCGTTAAATACGGGTCAGTACGCTATAGTAAGACCCCCTGCAGATCTATACTTATCGTCGATTATAGTAGCTTCCACGCCCCTAGCTACAATATCTATGCGGCTACTATACATATATACATACTTTACCATTGTATGTTATAATTCTATATTTATTTTTATGAATTAATTGAGGTTTTTTTTTTAGAACCATAGACCTATCCAACAATTCATATTTTCAGCAAATAAAAAACATTGGCACATATTATGAACCCACTTTTATACAGCGCTTTTGTTAAAAGTGCCTTTGAACCTTGAATAATATAATGTAAAAGCACGGTTCATAATAGAGTTAATATTATAATGCGTTCGTAATACGGACCAGTGCCAGATTACCGAATAGGCTGACTAGGCTACTGCTTCGGCCGCACAGATTTTAGGGTGGCGTCCAATTTTATCATATAAGCAGCAACCAGAGAAAAAAAAACCTCCACCAGGCTAGGGCGCACGCATACCTTAATCCGACCCTGGTACGGGCCAAGGGCCATTGTGCTACTGTGGCATATTTTTTTTCGGACATATAATATACACAAAAACAAGGGCCCGTATTACGATTATTATATAATAGCGCTATCATTAAGCGCGCTTTTACATTATATTCTTCTTAGGTCACGTTTAACAGAAGCGCTCCATAAAAGAGGTTTCTTAAGATACGGACCAAGGTGTTCAATTAATTTTTTTACAAATCTATTAAAAGCAGGCTTTTTAATGCTTGTTTTTAGGGTAAAAAATGTAATTTTATAACACCAGTGTTACAAAGTGACAAATCATTGTTACTTTTAACAACACGAGCGTTATAAGCGAATTAGTTACCTTGGTAATGATGAATGAAACAACCGAGGAAACAACAAATCGACATTTTGGCATATATCAAAAAATTATTAGAAATACAAATTTTAATGAAAAAATAGTATTTGTAGCAAAAATAGTATAAGATAACACGTATTAAAAATGATTTTATTTTGTTCGAAGGTTTGAACCACTCCGCTTCGCCTCGTGTTTCAAACTTCTCACAAAATAAAATGTCAGTTTTAACACTTAAATCATAAATAACTATTACGAACCCATTATTTATTAAAAAATATGGGTTTTTGTAGAAATTTTGCAGACGAAAATAATGAAAATAAAGATAGAAACGATGCTTAAAAAATAAAGCATAATTTCAGCTTTTCATTATTATCTATATTCAGCGTTGTGACTGATTTAGATCATTTGATCTAAATCACTGATCTAGTTCATTAAGTATGGTTTTTGATCTGATCTAGATCCTTTTACGTAATCAGATCTTGATCTGGATCTAGATCTAACAACTGTAATCTCTGATCTTAAAAAACATAAAATAAAAGCCTTAGAATAAGTTCGAATGATATAAAATTCGTGTATCTCAAATACAATACCTACTACCATACCGTCATCTACACCATAGGAAGTTAGTGAAAATTATTGTTGGCAGTCAAATTAGTTCCTAGAAGATGCAATTTAAGTGGCAGTAAATTTGAATCTTTTGAATATTTTTAAAGGGAATAAAATTGGAGAAGACGAAAATTAATGGCCTGTCTTAATAGATTTCAACAATTCTAATATTAAAAATTATTATTGTTTCTGTTTCTACTTTATTCATTACTTTGGTATTATTAAAACTAAGTGTGTGAAATTTATTTATTTTTTGTAAAGAAATAAAAGGCATTTGAAAATCGTTACTGATCTTTTTTATGATCTAAGAAAAACAGATCCCAAGTTCCTGATCTGATCTATAAAATAGATTCGACCGCAGAAATTGACCTATGATCTGATCTAGAACATATGAATTATATAGATCTTGATCTTGGTCTAGATCCTTTATAATTTTATCTGTCACAACACTGTCTATATTTAAGAAATCCAAACCCCTTACAAAAACGTACCCAGAAATTTTTCATGATTTACTGCTTTTATAAAAGCTTTTTACTCACAATATGACGCTACCGGAAGCGAACAATATAGCGCGATAATCCAGAAATTTTCAAAAATTAACTTGTTTTGTTTTTATTTAAAAAATACTGGTAATTATTCATGTCCAGTCAAACCATTTTATGGAGCTGAGTTTATAATAGGTATAATTGTTTATTCCGAAAAGGTAATAAACGGCAATACATTTCATTATAAACTTCCTTGTTTTTGATTGATTATTTACTGATATGTTTGTAGGCATTTATTTGCATTAATCAATACTGATTGCAAATATAATTTGTAAATGTACATTTTTCATCACGGCTTGTTTACCAATTTGTGGGTATGCCAATTTGCTAATATAATATAGACCCCTGTATGAGTGCATTAAATAATCGTTTGTAGTACAAGCGGCCTGAGTTCGAATCCGACGAACATCAAAATTGAAAATTGTTTACAATTTTAAGTTACCACCAAAGTGACGACGACTTTGTGCAAATTAGCACGAGTAAGTATAGAACTACACATAATACCCATACAAAAAAGGAAACGCATATAAAATTGCATATACATACTCAATATTTAAATTTTAATTACTATTTATATATTATTCATAAATAAATACATGTATATGTAGGTATATAAGAAAAACAAAATAACAAAACAATATTTAAGTTAGTAGGTATATGTTTGCTTATTAAATTTTCTTATTTCTATTTTTTTGCTTCTGATTATTTTTAATACATCTTCTTTTTATTTATAATTTGAATGCGAAATATATAAGTTTATATTGTTGAGTTAAATAACTGAAATACATAAAATAAATTTAAAATATATTACACTATGTTAAAGATTTTGACATTACTAAAATTTATTTTTACTCTCATTATTTTTTGTAGCAAATAAATAAAATAAACAAATAAATTGCTATGTTGGTATACATTACTTACGTTATTCCTCACTTGGTCATATTCACTTCACTGCACCACTCCACCGCACTCACTGTCACTTCACCCGCGCTCTGCAACTCCTGCTATTCCTGCGACAACTCCAGACCGCTGCAGGAGACGAACTGACTGACTTAGCACTCTGCTGTGTTGTAAGGCTGCACCAATACTGTGCACTGTTCCAGCCAGCTCTCTTGGTGCTGCATTCAACACTGACAGAGGGGCTCAAGACTTTCACTCTCGAGGACGCAGATAAAGGATAATGAATGATTGGGGAAGAATGATGATGAGAAATAATATTATTATCAGGGAAATAAATTGTGAAAAGATCATGTCAGCCATCGAGATTCGAACCCAAGACCTTCACTTTGCTGAAGTGGATGCTCTTACCAGCTAAGCTATTGGTTGCTTTATCTCGATGGCTGAAATTATATTATCAGAGCTTATTATTTCTGGGTGTGCCAATCTATTTCGCTAATGACGATATATGTATATGTACCGTGATGTGTACCGGCGTCACCTCGCGGACTCTCAAAGCTTTCGTGCACTGAACACCATATCGCGATCATTTTTATGCTACTTAAAAATTAAATATATGCCTTGTTCTATTTAAGCCATTCAGTATTGTAGAGAAAAGGACATAGTTTTGAACTCTCTGATTGGCTGAAATTGGAGACAAGAGACAAGTATTGTAATTTTGGCTACTTAAAACTGGCGCTGATGCGAGCGCCATCTGCCAAATGGCTTAAATGGAACAGTATAATTTTCAAATTTCTAATTTGACTTCGATCAGATTCAAACCCAGGCCGTCCGGATCACAATTGGTCACCTAACACAAACAACCACGCGATTCCATAATAATGTTTTTATATTTTGCGTTCATAATGAAGTAATTACGATACGCAATTGCGTATCGTAATGACCTTCATTTCGATACGCAATTTTTTGTTTTAGACGGTTGGTACTAGATGACGTTTCTTTAACCCATTTTTACCTAATTTATTTTTAGTTAATTGACAATTCATTTTAATAATATAATGTCGAAATTATTATTATTTTTTTTTTTATATATTTAGGGAAGATTATTTACATGAAAATGTACAAATGGTTACAAATATAATCACAAATTGAGGAGTAAAGGAGTAAATGTTATTGTAGAAGGCGCAAAATATGAAAAATAGTATAAAGAACTCATTTTATAAGACTTTCTTTCGCACTTGTCAATTAGAAAACTCGCTAACGCTCGTTTTCTAAATTTTGACGCGTACGAAAAAAACATGCCTTATAAAACACGTTCTTTAATATACTATTACCAAACGCAACATCACGGATCACGGAGACTTTTGCTTTTCAAAACTTAAGTCAGTCATTTATGCCCAGTTGTAAGGCTTAAATTTTAAGTTAGGCTTAAATAAAGAAATGCAAATCGAAATTTTGGCAGCAATATATTATAATTCATTAATTCATTTGACATCTCATTTCGATGCAATATCGTCAATTTATGCCAAGTTTAATTAAAGTTTACATTGATGCAGCCGGCCATTAGTGTACTCGAGGCTTCATGTTACAAAGGTAAATTTAATAATTAAGAGGCCGTGAATTTAAATATTACAACTATTAAATAAAAAAATAATAATTTCTTATCTAAACGATTCAAAAAGCATTTATTTGAACATTTTTTTTTATATTGTTCACAAAACGTGTATTACAAACTTTCAAACCACGATTCGTACTATTTTTCATATCTGAGATATGTTCAAATTTATTAATGCCCATTTGCACCAACAAAGCTTAAATTTTAAGCGATTCAAAAAAATACAAAACGAAATTTTAAAAGCAATGCATATGATTCATTTGACACTTATTTTCGGTGCAATATTATCAATATAAGGAATTTTATATTGGTTCAACTGGCCATTAATTTTTTTTTAATAGCCACAATCTAAAAATTTGTAGGAAACTAAACCTGGTGGTAACATCATAAAGTACTAAAAAAGACAAGTATGATTCTTTTTAAATATTTTTCATTCAGTAAATATGAAAACAAACAACTGACAAACTAATTATCTAGAAAACGAATAAAAGATTGCGGCCAAATTTAAATAAATAAAATGTTTTTCCGACGAGAAATTCATTATGCTACAAGAAAAACTGTTTTATGTAAAGAAAGATATGTGGGGCTATATTGAAATAGCACTATTTTCGAAAAGAGAAAATGTTAGCTTTAATCTTAAAAATAAACGAAATAAAAATAAATTAATTGTAAATACCATTTATTTTAAAAATTATAGGTTTTATTTTTTTAAAATGGTACCTTTGCTTGCCTATTCATAAAATAAAATTTAAAAACACGAATTGCTACTTCAAAATGTGTGAATACGGACCCATATTTTATATTATAATTTCAATAATATCTTCTTTTTTGTTTCAGGGTGAAGATGTATTTTCGAACAGATGGTCTGCTGATAATATGCTTTATTTGATCGTGGAAGAAGAAGAATTTTACTTTGTTTGTTTGTCCTTATGTCATGTGCAGTTGTTTGATCGATTGTTGCGATTTTATGATGAGTGAAAAATCGAATATTGCGTGCTTAACGAAAATTGTATTCTAGAAATTTTATCTATGAAATATAATATTATAGCTGACAGTATTTTCTATATTTTATAACAAAAATACATGTAATTTATCAGAAATATAACATTTTTTAGTTACCGTTTCTTTCAGAAAGTGAAAAGGAATAAAAAAAATGCATTTTACTAACAATAAGTTACTTAATATTTATATAAATTTTAAGTTATACATAAAATGTGTGAAATATACATTTGTATGTTGTATGTTAATATATTGGAACATATATGGATTTGGGTCAGGAAACATTTCATGACTAAAATATATTAATTATTTACCATGATATAAATCTTAAAGTATGCATAATTAATTTTACTAATAAAAGATTGATACATACTTTAGGAAAATTAAAATATTTTGCTGTGCAAGTATACAGGGTGAGTCTTTGAAAGGACCGTCTTCGATATTTCCCTTGTCGTTAGAAATACAGCATAAATTTATCAACAGAATTTATTCGATTACTCAAGGAGCATAACGTATAATTATTTTCATATATACTGGGTGTTGCATTACGGCTCGCCTAGAATTGTTTGTCTTTTCTTAAATGGAACACCGTATATATTTTCATATATTTTGAATTGTATTTTATTCACCTATACGAACATATGAATTTTGTTTTAGTTTTCCGTTATTTCGTTTTTTCTCTAAAAAAGACCTAATACAGGCATTGCTTTTTAAAATAGGTATTGATTTTAGAAATCTAAAGAAACTTAAATTCTTTTCACGTCGTGAGTGATTCAGACAGCCATCAGCAACACTACGATCACCTCCTACTTTGGATGAATTCGGCATCGTGTAAAAATAATAATTTCTTATCTATGATTTGAATTTGAAAATAAGCCCGGCTGTATTTAATCACAGACAAACAGCAAGCAGTTTTCTGTGATTTAATACAAGACATCTTGCGGCTTTAACAATAGGTAGTTTAACCTCTAGAGCCATCCTACGGCAAGCGTGATAACTACGTGAGGACACGCCTCCAAGCGTTAGAGGTCAAATTTATTGGTCTCAAAGAAACCAGAGAGTGCTATGAGGCGCCGTTTGGGCCAAAATAAAAGTTTCTGTAATATATATTATTACCTAATATATATAAAATTTCGTGATATATAATATTTTCCTATGTTGATATATACAATTTTCAATGTGATATATAGAACTTTTAGTTCTATGAAATGCCGCAATATAATGTGGGCGCTCACTTTTGTGCTTTTATGTGCTTATGTTGGCAACATCACAAAAGTGAGCGCCCTCATTATATTGCGGCATTTCATAGCACTAAAAATTCTATATATCACAATGAAAATTGTATATATCAACATGGAAAAATATTATAGGTATATCACGAAATTTATATATATATTACAGAAACTTTTATTTTGGCCCAAACGGCGCCTCATAGAGTGCACTTACTGGTTATAACTTATAAGCAGTGTTGTAATAGATAATCATATTTTTTATCTAGATAAAGATAACTAACATTTTTTTTTTCAGATAAGGTAATAGATAATTTTTGTAAACTTATCTAGATAATAGATAACAGATAATTGACTATTATCTAGATACTTTTTAGATAATTTGTTTAAAATATACATAGCATTTTATAATGTAGATATAGGACGGAATAATAAATTATTTTGCATATTTAGAAATATTCTTTTATAGTAATTTAATGTGTATTAATATGTTTTTAAAAAATTTTCACACCAAATAAATAATGGAATTTTGTGCAATGCAAATATGTCCATTACCTAATTATGAAACTAAAGAATTTACAAAATCGTACCTTCTTGACATCTTGACAAAAAAAGTAATCATATTTATATCTTTATAGATTAAGGTTTGGTAAAATTTCAAAATTTTCTCAGAATTCTACCAATATTACAGTTGTACGTTTGCGCAGCTTTATTAAATTTAAATTCGATTTGTATTAGAAAAGAATTTTTTTATTGTTTTATTAAAATTTTCATCTAGATGATTTTCAAAAAATAGAAAATGATAATTTTTATTTAAATAAGATAATAGATAACTTCGAAAAAAATATCTAGATAAGATAATAGATAAAACTATATTATCTGATAAGTTACAACACTGGGCATCAGCGAGCGAAGCGATCAACCGCTATACTGTGATAAGTGTACGAGTATATGAAATATACAGGTGTCCCAAATTAAGTAGGTTACGTGTTACGTTACCCGTTGGGATCTCGAAAACTATAAGAGCTACGAGATGTTGTGCAGTTTTGAGTGTCGATTCAGTTTTATAAAAAAATATCAAATAACTCCGTAATTATAAAATATATAAAAAAGTTTCGTATAAAAGTTACTTAATTTGATGAGACAAAGTTAAAAGTGATGTCCAAGATATTAATAGACCATTTCAGAAATTCAAAGCGCATGTGCCAAGTGTTAGACTGCGACAAAAAATTATTGCCGTTTTCCGTATATCCATCCTTGTTTATATGACAGTTCTGTGTATTTCACAGTCTTTTTTTGTTTTGTTGATGTCGTTTTTCAAATAATTATGATGGGTACTAAACTTCTGGCCCCCAAAATATTGCTATTTGAAATGTTTTGTCTGGTTTGGAAAATAAAAAGTGGGGTTAAGTGTTAAGTAGGTTAATACAATATTTTATAATTGATTGCTGAATATACTTCACTTTTTCACATACTAAAATAAGTTTTTATTTGTAAAATAAGAATTTAAACTAAACCTTATACTCAAATTCATATTAACAACTCCTGTGTAGTTTTAAAATTTAAAACTATATGCCCTGGTTACGTATTAATTTGAAATGCCGCTATTTAACGGCACTAACTTTTTAGTTCAAAAAGTAAATGTAGTGGTCGCTCAAATTTCTGAAATGGTCTTTAAATGGGCGCCATATTGGATTTGTACTTTGAAAAACATTAATTTTAGATGTTTCGTTATTTTTCATGAAATTTCTTATTTTAATTTCAAAAAATTCATTAGTTCTTCAAACTAGAATCTTATTTTCCTTAAGTAACTTATTCCATACCTACCCTACAAATAATTAAATTTTGATTCCAAATTTTTAATTTAACGTATATGTACCTTAATCAAGTATCTGATAAAAAAAAACTTGTTATTGAAACAAATAATTTTTATTAACCAATTTTTTACCTTCCGTCACCTTTAGGTAAGGAAGGTATTGTCTTTGGTCAAAAAATTCGGTGGTGAGTTTTTGATGAATAAGCACGTTTTAGGGTCCCTACAATACGATTTTACTATTTTTACGATGATGTCTGTATGTGTGTGTGTGTGTGTGTGTGTGTGTGTGTGTGTGTGTGTGTGTGTGTGTGTGTGTGTGTGTGTGTGTGTGTGTGTGTGTGTGTGTGTGTGTGTGTGTGTGTGTGTGTGTGTGTGTGTGTGTGTGTGTGTATGTATGTATGTATGTATGTATGTGTGTCCGTGTGTGTGTGTGTGTGTGTGTGTGTGTGTGTGTGTGTGTGTGTGTGTGTATGTAACAAAATTTTCGTCTGCGATAACTTCCATACTACAATTCTAAAAATTATAATTCTTTCGTATTTCTCTTCGTTACATCCATGCGAAGAGCTGATTAGATTTTGGTTAGAATTGGACAACCGGAAGTACCCTCATTTGACAGTTTTTCTTGAAAAAACTATGTTAAATATCATTTTTTCACATTTAATGTTATTATAAATATTAAAGAATGTTATATTTTCTATACGATTTGATTGAATTTTATACCTAATATTAAATGGATATAGAGTTAAAAAATTATAAAGAAATTAAATTTCATAAAGTAGCCATAGCTGTGGAAACAGCTACTATATTAAGAAAATTTTGATTGAAAGATGTCAGTGTCAAGTGAAATTGACATAGTGTGTTTGTCTTATAATTTAACGGGAAATAGGTATAGGATCTTTTGCTTTCTGTATGGAATTTGTATAAAATATATACAACTGCTTTAAGGTAATGTACAAGAAATAATAATAATAAATCTTTTATTTCTGCAGATACATCACACTGTATATAGAAAACGTCACAAAATAATAATTTTCTGTATGAAATTTGCATAAAATACATGCAACTGCCGGAAGGTAATGTACAAGAAATAGAATATTTAATTTAGCAAGGAACTTTCCGTATGAAATTTGTACAAAATACATAGAACTGACGGAAGGTAATGTGCTGGCCACATCAGATTTTTTTCATTTTAATACAGACACTTTCAAAAAAATAAGAAATTTCAGGAAAAAAACACAAAATCTAATATTTTTGCGGTAAGAAAAATTTAAAACAAAATAATCCTTATACCATTGGAAAGAGAAAAAAATCTGATGTGGCCAGCACATTACCTTCCGTCAGTTTAATTAAATATTCTATTTCTTGTACATTACCTTCCCGCAGTTGCATGTATTTTATGCAAATTTCATACAGAAAATTATTATTTTGTGACGTTTTCTATATACAGTGTAATGTATCTGCAGAAATAAGAGATTTATTATTATTATTATTTCTTGTACATTACCTTAAAGCAGTTGTATATATTTTATACAAATTCCATACAGAAAGCAAAAGATTCTATATTTCCAGTAAAAATTGTAAGACAAACACACTATGTCAATTTCACTTGACACTGACATCCTGACATCTTTCAACCAGAATTTTCTTAATTAATATAGTAGCTGTTTTCATAGCTATGGCTACTTTATGAAATTTATTTTTTTTATAATTTTTTAACTCTATATCCATTTAATATTAAGTATAAAATGCAGTCAAATCGTACAGAGAATAAAATATACTTTAATATTTATAGTAACATCAAATGTGAAAAAATTATATTTAACATAGTTTTTTCAAGAAAAACTGTTAAAATCTTCAAATGATGGTACTTCCGGTTGACCAATTGTAACCAAAATCTAATCAGCTCTTCATATGGATGTAACGAAGAAGTACACGAAAAAATGATAATTTTTGTAACTGTAGTATTAGAGTTATCGCAGACGAAAATTTTGTTACACACACACACACACACACACACACACACACACACACACACACACACACACACATACACACACACACACACACACACACACACACACACACACATACATACACACACACACATACATACACACACACACCCACACCCACACCCACACCCACACCCACACACACACACACACACACACACGCACGCACGCACGCACGCACGCACGCACGCACGCACGCACGCACGCACGCACGCACGCACGCACGCACGCACGCACGCACGCACGCACGCACGCACGCACGCACGCACGCACGCACGCACGCACGCACGCACGCACACACACACACACACACACACACACACACACACACACACACACACACACACACACACACACACACACACACACACACACACACACACACACACACACACACACACACACACACACACACACACACACACACACACACACACACACACACACACACACACACACACACACACACACACACACACACACACACACACACACACACACACACACACACACACACACACACACACACACACACACACACACACACACACACACACACACACACACACACACACACACACACACACACACACACACACACACACACACACACACACACACACACACACACACACACACACACACACACACACACACACACACACACACACACACACACACACACACACACACACACACACACACACACACACACACACACACACACACACACACACACACACACACACACACACACACACACACACACACACACACACACACACACACACACACACACACACACACACACACACACACACACACACACACACACACACACACACACACACACACACACACACACACACACACACACACACACACACACACACACACACACACACACACACACACACACACACACACACACACACACACACACACACACACACACACACACACACACACACACACACACACACACACACACACACACACACACACACACACACACACACACACACACACACACACACACACACACACACACACACACACACACACACACACACACACACACACACACACACACACACACACACACACACACACACACACACACACACACACACACACACACACACACACACACACACACACACATCATCGTAAAAATAGTAAATTCGTATTCTAGGGACCCTAAAACGTGCTTATTGATTAAAAACTCATCATCGAATTTTTTGACCAAAGACAATACCTTCCTTACCTAAAGGTGACGGAAGGTAAAAATAATTGTTTCTTTAAAATTAAAAAGTTGCATATTAATATCTTGGAAATAGCCATCTTGAATTTTATTTTGACCTCACTTTTAAGTTTGTCTTATTAAATCATGTAACTTTTATATGAAATATTTTTTATATCTTTTATAATGGACCTACTCAATTTAACGGCTATCTCTTGCTATCGCTGCAAATAGTAAGAAAATGGCGCGAACAACTGCCAGTTGGTCTGTGAAATGAAACGTCAAATATATTGCAGTCATTAAAATACCTGTATTTACGGTGAAAATTTGCATCGTTATACATTTTAGCTCCAATAAAAGCTTTCGTAACTTTTTCCGAGAATTTTTTTAAAATTGTCAAAAGATTTTTCTCACATTTTACGTCAAATTTTTTTAGAAACAAAAATAGGTCTCAATTGTTCTTACTATGCGCAGATCCCTATTGCGCGTATCTTCTGTCTCTTTAAATTGAAAAGGTCCATTATAGAGTTATTTGACATTTTTTTAAATCGCGATTTTCAGTTTTTTTAATAACTTTCAAACTACTCGGAATTTTTAATTTTTGTCAACGGATTCTGAATCAGCACTTAAAACTGTTCAACATTGCCCATTTAACCGAGTTTCCGAGATCCCAATGGTACCCCACTTATAGTATGTTCCGTAACGTAACCGGTTCGACCAGATTTACGGGTTTGTAGTCCGTAAGTCCTGAAATTATTAACCGGTTTCTATTTGGAACGCTGTACCTGAAAAAAGTTGGTAAAAGTCGGACCACGGCAACCATAAATAATTCTGGTTTCTCTGGTATTTTTACCCCCACTATACAGACCATCTACACTATCGACCAGATTTACGGTTTTGTATTCCGTAAGTCCTGAAATTATTTGCCGGTTCCTATTTAGAACGCGGTTCCTGAAAAAAGGTGGTAAAAAGTCGGACCACGGCAACCACGAAATAATCCTGGTTTCTCTGGTACCGCTACCGCTACTTTCAAACATCATCATAACAAAATCAAACGATATCTGTCAATGTCAAATTTCTAAACCGCATTTTTAGTGGTATTACTAATAAATATTATAGATATAAGTATGAAAACATTATTTATATTTGATATATTGTTGATTGTGTTATTTTTATTGGCATTATTCAACGTTATCATTCATTTGGTTAATTTTTATTTTTGTTAGATTGTTTCAATTTTAAATGTCATATGATTCAATGTCAATGTGTCTCGAAATATTCAGGAACCATGGTGTACCCGGAATCAAGATACAGGTTTTTTGGTTGACTTACGGAACATAGTATTAATTTGGGGCGTTGTATTTTCGAAACACTCAGTATATTGAATATGCAAGCCGCGCCTTTTTTATGTAACCAGCAATACATCTGTGTCTTACAGTCAGCACACTTTGGTATGTACAGCAAGCCTTTGAATCTAGGGATTTTAGGGCAATACCTAAATCAATTTTTGATTTTATTTTGTAAATAATATCACATTACGTTCCACATATGATCAACTATGTGTCCACTATCATATTTAACATATTCACTCATTAATATCTTTCTATATTTGAAACAGATTGAATGAATATTGAAAAATGTTTGGATTGTAACTGTAGCTTGTAGCTATATTTAGACATATCATGGTGACAGTTGTGCTGTGAAAACAATAAACAAACGATGTTAAAGTAAATTTTAACTTAAAATTAAATTAAAAATGCAACTATCCATCCTAAAAACGAGCCTAATAGATTTTAGTGTAATAGTGACTCTTAATAGATCTCAGTTTTAACCTATATTAAAGACTGTGGATTTATCAGTATTTAATTATGCTGTGTAATTATTTCAACAAAAAATTATGGCATTCGTTTATTTCGAATGCTGTTTGTGTTTGTTGTTTATAATACCTACAGTCTGGAGTGACGATTTATGTCCTAAAAACTGTGTGTGCGATGTGGTTGCATCAAAAGTTAAGCTAAAATGTGGTACGAAAGAAGATCCTATACAGTTTTTAGATGAAATTAATTTTGGAAACATCGCTTCGAATATTGTTGAACTGTAAGTATGAACAGTTGATTGTTGTAATGATTATACCATAATTTTGTTTTAGCAATTTACATGGAAATAATTTAACAAACATTACAAAGCTGGAAAAATTACCCAGTTTGAGAAAACTGTAAGTATTATACATAACTATAGTAGTACCTAGTTTATTACATGTTACACTTTTTTAGTAACCTCAGTAATAATCATATATCACATATAGAAGATGCAATATTTATAAAAACTCCTGACATTAAGCAAATTGATTTATCTAATAATTTACTTATTTCTTTACAACAAACTATATTTGAACCGTTAACATCTTTAAAACAAATGTAAGTACAGTAATCATAAGCTAAAATAAATCTGTTTATGTACAAATATGAGTAAAAGGCGTAATATTATATTTATGCATTTATTTCAGAGATATTTCAAATAATCCCTTGGTCTGTGATTGCGACGTACTATGGACTTCCGAATACCTGAAAAACAAATCAGTCAAACTTTTATCCAAACCAAAATGCACATATCCCAAATCATCAAAAATTCAATATTTGAAAAAGATACAGCCTAGTTTGCACAACGAGTGCAATCTGCCTACAAATAATGAAGAAACTACAGTTAAAATACACCCGAATGAAGATCAAATTGTCTTCGAGGGAGATTCTTTAAAATTAAACTGTTTAGCTAGTGGAGTGTCATCCTCCATTATAGAATCTAAAGACAGTGAAGCTAATATCTCTTGGAGTTTCAACCAGAACTACAAATTCTCAGATGTGGGAATAGAAAATAATAATTATGGGGGAATTATTGATAGTTCTTTAAAAATATTAAAACTGAATAAAAACCATACTGGAAATTGGAAATGTTTATTTACATCTCATAATATGAATCAAACAAAAACAGTAACAGTGATTGTCATAACAAATGATACGAAGTATTGCCCAGTCACTATAACAACAAACAATAAAGGTGTTTACTCTTGGCCTAAAACAATCGCCGGGTACAATGTTGATCTTCCTTGTCATGGCAACACAGATTTACGGGCATTATACAAATGCACTAAGTTTGGAAACTGGAAAAATTTGAACACATCTTTGTGTCCATTTATATCAGAAACTACAAGAATATTAGAACAGTTTAGCAAAGTTAATTTGACTTTGACTAAAGTTAATGTATACGAAAGTGCTTTGCACTTAAAAAAGAATTACACGTCTGATATTAAACTGTTGAGAGATACAATGGACGTTGTTTTTATTTCACGCACAGTACAAAACTATTTAGAATTCATTATAAACGAAAAAGAATTAGGACGCGTTTTGATTGATATAATTAATAATATGATGTCCCTTCCAAAAATATTTTTGAAGGAGGCTGAACAAATTGATAAATCTTGTACGAAATTTCTCAACTCTATTGAGTATCTCTCTGATTTTATGAAAGTCATATCCCGTCCATATTTCGCCCTGCAAGAATTTCAACTTAAAAGGGAAACATTACCAAGTTTAACATGTTCTTGGTACAGTGATGTTACAACCAGAGACAATCCTAAAATTCATTGTACAACCACGGAAGAATCCTGGCAGATAAATGATGGAGAAAAGACACTAGAAGCTCGGGTTCAAATACCTGATATAAGTTTTCACCAACAAAAGCAAGATAACTACGTACAGTCGAGATTACTGATGGGACTTTTTAGTAATAATAAATTTTTCCCATCACATTTTGGGAATGGAACAGATAGTTATACATCTGTTGTCGGCGCAAAATTAGGTAAGGGGATTATTTTTCTTACTCATGGAAGAGGAGTTCCACTAGGCTCAGTTAAAAAATAACTATTTATAAATACCGCTAAGTGAGAGTGGTTCTGAATTAATAATAATGAAATTTGCCTTAATTTTTTTTATGTGCATTTCTTGATATTATGCTATGAAATAAATTATAAAAAAACAACTTACTTTTAAATCAGGATAATATGAGTTTGCTTTAGTTTTTAGTAGATTTTAATACCTATTCTGTGATTTATACTTAATATGTTTTTTTTTAATATACTTAAAAATTATTTATATAGTTTTTCGGATTTCGACAACAATATTGGAATCTCGGAAACTATTAAGAGATTTGACTTCAGTTAAACAAATTAATCCATGATTAAATTTTACTTCCAATGTAAATTATAAAAGTTGAACAAATGCAACGTGATTTTTTTGACACTAATTTACTTTAGAAGTAAATTTAACTGGAATTTATTAAACCGGTCCTAGTCTTACAGATCTGTAAATGTTGAACAAAATCGCAACGAAAGCTGCTACCCGCATGTGTAATTTTGTATTAATCAACAAAAATAGATGTGTTCGTTAGATTTTTTTCTGTAAGAATTATAGTTTTGAGCAGAATACAGCCATTAAACTATCTAGAAAATTGTTGAAATGGAATAGCATATTTCCGAGATCCTAGCAGGAATCCGGAAATCTTTTATTACTCATATACGTTAATATTACTAACATGACTAAATTTTATTATAACTTTTTTAATATATGTATAGTTATAAAGTTTATCAACATTTTTAGTGAATTCAATCATCGATCATCTTTCCAATCCAGTAACAATAATTCTCCGTCTAACTGATGGCCATGATGAAATCAGTCCAATTCCAGTAAGATGGGAATCAAGTATAAATAAAGGACACGGAGGTTGGACAACCGCTGGATGTCAAGTAACTCATGTATTCCAAGATCTCTTGGTTTTTCAATGTGACCAACTTGGCTACTATACTATTCTTCAAAAAATATCCACTCCCGCTAACTTGATCTACTCCGGCGCAAAGTTTAGATTAGCGCATCCGGCTGTGTATATTGGCGGGTTTGTGCTGTTTACAAGTTTATTGACAACTACAGTGACTTATCTTTTGTGTTATTCAAGTATACAAATGGCAAAGAAAGCTAAACATTCACTTGTGAATACGTGGATTGCAGTCGCATTATTGTGCTTTATGTTCACTTTTGGAATCCATCAAACAGAAGACGTGAAATTGTGTCAATCGGTAGGGATTACCATACATTATTTTACTCTTTCGTCTCTTCTTTGGATGTGTGTTACTGTTAGTAATATGTATAAACGCTTGAACAAAACTGAGACATCTGTTTTAACTGATGATGGGTTACAAATGGATCAGCCGATTCAAAAACCTATATTAGGGTTGTATTTGGTTGGATGGGGTGTAGCTTTAATAGTTTGCGGTATTTCGGGTGCGGTGAATATGAAAGATTATGCGTCGCATTCTTTCTGCTTTTTGGAATCTACTCCTACTTTAAGTGCAGTTTTTGTACCGGTTATTATTTTAATCGGCTTTATGATCGTGTTTTTTCTTTTAATACGATGTACTTTACGGACAACAGATGTAGTTACTCAGCTTTCTGAGGGAACACAAGGTACAGAAAACGTTGATTTAGATTTGCTAGAACCTCCTGTAAGTGGTACAGCTAGTGTTAAAAGCGCATCTACAAGATCTAGTATGATAGAAGATACTGAACACGGACCATTGACACAACTAAAAGCGCATGTAATAACTTTGTTAATATTTATTTTAGCCTGTGTTTGTGCCACTATTTCGACGGGACAACCTTTCCAAGAGATCTTTTTGTATGAGGAAGATCTCTTTGGTATTCTTTATGCGCTTTTAGCGTCTGCTTTTGGAATGTTTAACTTATTTTTTTATTGTGTTGCAAGACACGATGTACGTACTCAGTGGTCTTTAGCTAGAAAATGGTTTAAGCGTAAACAGTTCTGTTTTCGTACTAGAAGTATATCTGATACAAATCAACCCATACCGCCTTTAAGTACTGGCACAAACCAAATGTCTGTTGAAACTCAAATAACGTCTAGATCTTCTAGTAGAAGTTCTAGCCAACCTAAGTCGCTTTCAAGACATAGTAATAATTTGAAAGCTGCTGCTGATTTAAATACAAGTACGCCAGCGGAAGAAGCAAAACAAAATGTAGATCTAGTTGTTTTACATAGACAGCAATATAGAACGAACAATACGATACCAGTGTACGAGTTATCCAGTATGAATTCAGCTGAAATGTTCTACAATCCACATCAAAGTGGTGTAGCGAGAAAATTCTTCAAAAAACAACGCAAACATATGATGAAGCACAACAATCTTGGTACAAGACGAAGAGATGGTAGTGTAAATTCTGTAAAAACTAACAAATCTAATTCAGATGTTAGTAGTAATATCTTTGGGACAAGTTCTAAAGTAAATAATACAAATATTCATGTTGAACAAATTAAGGAATGTAAACAAAAAAATCTTAATATACTTTCTGATAATTGTAGCGATAGTGAAATATCTAGACTTGACATCCCTGTCCATCAATTATTAAGTGCTAAGAAAGTCCGACCTACAAGAAAACCTAAAATAAACACTCAAATCCAGGAAGAGGAAGAGAAGGACATGCGTACAGTTTCTCAGCAGTGCAGTTTAGAATATAGTTCTGAAACTTTATCCGAAAGAGTTTTAGATAAAGATCTAGACCTAGATGCATCTGTAGCATGTAGTGATTTTACAGATTTTAAACAAGAGAAAGAAGAAATAGGGAAATTGTATGTAAATCCAATGGACGATTTATTATTTTGTGGAAGGAAAAGTCAAGTCTGTAGCCTAAAAAGCTCAGTTTCAACTTCTGATGTTGATGAACTATACGCCCAAATCAATCCAGTAGGAAATTCTTGCCCTAGATCGAGAACTTTAGCCACTCTGTGCGCAGATTTCCAAGATACAGATGGGTCTATTGAACCTGAATCTCTAAATAATATAGGAAATATTCCAGATACTTCTGAAACTGCAGTGTGAGTAGCTATATACCTTTCGGCCTTCGCTTAAGCGCTTTCGATGTATACAAGTTAGATTGTTGTATGATTCTAAACTTTTATCATGTTTTCGACTGTCCGGGAATATTTGAAAGAATGAACGAAATCCATTCTAACTATAATATATATCAAAGTTTTGAATTAAATACTCACTAAACAACAGTGCAAGTGACCAAAATTTTTGATAGCGTGTGTATTATTTCAGTATTATAAAGTAATTTCTTTCGTTCTTCCAAATATACCGTAATACTCATAATTTAAGACTGTTAAGACCCCGCCATTTTAATGGTAGCTATAATATTTATTTATTACTATACGTATTGTACGATTATTTAATCATTTTTTATTGAGATGTGTAAATATTTATATATTAAGCAAATATAATTACAGCAAATAAATATATTGAACTTTTATCAGTATTTGTTTATCAGTTTTATATGAATCTTGCAAAATGGCAACTGAGATGCGAATAGACGGAGATGAAGTAGTAATTAAATGTAAGTAAATGATAACAATATTTTATTTAATATATTCTACGAATCAAAATATTTTTTTAGATAATAAAAGACCTATCATACTTTTTTCTGCAGCTGTAATAACTTTGATAATCACTATAGACAGCATTATTGTTTACTTTATGATAGATAAGAGCAATTCCAAGCTAGTACTACTTTTCTTATTAAGTTTAATCATTTTTATGGCATTGGGAATGATCATTTATACAATTATTTTACGAAAAAGAGCATCAGAAAATATAGAAAACGGTGCTGAAAGAAATTGGATAAGAAGTGATAGTACTTTTGAGGCAAGATTGGATTTTCCGAAACCTTCTGCTCCTCCTATGTCTTCAAGATCATCATGGGCTTTACATCCTAGAAAATGGAGCGTTGCTACTGCTTTACCAGCTTACCACCCACCAAATGCTCAAATTATTGTTGAATAATGTTTTTAAATAAACGCGGTTTTGTAAAAATGTATTTTTTAATACCCGTGGTTGGTAACATTGAAGTTTAAAACGTCAAAGAAACACGTGTTTGTGACAAATTTTAAAACTGTAACAAACAACATGGTAATTATTAATGTATTGTTGATGATATAGAAAAATAATCAAATGTTTAATAGGATATTAATGAACTTTTAAAACGACCTGCGCAAGAATTTGGAAATGATGAATCTTTAGAAGAAATGTGGGCTGCTAGGGCCTTTGAACACGCCGAAATTTATTTTAATGTAAGTTATTAACATTTCCAAAACGACAAAATATATTTAACTAGAAAAAAATATGATTTATTGCGAAATAACAGAAATTGTAACATAACCTTGTACAACAGAATTTAATCCTTTTAGCTTGTATGTTCAGTGGATCCGAAACTATTGCTATTAACACCAATAGACGAAACAATCTACACGATATTTAGAAACGAATTTCCCAAACTTGATGTTAAGAACATTGACGAAGATGATATGAAAAGTTCTACAGGAAAACTTAAATGGCGATTATTTTGTGAACGATTCAAGGATATTTTAGAAGATTACAACTTTGGAACATTATTAAGAACTGATTGTGAGGGAGAATATAATGAAAATAATTCAATGTTAGTTCCTAGAGTCCAGTTCTTAGCTATAGAACTTGCAAGAAATAAGGAAGGGTATAACGATAAATTAAGAATCAAATATAAAGGATATAAGAAAGAAGAAAATGTTTAGCACATTTTAACTTAGATTAATATATTAGTGGTGAATTTATCTTTTATTATTAGTTGTTATAAAACAAATGTATAGTGGGATAATCTTTTAATATACATAATTACAAAACACTTTTTAAATTTTTTATTGTACTTATTAAATACAAAAAAGTTACACATTTACGAGTCCGCAACTGCAGAGGTTGATTCGTCTGTGTATTTGCCCTTGTCTTTGCCCAAAGCGGCCAAACGTCCCTTTGCCCTACGATCAATAATCTTCTTTCTGTCCTTATCCATTTTCAACTTGACGATCACGCACTGAAACAACCAATATACAATGAAGCAACTGCCAATCAGAAACAGTAAATAATACTTTTCAATACAAAAGTCAGAGCCATACTTTATAACATTATTACAGTAGAAATAGAACACTATCACGAATTGTTAAGAAAACCTTAACAACTGATCAAGTATCTACCCTAACTGATTTCTAAGAATGGTTTGTGTTCATCATAGAAAATTTAAAGAAACTAAGTAATAAAATTGATATTTACCTTTGAGGGGTGGATTCCAACATAAACGCTAGCACCGTTAGCCTTTTCACGCTGAATTCTTTCTATGTATACAACGAATTTTTTTCTGTATACTTGAACAATTTTGCCAACTTGTTGTCCTTTGTAATGTCCACGTACAACCTTCAAAACCAATCAAAATTTAATAACCAGGTCTTTCATTTTAATAGTAATTATTTCTCTTACCTGTACTTCATCGTCTTTACGAATGGGCATAGTACGAACATTGTATTTCTGCCTTAATTCCTTGGATAAAGGAGCAGACATTAAACGTCTTCTAATGTGGGAAGGGGCAGTAAAATGTCTTTTCCTATTTTTGCTTCGTGAAGCAGTGACTAACTTATTGAATTTCATCTTAACGCTGTTTACGCTCCTGTAAAATGCAACCAGTCAATGTGTTTGACAGAACATAACCAAGGTGGAAACTAGTTTTCTAAATTTTTCAAAATTATCACTTAATGAGAAAAAAATACTGATCGACAATTGTTAACAATATATATTTAAATAACTATATCACTAATAAAGACTTAAATATTGTACGTAACAAAGGATGACTGCAAGTTTTACAATATTATTTTACATACCGACAACAGCTAGCAAACACTTTAACCGGAAGAGATAGAAAGTTAGTGCGCTTGCGTTTGCGTAGATTTCACTGTTTGACACGACTTTGGTTACTAGTGACACCAATAAAATTTGCGGGAAAATACCGAAACTATTACGGCCGCTGATTATAAACCATAATTTTTATCTATAATAAAATTTCTAGATTTGAAAATGACCTTCATTTTTTACTTTATAATTTTTATTTCATTTCTCATTACCAAGCTCATTACAATTATTGCAATTAATATGATTGCGTATTCATGTTAGCTGAAATTAAGTACACAAAAGCATTAACTTGAGTAAGTTAACGAGTAAATTAATTTCTTGTTTGTTCGCATATGTTTTCTGCAGTAATTTTAGCATTTGCTTTATCACTTTGGTCAAGGATAATGCAATAAAACATTTAATTAACTACAAGTCAAATATCTTTTATAAAATCCTACATATCAGCATATCTCAATAAATTTTCATTATCCTAGTTTTTATTATTTCCTCTACAAGTTTTTATACTCTTCATAAATATTAACTTATACATATTTTATTATATGTGGGTATGTGATGTGAATACGTACATAATACGTAAAGAATATATATAAAAATTTTGATTCATAATTAGGTATTGTTCGCACTGTAATTAATTAAACGTCACTTAAGCAGAGGAATTCGTTTATCGTTCAGCGTTCAGCGAGTGTCATCTTTCTTTTTGAAAACTAGCTGCAGTAAGCAAAGTTTTCAAGGCTTATAAGAAGTAAGTACGTAACAGTATTGTGAACGCGACCATATTAATGCTATAGTTTAACTTTACGCTTAATTTATCAGTGTTATCGTTAAAGTAGTAGTTAGTAATTGAAAGTTTTAGAATTTTCGAAAGTTAATTCGTACTATTTCACAGGTAATTTCATATTTCATTGTTTTATATATTAATGATATATTTTTGGAAAAAAAGCTTTTCAAATAAATATTTCTATCTTAGTTGTTTATAATTATGTGGCCGAAATATTTTTTTACGTCTGTTAAAAAAGTTCCCTTTTTAATTAAAATGGGTTTATAAAGTATACCTTTTCACCTCCCGCTACCCTTAAGGGAGGTATAGGGATCGTGCTACAAATCGCATTTTGAGATTTTGGTAAATGACCACGTTTTAAGGCCCCTAGAATCTGATTTTAATATTTTCAAGATGATGGCTGTGTGTATGTGTGGATCCTCTGCCCTAACTCAAATACTATTATTCGAAAATTTTAGAAACCTTGTATTTCGACCTTGTTCTAATATGGAAAGAGCCCATTAGATTTTGATGTAAATCGTATAATCGGAAATGGCACTTTACTTGAAGCTCAAAACAGTTTATCTTCGAAAAATACCTTTAAATATTATTTTTTCGAGATTTATGTTATTATAAAAATTAAAGTTTATTAAATTATCTACAGGTTTGCATTAATACTTTGTCTATATATTTTATGGATAAATTTATAAAATGGGGACTACAGCGCAATTGATTTAAGAGGAATTAGAAAAAAATATTGAAAGTGTATGTTTAACAATGAATATTAATGAAGAATTAAAACGATATAATTGAAATACTTTGGAAATAAGGGGGTTTTTCTTATAGCAGCTCGTCACTCATATGAAATCCATATATACTATTTTGATTGGCGACTCACAGACGGCCTATAAAAATATAACGAATACCCACTTAGGAGAAGAGCCTACTACCAATGCAAGTAGAGAAATTCAAATAGCGGAGGCGTGGCTATCAGTCCAGTACTACAATTCTCAAACAGTTTTTAATTGAATATAATATTTTACATTATATTTAATAATTTAAATACACTTCAAATTATAAATCGTGTAGACTTGTACAGTATAATAATATGCATTTATTTTTTATAAATATAATTTAGAAATAGCATATATTTCAAGAACATTAGGTCCACAAAGAAAACAGTTTGATATAAAAACTTATATTCGTGACGTCACATCTATATTTTCAAATTTCGGGGGACTGTAACTCGCTTATTAATAGGAATTTTTTCACCGGATTTTCACCGACAGTCTTAGTTTTACTTATACGTTCAAATGAAATTATATTTAAAAAATGGTGGAATCCCCTAATAATTTAAATCCCGGTGCCTACGCTTTAAACAAACACAACTCCTTGGTTACGCAGTTCATATCTCAAATGTATATAACTGACAGATAAATGTCACTGTCAAAGAACTAATCATTTCAAATTAATAATAGTAACGTTTTAAAAAGAAAATAGTAAATAGAACCATAGTTATATGGAATTGAACTTAATACAGTTTCCAGCATAGTAAATATGTAAGTATGTATATATAAATTAATAAAAATCAAATGGCGGGAGGTACAGTGTTGGCCACATCAGATTTTTTAATACATGAAAGTGTGAAAAAAGTGCCCTTTATAAACCCTAATGCTGCGGAGTGAAATAATGATATGCTACACAAAAAGACATTTATAAACCCATTTTAATGAAAAAGTGCACTTTTTAACAGACGTAAAAATAACTATTAACTACTTTTTTGTTATTTTGACATAGTTTTACATTCTTTAAAAAATATATGTGTGAATTTTTAATAATAAATTTTGTTTTTTTTCTTTACAATGAATTATTAATGATTCTGCAACATTTAAATAAATAAATAATAGTATTGTTTTATAAGTAAAAATATATTTTTACATACGTTAAAAATGCACTTTTTTCATATAGTTCACAGCTTCATATGAATGTATTTTTTACACAATAAAAGCGTGAAATGCACTATTTAAAAGTTAGTTACGCATTACTTACTTGTTACGTAAGTTAGAGCATATTTTAAATTTATTATTTATTTTCCATTAAATCCGCGAAAAAATAACATGTTCTACGTGTAATGAAAAAGTGGAATTTCAAGTACATATAAAATTAATGCACTCGAGAAAACTTATCACTTTTCTTTACACATTGAACATATTTTTTCGTGTACTTCGCGTATAAAATAAAGTGACTTTGTAAAATTCATGTATTGTTCATTGCAACGACAAATAAATTTTAATATTTGAATCAAAAAAGTTGGCCGTTGCTTTGTAGAAAAGTGTTTCAATGAAGAAAATTCTTGCTAAATAAAAAAAGTACTACTTTTCTTTACTATTTTTTCGAGAAAAAACATTCTTTTCCGTAGAGTTCACGGAATTATTTTTTTAAAAATAAATCAGAAAAGAAGTACATAATACGAACATCATTAACGAAGCGCTGGAATGTGTAATTTGCCATGATCTCATCTGAGTCTGTACGGTCACAGTGCACGGTACATAAAGCCATCTCACGTGGTCATCCTCATCCTACGTTCTACAGTGGTCATTGGTGCTCTATGAGTGGTCCTACATTTGCTTATTGACAAGGTCATTGTGTATATGTTTACATCATTATGGCATTCTGGACTTTGAAATTACTTTGTAAAGGAAAAAAAAAACATTTTAAAGAGAATACATATTGCACATATTGAAATCTTATTCTACTTGTTTAACTTAATGAATGTTTTTTTTGTGCAATAAAGTCGAGAATTGTTAACCTATAAGTTTGACAAGTGGTTTACCAGGTGTCGTGTAAACGTTGTAAATAGTCGGTTTGCAGTTTTTGATAAAGAATGCGTCACGCGAAATGGCAATGGCAGTGGAGTTTAGTTTTAGTCTGATGCTAGTAAGGTGTACTTGCGTGTGAGTGCGTTTAGTGTGTCATAATGCTATCGCATCAATGGCTCACCTATATTGCATGACCAGTGTATGACCCTGTCTTTTTACTGGTCAGATATGAATTACGAACATCGGATGATTTTCAAATGTAGCACATTTTTTGCGAATATCGCATTAAGCTACTCATTCTGAACATTGAACGGGATAATAATACGTTATTACAACATTAAAATGTCTTTCGGTGAGTTTAAAAACTTATAACTTAAGATTTATTGTTTACTCAACAATACTGTTAGGTTACACTGTTTATGTTTTTGACCTCAGGTTCAGGGGCAAAGGTAGATCCATGATTTGACCTAGTGTTTCACTCTCACAGATATATATCTCCTGCTAACATAAATGTTCATTGCAGAAACGTCGTGCTTTGCGAATTCTTCTTTCCAAAATGAGTCCGCACAGCTGTAAGGATTGTTTGCGAGGTCGAATGGCAGAAAATAAGAAACCCACGAAGCCCATAATGAATGGGGTGTCCCAAGTCCAAGATTCACAAAAGACCAAAATGATCGCCGATATACGTAAGTCTTCATTTTTCCTTACTTTTGTGGAAAGTTATTAAAAGCACATTTATATACCATCAACTTGATAAGATTAGAAATTTTACATGAATTACATTGTTTGTTTTTACAATTTTGAATTACAATGCAGATAAGCATTCACTTAAAAATTTTCAACATGCTGATAATCTTGCATTTTGATCACGATTATGATATAATAATAAAACAATACTCGCCATTTGTCGACACTTTTTTTACAAAAGTTATGTACAAGAAGTTACAAATTGGTAAAAATAAAATAATTTTAATTGCACTTCATTTATTTTGAAATGATTTTGTTTGAATGTCAAAATCTTTCTTCAAGAACTTTGAAGTTTTTTAAGTTAATCGGAATAGCATTACATTGTTACAATTAATTGTTGTTCCATCAATAATTAAATGTCACTACTACGTTTTTCTACAATTTTATCTGGACATAGCAGAATGACTTATCGAAGACCAGGTATATTTCCGTTTCAATAATATTCACGTAGATATAAAAGTCAGATTAAAGATTAATAATAGTATATCGTGTTATTAGAAGTAAAAGTGATACTTTGTGTGGCGAGTATGGAAGTTTGCACGACGAGTGAAGCGAGTCTGACAATTGCATGCGAGGTACACAAAGATACTTTTCTTCCGAATGACACATTAAATTTTTTTTTCAAACGCACTACTTTTCTTTTTATTCGCTAATTCTATGTAGTTTCTATGGATATTTATTTATTTTATTTCTACCCGCCGGCGTAGAAATGAAACTTCTACCCTGTGAATCAAGTCACAAAAAATGCCATTTCTACGACGTTTGAAAAAAAAGGTTATTTATATTGGAGCTAAGTTTTATAATAATTATAATTATTATCAAAGTAAGATAAGATACAAATTATTATATAATGTAAATATTTTAGCGATGCCATGGTTTGGTATGGACATAGGAGGAACTTTAAGCAAACTAGTTTATTTTGAACCTAAAGATAGTTCAAAAGATGAACTAGAAGCAGAAGTAGAAGCCTTGAGAAATATCAGAAGATATCTCACTAGAAATTCTGCGTATGGAAAGACTGGACATCGAGATTTACATTTACAGGTGAGAATTATTTCCCAATTATTAAATGCTAAAATTCTACATTTCTCTATATAAAATACCATCGAGATATCGTCTACTATTTCTCCTAGATTAAAATATGTACATATATCATCTACCAATATGTGTTTAAATATAAACTAGTACTCGTTATATTTGTAAATATGGTAAAGGAAAATTACTTAATTTTTTCCATAGTAAGCGTAGTGAGATTACTATTGATTTGTGATCTTTTAACAAATTATAAAGTTATTGGGATTACGGCGCTAATACTGTCTGAAACATAAAAGAGAATGGGTGTAGTATGTTGAAATGTATCATTTATATTTATTACTAGCCGTACTCAAAATTTTGTGTTTTATCTCAAATTTCATCGGAATTATTCGTTCTTCTTGCACTACTCTCGAATCCCGGTCATTAGCAACGCTAGCGCCGCTCTCGAAATCAATGCCTTTGCTTTTCTATTGTAAACTTTAAAAAATTATTATAAAAAAAAAACTATACAAAATGTTGAACTCTAAATACTTCTACGTCACGTCCGGAAGCTGACGTCAAACTTTTATTTTTACATATAAGATTGTGGGAGAGTAGTTCAAAAAGCACTGAAATTATGAATTTAAATGCAAGAAACGTAGGTAAAAATATTATTAATATTAAATTTTTGAACAGTGTTCCACACAGGTTAATATGACAATCGTAAGTTTTGTCAAAAAGATTTGAATTACAGATTTGTTATAATAAAACTTAAAACGTATAGGAATTTATGACGAGGGAATATATTTTTTTCGCAAATAAAATACCAGAATAAATACATTCTTCCGTTACATAATATGTGAATATGTATAAGATCAGATATCATTTAATTTTATACTGAAAGACTGAAATATATTATCTTCAAAAAACTGTTAATTAACAGACATTGCTACACATTTATAAATATAAATATGTATAATATATTTTAGGTTATATTTATTATATAAAATTCCCTTAATTCTTTGTGTAAATATAATTGAGAAATTCTGTGATATTAGTACAAAACTAACAATAATATCTACCTCTACCGAGATAATGCTTTTACATTTATTATTTATTCAATTATATATCTTTTCTAGATGGATAATGTTCTTATTCGTGGCCGAAGAGGAACTCTCCACTTTATTCGGTTCCCTACGAGTGAAATGGGAAACTTCTTAGCTCTGGCTAAATCGAAAGGCATGGCTACACTCGTCACCACGGTCTGTGCAACTGGAGGCGGTGCATACAAATTTGAGGACAATTTCCGAACTGTAAGTAATACAAATAAAATTTTATCATGTAATACTACGTAATTTTATAATTTATTGCGTTTTCAAAGTATAAAGCGTATTTAGTTATTTAAAGAATCCTGATATAGTAAAAATGAGTTAAACAATTACGCTAACTACTATTATACAGATGTTCATTTTATTTTGTCCATTATTGCATCTCCAGAATTATATGAGCTACGAGGACGGTTAAATTAGCAAACAATTTTAATTTTACTAGATTATTTAAATGAGCATAAAATAAATTTTTCAAGTGGTTTTCAAATTGTGCGGACTAGTTTTGTTATTTTAAATGGGGTTATATATTTTTTATTTACTTACTAGATAGAGAATTTAATTTTGGATTCAGTGATATATTTGCTTACCCTGAGATGACAATTATTTTTGAGAAAAATGCTTATAAAATGTAATCAATTGATTTAAAATGGCTACAATAAAAGTGCCACGAATAGTAAAAGGACGTGGATAGAGCCCCGACTGCAGAACCGTGATCAAAAAATTAAAGTCCCGAAGAGGCGTGGCGGACCAATGAGGGCATTAGCACAATATTTCTCCCATAGGTTCGCTAGTGGACTAGATGCTTTAATCTTTAAAAGACTTTGAAACGTCAAACGTGCGTCAAACATAACCATAAATTAAATTAAAATTAATAAATTTAGATTATACTCTGTTCCATTTAAGCCATTCAGTAGATGGAGCTGGCAACAGCGCAAACTTGAAGTAGCCGAAATTACATTGGTTAAACTTGTCTCCAATTTCAGCCAATCAAAGAGGTCAAAACTATTCCCTATGATCTGCATTACTGAATGGCTTAAACGGAAAACGGTATACGTATTTATTAAAAACATTTGTTTTATTGCACCTATTGTATATTATTCTATATTTTGTGTTTATATAATGTGCCACACCATGAAAGGTCATGATTACACACAATAATATCTGTATTACAAAAGTCTGTACATTGTAATGCCTCGTGTAATGCATACTTGGGAGAATATCCACCTACTGCCATCTACGCTAAGCTTTGCGCTAAGGGCCTCATTAGATCATGATGAGGCGTGGTCTAGTAACGCGAGACCGTTGTTGAACACTTGACTTAGCTTGGTATATTTCTCTAAAAACACCAACAAAAACTTATGCCTAATGCGCAAAACTCGGGTCATAATTTTTCAAGTATGAATTTTGTGTATTACGTTAGTTAATGTTAAAATGTATTTAAAGAAATTGCGCAAACCACGCCTATTCGGGACTTTTTGAGCACGGTCCCGCGGTCGGGACTATTGACACTTTCATGGTAAAAGTGAATACATGTTATTTTACCTTCCGTCACCTTTAGGTAAGGAAGATATTTGTCTTTGGTCGAAAAATTTGGTGGTGAGTTTTTGATGAATAAGCACGTTTTAGGGTCCCTGTTAAATATAATTTTTTCACATTTATGTTATAAATTTTAAAGAATATTTTATTTTCTATACGATTTGATTGCATTTTATACTTCATATTCAGTGGATATAGAGTTAAAAAATCTGGTATGGCCAACACAATACCTCCCGCCATATACAAACCGAGTCACAAAAAATATTAAGCGAAACCTTATTTTTGAATTCGCGAATTTTACTCTTATTTTGGCAGTTTATTTCTTAAAATATAGTCTAATCTAATCCAAGTAACTACCTTTCTTGATAATATGAAGAGTAAATTTTAAATACCGAGGTAGAATATAATTCATTAATCCAAAAATGAGGATTAGCTTAAACTTTTTTGTGAATCGTTAATTTTTATTAATCTAAATATATACCTACATATTTACTTATGCTGGAAACTGTATTGACTTCCTTTCCTATTGTTCTATTTACTTTTTAAAACGTTACTATTATTAATTTGAAATGATTAGTTCTTTGACAGTGATATTTATCTGTCAGTTACATACATTTGATTTGAATAACTGCGTAACGAAGGAGTAGGCTCCGGGATTTAAATTATAGATTAGTTATTTATGTACCAAGTGAGTAAAGTATATCTTTTTTCACGAGAAGGAAAATTTGCCGAACGAGCCGAAGGCGAATGCGCAAATCCTTCGAGTGATATCTTAATTTTTCATCAACCACTTCGACACGTATTAAATACTTAACATCGTTTATCTTTAATCGAGTCGAAATTTTGAATAAGAAATTGTGAAATGAGCCGATTTTCAGATGTTTAAACTTTTAGAGGAATTTCGTATAAGTTTAAGGTGTTAATAGAGTCCGTGCGTTTAGAGAAAAAACAAATCGGTGCAGTAGAAGTTGTATTACCCAACCTACAAATGTTGACTATTTTACTCGCTCAAAAAACATTTAACTGAATAATATTTAAATGTTATTAATTTTAATATTATTATCATTTACGATACACAAAATTCATAAACAAGTATACATATAATTATTACTCGCACAAAAGACATTTGATTGAATATCTTTGTCCATATTTATATCTATAGCCCCTATAACCTATACGCAACAAACAGCTGCTACCTGTCACAATATCGTGCCATCCCTACTTTCACAAGTTGGACCCGCCCGGGTGAATTTTGGCCTGTGCGCCGGTTTTTTCTCTAAACGCACGGACTCTAACTCTCAAATTGTTCATCAGTAAAAATCGTGTTATACATGATATTAAAGAGAATTTCATGGTGAATTCAAATTTTCAAACCGCGTTATCGTAGCTTTAACAGGATCAGAATGGTTAATGAAAAATTAAAAAAATTGCAAGAAAACAAAACATTGACAATTTGATGTTTATATCATCGATAATTTACTTTTTTCGATGTCACGACGAACGTAAATAGTAAAACCTATTAAGACTAAGTACTAAATATGTAATATTATTTATTTTTTGAATTATTTAAATATCTTAATTTTTATGAGCAAATGGCAAAAATCTTAAATATGTCGTTATTTTCCCAATTGGCGGGAGGTTCCCACACTCCGATTCCCGGAAGATATTGATATGTTATGCAGCTCATTTTTCTGGACAGGATTCCGTAAAATAGCTTTTGTTGCAATTACTTTGAGGTAAGATCGAAAATTTTCTGGACTTTAAAACCTCTTTAAATTGAAAAAAAAGGGTAAACATTAATTAATATACAGGTGTTTCCTTTAATACAACCAGCGCTTTTTTGGGTGAACTAATGACTTTAGAAAAAAATGTTATATACAAGAAATGATCAAAAATAAGGGTCTAATTTATTAATAATAACAAACCAAAAATTCGACCAGTGGTTGTCAAACGGCAGAACAAAATTATATTTTTTTAAATGGTATCCTATATAATTTTTAGCCCATTAGATAGAGAATTTTTTTCTGATTTCAACGATATAAATATGGTATAGGGTTGTATAACAATTATTTAGAGAAAAATGGTATTAAAAATAATGTTATAATTACAATAGGCTATGCAATACACAGGTTGCCTAGTTACGCTAGTAGTATACCCATCTTTTATTACATTATTTCTAGTTTTTAATATCATTTTTCTCGAAATAATTGTTATACAACCCTATGCTATATTTATATCGTTGAAATCAGACAATAATATTCTATTTAAAGGGCTAAAAAATTATATAGAATGCCATTTAATAAAATATAATTTTGTTCTGCCGTTTGAGAACCACTGGTTAAATATTCGGTTTACTATTCATACTACCCCTTATTCTTGAACATTTTTGGTATAAAACATTTTTCTATAAAGTTGTTAGTTAATGCTTATTGGTGAAGAGATATTTTGAAAAAACGATTTTTTGCGTCTTTTTTACCAAGTTGGCGGTGGTTCCCGAGGGGCTCCTAGATGAAAACTTGTATTTTTTATTAGGACCTCTAATTATATAACATCCAAAAATCAGAAATACCCGACCTTTTGCAGGGTAAAACAACCTAATGACTGGACTAATATTAATCTACATGAAAAAATAAGAGATAGTATTTTTATATTTTTTCTATGAAGTATCATTTACTGCGGATTTTTTTTTTTTATTATATATTAAACTCCACCGGAAGTAGATACGCGGCCCAAGAATATGTTTCCATGGCGCAGAGACAAAATATAATTGAAGTATTATATCATATTGGCATCTGTCATGTCAGTTTACTGTATTTAACATTTTGTTTAATTATGAATCTTTAAACGTGTGTTCCACGATTCTATTATTCGACATTTTTTTGTTGCTACTTTGCCGGTGTGTAATCTTTACGTAAATATAAAATTGCATTTTATTTAAATGGTAAGTTTTCTTACGTTAACATATAATATAATCAGGGCCGAATACGTCACAACCAGATTTTTATATGTCAACCGTTTTGAACATGTGGTACTATTAATTTTGATTTTTAATTACAGGGTAATATAAATTTGACTTTTATATTTACTATTAGGCTACTTACATGATATATTTGCAGTATACGTTATCAAAACTTTTAAATTTCACTTAGTGATACTCTCCTATTATATTTCAAGAACAATTTTGACAACTTAACTTTTGAATTAAACAATGATCAGACATACGTTTCTTTGTTCATAGCCTACTCCGAGTTAGGTTTTTTTAGCACACACAAATAATAATAAATTGTGGCTTTAACGAACTTAGTACGAATAATTTCAAAATTTTGTTCGGCGCACTTTCTACACCAGCTGTTACTGTCCTTAAGGTAACTTCAGGTGAATTCCTTTCGTGATAATTTATCTTAGCGACTTATACTTCTTGAGTGGAATGGTAACGAGGTGTAAATTTGTATTTTGGCTGTGGTTTATTTATTTTTCGGCCTCTATCAGTTTCGTCTCCCCTGTAAAAAAAAAAAATACTTTGATGTTGAACTATACATATATAAATAAATAACATAAGATACACACCATAGGCAATTTTTCGGGACGAACCAAAACGATTTTGTTATGAAATTTATTAACCAGTACGTTCTCGCGACGAACATCAGTTCACCGAATCACGGACCGAGCTAGCGAGCTGGTTCATGAAACTGGTTTATCGGTTCTCTCTTTCTTATCTCATTCCATCAAACAGTAAAGTTTACAGTCTACCTTCGTTTTGTTTAGCAGTTGTTTAGACGGTTTAGATACTTGACAGTTTAAAGTTTTGATTTAAACTATAATAATTTACAAATATAGAAAAAGTCACACTATTCAATGAATTAGAAATACTTGAAGTGGTAGTGAACAAGGGAACTTCAAAAATGTTAATTCATCAATAATATAACTCATCCATCGTTTAACGCCGAATGATGCAGCATGTGTAACCAAACTGATTTCTCGCGATATCCTATCTTACGTCATAAAAGTGACGGTTTCATCAACCAAACGTATTACCGTGGTTCATGTTTGGTCCGTTGCGAAAAATTGCCTACTGATCTTCAAAAAATAAATAAATAAATAAATACATTAAAATATCATTATATCATCAGATAAAAAAGACAATATAGTAACCTTTTTACGCCTTATAAAATTTTATCGTTATTATCAAAATTTGTGTAACTTATTTTGACTCACTTGACATTTATAATATTACTTTCACAATAATGGACCTTTCCAATTTAAGGGCTATCTCTTTCTATCGCTGCAAATAGTAAGAAAATGGCGCGAACAACTGCCAGTTGGGCTGTCAAACGAAACGTCAAAAATATTGCAGTCATTAAAATACCTGTATTCTCAGTGAAAATTTGCATCGTTAGACATTTTACCTCCAATAAAAGCTTTTGTAACTTATTTCGATAAATTTTTTTAAAGTTATCCGAGATATTCTCACATTTTACGTCTAAATGTTTTAGAATCAAACGTCATAGATCTCAGTTGTTCTTACTATGCGCAGATCCCCGTTGCGCATATCTTCTATCTCTTTAAATTGGAAAGGTCCATTATTATAATTGAGAATAAATTAAATGTTATCATAAAAATATAAATGTTTTATAGGCATACTAAATTAAAATATCGATTTGCTATATGTATAGAAAAAATAACGCTATAGGTATAGAAAAAATACACACTATAAAATGGATAAAGGTTAAACGCTATATAAAATGGATAAACACGAATTAGAAATTAACTAGTTTGAGCATCACCCGGACTGGTCTGATTAGTACGTGGCCAGTCAATCGTGTGTCAGTCGCAGTCGTACCGCGAACAGCTAAAATGAAACTACGCATGCGTATGACGCTCAAACTAGTCCTGAATCGCTACCGCGAACAAACCTAAATGCTGTATTTTGGATTAGGTTAGGTTATTATTATTATAGAGAGAAATATGTATACATATTCGCAATCGAAATTATCGTTAGTGGCGGTGATTGACATATGACAGTTCACATATTATTCAGTGTGTTTCATTGATTGTGTATACAAACCGAGTTTAAAAACGTATTTGTATGAAGACGATAAGTTTAAATATTTAATTATTAATTACTACACTATTTACTCAGCTGTCACTTATTCAATATGGCGCTTGTACGATTACTTTTCGTAGTACAGATTTGCTCCACTAGAGGGGAAATTTTACCTACGATTGCAAATAGTCATTTAAATAAATTTTAATGCAAAACTGTTATGATTGTGTAGTACACAGTGTCTATGTTGTGTTATCCTGTTATCTGTAAAGATGTCTGTGTGATGAGTAGTTTACAGTATTCGATTTTACCTACATACATCAAATAAATTCAATATCTTACTATGTGATAATAGATTGCAGCACATTCAATGCGACATATTAAAAAAAAAAAGTTAGTAGTTATTATGAACTTCACGCGTTTTTTGGTCATACCAACCAATATATTTTTAAGTAATAGCCATTGTAATTAGTTAGTTAGTTCCAAGTAATTTGATGAGTTCAAGAAAACTGTTATAGAAGAATATAAGTACACTATCAATTGATAGATGACGCCACTAGAGACCGCCATCCCGCACTATTGAACATTGGCTACATAGTCGACCTGAAACGCGCTGCTGTGACGGTAAAAATTGGCCGTTTAAACGAGTTACATAAAGTACTGTTTTCAATATTTGTTTTACAGAAAATAATAAACATATAAAAAAATCTGATGTGGCCAGCACATTACCTGCCGTCAGTTTTATGTATTTTGTACAAATTCCACACAGAAAGTTTTTTGCAAAAGATTCCATATTTCCAATAACTTACCTTAAGTCAGTTCTATGTATTTTGCACAAATTCCATACCGAAAGTTTCTGTATTTCCAGTAAAATTATAACAAACATACTATATCAATTGCACTACACTGCGATCTGTCATTCAGAATTTTCTTAATATAATACATGTTTCCATGGTTATAGCATAGCTAGCTGCTTTATGAAAAAAAATTCTTTTATAATTTTTTAACTCTACATCTATTGAATATGCAGTATAAAATTAATCAAATCGTATAGAGAATAAAGTATTCTTTAATAATAATAGCATTATTATGGTGTTATATTTTATTATTTTGTTTATAAATATGTACCTGTGTATGTGATATACTTATTCCTACATTTTAATTTTTTTATTTTCATAAGTAGATTATTGTTAATAATAAGACATGTTTTTATTTTTAAAAAAATTCTATATAGTGGGTCGCGAAACCAATGTAATAGATAAATTTGGGTCGCGGCTTGAAAAGGTTAAGAAACGCTGATCTAATGGCTTCTTTCCATATTAGAATAAGGTAGAAATACAAGGATTCCAAATTTTTTGAATGATAGTATTTGAGTTACAGTGGAGGATCCATACACACAAACATCATCGTGAAAATGTTAAAATTGAATTCTGAGGGCCATAAAACGTGGTCATTTACCAATATCTCGATATGCGATTTTTAGTACGATCCCTATACCTCCCTTACCAAGGGTAGCGGAGGTAAAAATTAAAAAGTAGTGGAAACCCCACGGAAACCCCCATTGTCAAAAGTCAAGGCAGTGGGGACGCACCTTTATATTGCAATTTAAATTTTCTGATATAGCATTAACGATTAATTTATAGTATTTATTAATTTCCAATATAGAATTTTATTCGCTTTCATTATAATTTTATTACTTCTAAAATTAATTTGAATTGGTTCGTTATTAATTTGTGATAAGTATGTTATTCTAGTGAAATCGGAATGTTTAAAGTAGGATCAAATTTTTCGATTCAGAACTGAAGAAAAAAAAATATTGATTACTGAAATTTCAAACGAATGCTCGTCAGGCGAGTTACGACGAAAGGTGCACATTGTGAATAAATTGCACAGTAAGCGTTCGGTAATTCACTCTGGGTCGCATAGAACGCGTTCGCCCGAGTTCTGGATGTGTGGCCGGTTGTGCACATTCGAGTTAGCGCGCAAACTATGAAGTGACAAGCGAAAATGATCGTGATCGTACGTAGGTCGTAAGTATAGTGACAATAGCAGAAAATGAAAAAACATTGATTTATATGTGTGAAATATGCAAATTTTCCTCTAATTTTCGAATGTCGTCAAAGTTTTTTTCTCATGAAGTTTGCGAACTAGATTCATGTGACATATATTCAATACTGTTATCATCGACATTTCCTGCTGTTTCTTTATTAAAAATACACCTTGTTCCATTTAAGCCATTCAGTATTGCGCAGCATAGGGAATAGTTTTGACATCTCTAATTGGGTGAAATTAGAGACAAGAACCAGGTTTACCCAATGTAATTTCGGCTACTTCAGATTTGCGCTGTTGCCAGTCCCATCTACTGAATGGCTTAAATGGAACAGAGCATAAATTAATATGCCATAACTTGAATATTCATATTAACACAAAATAATTTCCATATAAATGGGAAATAATGGGAAACTTGGAGAAAAACAGTCTTGAAAAGTTTATGAATCTTTTTTTTTTACTTAAACCGACGTTTCGGCAGAAAATCTGCCTCCCCCAGGGAAACATTTCTCCAAGTTTCCCATTATTACAATAGGGGAGTATCATAATTTTTGAAAATTTTATATATTAATCTACGTCGTTGTTCTTCTCTAACACGTAGTTCTTTGATGTTTGGTAGTTTCGGTTCCAACTGTTTTTCGACAATCGGAATTGTTCGAATTTTCCAAGCCGTTGCTCTGAGAAAACTTCGGGCTTGATGTTATGTGCTCGAATTCCCGTTCTCTTCTAAACTTCGTGAATTCTGACGTTAATAGCGGTCCGAAGTGGGTTCCATTCTCGCTGTAAACCACTTCTGGCGTACCATGTCTCGCGAAGATGGATTTGAGATCGAATAGTAATCTGTAACGAGAAGATACTAACGATTGTTTAGTAAAAATAAATCGTGGCAATCTTCTGCCAAGATCTTGAAGGAAACTCGGATGGCAATAATGGTTCATGCCGGTTTATCGTCTTAATGGCGCATTTTGGACAGTTTTTGATAAATGTTTCAATGTCATTTGAAAGTCCTGACCACCAAACTGATGTATTCGCTTGTGCTCGGCACTTCGTAATGCCTTGATGTCCTTTTCAAGGATGCTACGGCGAAGTGAGCTTGGAATGAAGATTCGGGATCCTTTTATTAATAACTTACGCTCGATGCTAAATTCAGATCTATACTGCCAGTAAGATTTCAATTCTGTCGCTAACATGTTCTGAGTGGGCCATTCGGTCTTGTAAAACTCGATGATCTTCGAGTATGAGTCGTCGGATCTCTGCTTTTCGATAATCTCTTGAATTCGATGTTCTGAAGCTGGTAAGTATGTCGCAACCATCTGGACATACGCATTTATTTGATCTTCTAAATCGTTGTCGTTTTCAGACTGGTCGACTGGCAAAATGTCGGCGATTACTAATTCTTTTCCTGGCACATGACGCATTTTGTATGAGTAACGCTTTAGACGTAGTCGCATTATCTGAAGCTTCGGAGTCAAATCATCAAGATCTTTTGATGTGAATATCGGCACCAGTGGTTTGTGATCGGTCTCGAGTGTGACTGTGAGTCCCAGTATAAAGTCTTTGAAGCGTTCACAAACCCACACAAGAGCGTTTCCCTCCTTTTCTATCTGAGACTACTTGCGCTGATGTTTCGCCAGTGCTTTCGATGCATACGCTGATACGCTATTAGTCGAAACTTGCCATCATCTTGCTTCTGCTTCAAAACTGCGCCCACGCTGTATGATGATGCGTCAGCTACAATAACTCTCTCTTGAAAGATCATACCATGCCAAAATAGGTGCTGATGTGAGGTCTTTCTTAATCTCGTTAAATGCTTTGTTCTGATCTTTTCCTCATATAAATTCATTTTTCTCACTCAAAAGTTTATTGAGCGGATGGGCTATTGTCGCTAAATTAGGAACAAATTTTGAATTGAATGAATGAATCCTTTTAAGACGCGATGTAAACGTCGAACGTGTTCTTCAATCGTTTTTCCGTTTACGAGAACGCCGTCCACATTAACTTGCATTCCGTCCAGTCCGTTTAATATCTGCATCATACGTTTTTGGAAAAATTCAGGAGCCGCCGTTATACCAAAAGGAAGTCTTTTGAACTTAAACCTTCCGAATGGTGTTCTAAATGTTGTGAGCAACTGTGATTCTTCGTCTAAGTCGCATTGCCAAAATCCATTATTCGCGTTGAGCTTGGAGAAAAATTTTGTTTCACCGAGATGTCCTAATATATTAGGTTTGTTCGTTTCGCTACCCTGCGTCTACCGCAAACCGCGACGGTGAAATTTGCTGTTCTTTTCGATTCGCGGTTCACTGTAAAGTCACTAGATTCTCTTGGTTCCGTTTTTCTAGTAACTTGCGGTAAAACGCCGCGGCAGATAGCGGTGATAATTTTTACAATGACTCATGACTTGGTGGTATAAAAATAATCGGCGGTAATGTTCGCGTCTACATATGAAGTTCCTGTATGACAGTGTTTGACAAATAAGTACTAGGAAAAAATTGATATTTTTGCAATAAGTATGCTATGTAATGTTTCAGTTTTAGAAATTAAAATACATTTGTAAAATATATAAATGTGAGTGTCATATGAATTATGATTTGTAATAAGGTAAATTTAAATGATAACAATAGTAAATCTATTGTCTGTGACTGGCATCGGATAAGGTCTCATTTCACGTTTGTTTAGGTGTACGTAGTCAACGCACATACGAATGGTCCCATTTGGTTTTGGTGCTAGTACTAGGTCAGCACACCAATCAGTAAGTTCCTCCACTGGTTCGATAGCTCCAAGTTGAATCATGTTGTCGAGATTTGCTTTGATTTCTTTCAACATTGGTGTCGGAATGCGACGAGAAGCCTTGAGTGTATATGGTACTGGGTTTATGACGCAGGAGTTGCATTTTATCCGCTGAGCCGGGCATTAACGTACCGCATGTTGATCGCCGCCGCATCACCTGCAACGGTCCATTGACTCGTGCGGCTTCATATTTGATCTTAACGTTTTCTGGAACTTCCTCTCTTCTTGACACTTTGTACGCCAAATTTCATCCTTTCTGTCTTTTTTTGGTATGAATCCGGTTTATGTCGAGTTTTTGCATTTCGGATTGCAACTGTGGCAACTGAGACTTAACTTGTTCGCTCTGTTTTGCAATCATGATTGCCGTCTCTAACTTAAGGTCGGCCGTGAGCTGCATACGTTCCACTAACTTGCGATCTCGGATTCCAACGATGTTACGGTTACGTAAAAGTTCATCACGTAAAGCACCGTATTCGCAATGTTCAATAAGATCATATAATACGATAATAAACTCCTCCATTAAATTGATTAAATATGACTCGCTCATATACTACATTACTTTTAACGATAAAATGTTTCTCGAAGGCTTGTACTCCCGTGTTGTATTTCTTAGCATCGTCTTCACTTAGTTTAGTACTTTAAAATACATCGTCGGCCTGCTTCCCCATACAATAAACAAGGGCCGCAATCTGTTGCTTTTCTAGTTTGGTATCTAAACCAGAAGCTACCCGCAATAAATCGAACCTTCGGATCCATCGAGGCCATTCTTGCGCTTTCGCAAAATCAAACGCATCGGGTCTTTCCCACGAGGTTTCCGTACTCTTTATATTTAGTTTTAACCGTGGTACCTAGGATTATGAAGATTTTCCTGTTTTTCCGCTGTCACCATGTATAATATTTATATATTTTAATATAATATAAAATGATATGACCGGATACGACATTTATAATTTTGGAAACTTTTATTATTTTATACATTGTATTTAATATTTTATTTTATTGTAAATTATTAAACGTGTATTCCACGATTCTTTTATTCGACATTTGTTTTGCTACTTTGCCGGTGTGTAAACTTTACGTAAATATAAAATTGGATTTGTAAGTTTTCTTACGTTAAAATATAATATAACCAGGGCCGGTTGCGTCACAACCGGATTTTTATGTGGTGACCGTTTTCAACATGTACTTTTAATTTCGATTTTTAATTACAAGATAATATAAATTTGAGTTTTATATTTAGTGTTAGGATACTTACTTAAAATACTTTTACTATACATTATCAAAGTATTTAAATTTCGCTTAGTGATATTCCCCTATTCAGTCTAGGAATTCCCAAATAAATGGGAGAAATTCCCCCGCCATCATCTCATAAAATATGCTCGCAGTACTGTGTTGCCGAACCATGTTTTGTTGCGCCGGTGTGTATAATACTTTAATGTTTTGGGTTCAATTGCTCAATAAGTATTACTCAAACAATACTGTTTTGATTCAGAAGGCATTAAAAACTGGCGATTGCACCAAATACATATATTTTTTACCGAGTGTGTATCGAACCTTCAGCCGAATCTAAAATTGGCTTGGATATTCACAATACACAAGTTTTATCTTCCGCCTAGAAAATTTATCCTGTTGATACATGAAGGTTAATTGTGTATTACAGATTAAATGTTGATATTAGTTAATTAAAACAATAATTATTATTATCAGTCAGTGATGTTCGATCTCGACCGACGCCAAATATTTCCAATTTTAAATGGCGCAAAATTAACCCCTGTGGTGCACTCTCCACGTCAGCAACGAGTGCTCGTGAGGTGACGCCTGGTAAACGCCCGCACGGTACAAATATGTCATCATCATTACCGATATCTGCGTACAAAGCAGATTGGCATAGCCAGCAATGGGTAATATGCCGTGATGATATATTTATTTTTATTTATTTATTTATTATGTTCAAACTTTCAAGTAAAGCGAAATAATGTTCATTAATTTTCAATTTATCATTATAATAATAACAAACAGACAGAACAGAAGTAGGATGGTAGAATGAGTAGAATAACAAAAAGAGTCAAGTGTATACGTCAAGTATAAGCCCGTAAACAGTGGCGTAGCAATCGCAGGTGCAGTGGAAAAATTCATTCATGAGGCAAGGAAGCCCGTGGAATACACGAAAATATTTAGGGCCTATTAAAACAAACAATCACACGTAACATGCGCATAGGCCCTAAGAATATGAATTTACCGGAATTGGGGACGTAACTTCACAACATTATCAAACCATTTTAAATTTTACTTTTTTAATAAAAAAAATTATGATTAATCATTATCTTAGTTTAATTATAATGCAGAACTTACACTATTTTTTTTCCATAGGAAGTAAATATGAAACTAATTAAATGCGACGAATTTGATTCTCTTATCCGAGGAATTCAATTTGTTGATTCTATAAATCCCAACGAATGTTACTACTGGGCCAATGCGACCGACGAGGAGAAGTGCACGAAAGTGAATTACGATTTCTCAGATCCCTACCCGTTTTTAACAGTAAATATTGGGTCAGGAGTCAGTGTTTTAGCTGTATATGGGCCCAATAACTTCAAGAGAATATCGGGAACAAGGTAAGTGAAAACTTTAGTACATAGTATTCCTCCAAACATTTTAACAAAAAACATAAATATTACAAAAAAAAAATATTCCATCATTAATAATTCATAGTGTGTCTAATCCTGGCGATTATTTCACTGATCAATATGAGTAGAATTATTTATCCCAAGTTTAACACGTTCGCGCCGACCAGTGCCACCGGTGGTACACGACGTACTTTGGTCAGGGCCGGCATGTACCACCGGTGGTACACGTCGTAAATTTTTGAACGACTTTATTATAAGCTGTAATTTTAATTTTGTATAATTTGTAATATATCAAATTTAAATTTAAGGGTATGCAATATTAACTTCAAAGTCGGTTTTCTATAACTACGTTTTTCAAAGAATTATAATAATGTTTATTGCATTACAAGAAAAGTGACAAAATCAGCACAAAAAGTTGAGATGAAAGACCTCTAAATAACACTCCGGCGCGAACGATTTAATGGGGTATTTCGGTATTTTTTTTTTTAATTATTTTTTTTTCATTTAGAATAACTATGTATATCTAATTTTGAGTGCGAAAAACTGGACTTATATTAAGCGATGTGGATTTTTAAAAAATTCTAATCGAAATTCCAATTTTCAAACAAGGCGCGCTTATGACGCTCATCCGCCAGTTGACATCTGCACCGAACTTCAGCGCCTAAACCCACGTGTTCATAGACTCCCATTTGCCTGTTTCAAACTTTTGAACAAAAAAAAGGTAAACAAATATCAAAGGAACACGTAATAGTTACAGCTAACAAAATGAATAAAATATTATATAAAATACACGGGTGTACTAGGGTACCTTTATAACCAGGGTATGGCCATGGGCCAAGATCACCGCCATTATCGGTAATTCATTTTCCTATTTATTTGTAATAAATGTGATATTATATTATAAAAGAATATTAAATTATCACACTGTGAATTTATAAAGGTAATAAAAATTAATTAATTTAAGAGATACACAATTATTATTAAGACATACATTTAGAGGTTATGTAGAATATATGACATGGGTTGTTATTATCACATCCAATTTAATATCTGTAGTTCTTACTTACATAATAATTGTATATTCTAAACTTACCTTTTAAAATTTAAATGATTGTGCTTAATATTGGTAATTTATAGTTGTTTTCAATATGTTAGTAATCGTGGTGGGTATCTTAACAAACTACACAAGTAAATAAAATAAAATATATTACTTACACATTAAATACATATTAAAATAATAATTAAATGTGTTTTTCATTAAAATAAAACAAATAGCCACGAAAATACATAATAATTTGCCCAACAACAAAACATATAACAGATGGCCCGGTAATGGCGGACGAAACGTGAGCCACGCCATGGCCATACCCTGGTTATAAAGGTACCCTAGGGTACCTTTATAACCAGGGTATGGCCATGGGCCAAGATCGCCGCCATTGTCGGTAATTCATTTCCCTATTTATTTGTAATAAATGTAATATTATATCATAAAAGAATATTAAATTATCACACTGTGAAATTAGAAAGGTAATAAAAATTAATTAATTTAAGAGATACACAATTATTATTAACACATACATTTAGAGGTTATGTAGAATATATGACATGGGTTGTTATTATCACATCTAATTTAATACCTGTAGTTCTTATTTACATAATAATTGTATATTCTAAACTTACCTTTTAAAATTTAAATGATTGTGCTTAATATTGGTAATTTATAGTTGTTTTCAATATGTCAGTAATCGTGGTGGGTATCTTAACAAACTACACAAGTAAATAAGATAAAATATATTACTTACACTTTAAATACATATTAAAATGATAATTAAATGTGTTTTTCATTAAAATAAAACAAATATCCACGAAAATACATAATTTGCGCAAGAACAACACATATTACAGATGTCCCGGTAATGGCGGACGAGACGTGAGCCACGCCATGGCCATACCCTGGTTATAAAGGTACCCTAGGGTGTACTAGGGTACCTTTATAACCAGGGTATGGCCATGGCGTGGTTCACGTTTCGTCCGCCATTACCGGGACATCTGTTATATGTGTTGTTCTTGCGCAAATTATTATGTATTTTCGTGGATATTTGTTTTATTCTAATGAAACACATTTAATTATCATTTTAATACGTATTTATAGTGTAAGTAATATATTTTATTTTATTTACTTGTGTATTTTGTTAAGATTCCCACCACGATTACTGACATATTGAAAACAACTATAAATTATCAATAGTAAGCACAATCATTTAAATTTTAAAAGGTAAGTTTAGAATATACAATTATTATGTAAATAAGAACTACAGATATTAAATTAGATGTGATAATAACAACCCGTATCATATATTCTACATAACCTCTAAATGTATATCTTAATAATAATTGTGTATCTCTTAAATAAATTAATTTTTCTTACCTTTATAAATTCACAGTGTGATAATTTAATATTATTTTATAATATAGTATCACATTTATTACAAATAAATAGGAAAATCAATTACCGACAATGGCGGCGATCTTGGCCCATGGCCATACCCTGGTTATAAAGGTACCCTAGGGTGTACTTGTTACTAGCGCCATCTGTGTTTCTAACCGTATATATTTAATTTGAAATAAACAACAACATATCGAATCTGTCACAATTTTCATAGACTTTGTAAATTTGTAAAGAATTTCAATTTTTCAACATAAAATTATGAATGAATTTTTTTACTAGACATGTTTTATTATATTTTTCTATTGTACGATGGTGTAAATTATAGAAAAAAGTCACTATTTGCATAAATTTTATCTCTAAAGACCGATGATTCAGTAAGTACTTTTGCAGTATTAAATACTCTGATCTTGCTCAATAGTACAGCTAGTCGAGTTTTTAAATTTTTCGTTTTTATAACTAAATGCAATTAAATTTTTTGAAAATAAATACTTTGTCTCAATATAATATTTTATAATTAACTTCTTTATATGTTGCTATAAAGCATTCTAAACAAAGCTGCTGATTGTCGCACTAGATGCAATAAGTGATACTGATAACCTTGCTCACTTTTTTTGCAAGTTTCAACAACACATTATTTATAGTATCCTTTGCAATACTTTCTAGTTTGGTCTGCCGGTCCATCTATTTTCCGAATCGGTCTTTTTTTAAAATGGATGGCGTAATAATTTGGTTATTAATTTTCTTAAATAAAAAATGTGAATACTGTCGTACTCAACAATACGAGGGCTGTCTGAAAAATTCGCGGAGCGGAAATGATAACAGTTTTTATGTTCGAAAATGACTATTTTTCAAAATAGTCTCCCTGGATCTCAATACATTTGGACCAACGTGTTTCCAATAGTCCAATTCCGTCTTTGAAGTGATTTTCCGGAAGCTCTATAAAATACTTGTCCACAGCGGCTATGGCATCTTAATTAGACGAAAAACGTTTTCCAGCGAGAAATATCTTAAGTTTTGGAAATAGGAAGAAGTCAGATGGTGTTAGATCTGAAGAATAAGGTGAATGTTCCAGTACATCATCATTTAACTCGGTTTTTGACATTGCTACAACACTTTTGTGAGCAGGATCATTGTCCTGGTGAAAGATAATTTTCTTTTTGTTCAAACCCTGTCGCTTCTCACGAATTTTTATATCCAATTGGCACAGAAGGTTTGAATAATATTCACCGTTGATAATTCTACCTTTTTCTAAGTAATTTATCATTAAAATGTCCCTTGCATCTCAAAAAACCGACGCCATGACTTTTTCGGCAGATGAAATGGTCTTTGACTTTTTCGGTGTTGGACAACCGGCTTCAGTCCATTGTTTGGATTGTTCTTTTGTCTCAGGAGTATAATGACATATTTATGTTTCGTCCATTTAACAAATGGACGAATAATATCTTGTTTATACTTCTGAAACCGATGCAGAAATTCGCATCCGAATGAGTTTTTGATCGTTATTTAACAAATGCGGCACCCATCTGGCGCAAAGCTTTTTCATATTTAATTTTTCATTCAAGATATAATTCACACGTTCTTTTGGGATGCCTACGGCCTCGGCAATCTCACGCGTCTTGATTCGCCGGTCATTGAATATCATTCGATGTATTTTTTAAATCATTTCGTGTGTTGTGACAGTTTTCAGGCGTCCACTACGGGGGTCATCCTCAAAGCTCGTTCTGCCTCGCTTAAACGAGCGCCAATTTACAAACCATTGTTTTTGAAGGAGCAGAGTCCCCCAACACACTTAGCATTTCGGAATGAATTTCCATTGGCTTTAAATCTTTTTTAACAAAGTATTCAATCACCGTACGATTCTTTAAATTATCCATTTTTCAAAATGACACTGAGGCGTTATCTTCAAATGGCTTATAAACAAATTATCAATTGACAGAGCGATTTCATACTTCACGGTGGTACATATGAAAGATGAATCAGTTTTACCAACAAAATTTTTAGTTCTGCTATTGACTTAAACATGGCGCTTCGCGAATTTATCAGACAGCTCTCGTACCTCTACGGCAATCGATCCGCTGATATAATTGCCGCTTGTGTATAGGAACATGTTTCCTGCAAAATCCGAAGCGATCATGAGTGACCTTTGCCATTTTTTGCTTATTCATATTTAAACGCAAATAGTTTCAGAATCACGTTTTCCGCATGTGCAAACAATATTATTTTTGCTATCGCCCAAAAAAAAAAGAAAAATTGCGTAATGTATATAAATTTTTAACGTATCATCTGCTACTTGGGCAGCTGACTATACATGATTTTTTTAAGCGATCGACATTTGCTTTCAGGACAACTAAACAAAAATCTTGTTTTAATATATTCCCACATTAGCTGTATTTTTTTTGGACAAAATCTCAGCTCATCTCAGATCACTTCAGATAAACTCAGGAAGTCGTTGTTCTCGTTGACACAACTGATCTGAGTTGTTCTGAGTAAACTCACTTCCCCCCTTTCCGATGCTACACTATCAGTTTACAAAACTCAAAATGATTTGAAACGCTCAGTTTGCATTTTAAGGTTATACAATACAACAAATTTTATATTCACATTATACAGATATACTTAGGCCCGGTTTTATAAAGCTCAAAAATCTTCACTTAAATTTTAGTTGCCAAGTAAATTTATTTAAGTGGAGATTTGGATTTTATAAAGCGTTTTTAAATTTACTGAACAAGTAAATCTACCAAGTAAACTAAGTGGAGAATTTCATGCTATTAAATTTAAGTAACGATTTTTATCGATGTATTTTCCAATAATTATAAAACTAAAAAGATATTATAAGAGAACAATAATATGTAATATACATATATTTACATATTTTACAATATTATTAATTTATTTTATTTTAAAATTAGTAGGTAGGTATCTACCTGTGAAAAATTTGTCTGTTTCACATACGGGTAATAATAAATTGCAAATAAATACTGTTAACACTTTGTCAAAAAATATGGTTGCAGTAATTAATTAATTTTCTTATTGTAAAAATAATAGTTTTGTGCTTCGCGTACCTACTATAAAAATGTCTGACGTGAGTGATATATCGTCAGTTTCATCCGATTCTACGAGTATATCAAGCGTATCAAGTGATGACAAATTTGAAAACGCAGAACCCCGACAAAGACTTCCAAGAATCTTTAGAGATAGAATCCACCCTTTTGAAATATGCCGTGTGTCTGTCGTAAAGGTGTACATAGGAGATTAACATAGGAAATCAGTTTTTTGCCATTTCCTGCTCGCCTAATTATTTTAAATAAAAACGCGTCAAATAAAAGTTTTAGGGCATAAAATTCTGCATCTAAATCAATAAACAGAATTATCTTTACATGCTTTGTAACGACAGAAATTAAATATGAACTGTCGAATATTACCTTGAAAATATCGACAGCCATGGAATTGAACAAAAAATAAATAAATGCTTGACGTTTTAACTGTCACAACCTAAGTTAACTTATTTGACGTTTCTGACAATTTGATAAAACGTCAAGCATTTATTTATTTTTTGTTCAATTCCATGGCTGTCGATGTTTTCAATGTAATTTTCGAAATTTTCATATTTAATTTCTGTCGTTACAAAGCATATAAAGATAATTCTGTTTATTGATTTAGATGCAAAATTTTATGCCCTATAACTTTTATTTGACGCGTTTTTGTTTAAAATAATTAGGCGAGCAGGAAATTGCAAAAAACTGATTTCCCATGTTAATCTCCTATGTACACCTTTACGACAGACACACGGTATAACGACGAAGAATTTAGGATTCGATTTAGATTATCTAAACCAAGTGTCAGACATGTACAAAGTGAAATTGAACTTAATATTAAATCATTAACATCACACTTTTCCCTATCAATAAAATTTTTGCCCCGTTTTTGTCTTCTGTCCATATTTCACCTTCTATCAAACGCACGTCAAACGCGTCAAACTCACGTCAAACGATCAAAAACAGAAAACAAAACCATAAATACTGTAATAAAAATAATCAAGCAACTCATAAATTTAAAAAAGTCATTTTCACACAACGCAACGAAAATTATATCTCCACTTAGGTATTTAATGGGTAGGTTTTGTTTATAAAACCCAACATGTATTTACCGAACAAGTAAATTTATTCATCACTTAGTTACAATTCCATTAAATTTTTGTTTATAAAACCGGCCCTTACAGTATATTTTCAACATCGTTTATAAACAGTATCATAGATCAGAAAATAAGTCAATAATTTTGACAGCTGTTACAGCAAATACTATTGGTAAAAAAGGAAGTGATAAAATGGAATTAAACTTGTTCTTTTTGCACACATCACAACTTACTTCATCTCAACTCAGTTATGTACTGACATAAGTTTCAACTGGGTCAAAAAGAATGCAGCTAATAGTGCATGAATTGGCTTTTTCCTGCATTTTCTTAAAATTCATATTTTTTTCTATTAATTTTCCAGCATTAGAATTTATACTTAAAGATCACAGTATTGCTCAATAATAACTGCATATAGACTAATTCTTCACATATTTTATTTTGGAATCTTAAACTTGTTTATTCGCCCTCAAAAGCGGACGCAATTTGGGTTTTATTATCCGAGAGCCTATAGGCGGTGTGCACAAAAGTAGTCAGCGACGACAGCGGACAAAAATGACAAAAGTGGTTACTCATTGAAACATAACAAGGTTATGTTTTATGTCAGAATAATTTTAAAATAACTATTTTATAAAATGTTTGCAATGAATGCGAATGATAGGACATCAAATATTATGTGATGCAGTGGGAGATGTAATAATTCCGACAAAATTACCGATTGAAGTATCAAATTTTATAAATTTCCTAGAATATTATATGAGGAATATATGCGTAAGAAAATAACTTTTCAACAGATATCTGCTACTAATAGTCGGAGATCCAAAGCCTCATAGCGTTCACTTACACCGGACTTTTGGTTATATTATTGAAACATATATACTCTTATACGAAATTTTCCGACAAATTTAATAGTGGTAGTCCCGATTATCAATCTTGGTGCAAACAGCCAAAAATTCATATTTTACATAAAAATTAGAATTTATTTGCGCTAATACTTTTTTAACTTTACTTCGTGATATCTTCTCTATTTATTAAGATATAACAATAATTCTTTCACATTTTAATTTTTGCATGATCTGTGCGTGTAATAGTGCATAAACAAATTATTTATGTTGATTATAAATAGTATATATTAATTAAAAACAACAAAATGGGAACGCGATTTTTTGTTTTTACAGTGAAATTTTCTATCAGCTACAAACTTTTCGTTATTAAGAGATGGACACTTAATATCAGCGTCAAAGTTGTTGTACGCATATCAAAGATGTTTTTTTAGTAAAACATTTTTTTCTTAAAATGACCTGGTTCCGAGTAAAACGAATGTAAAGTTGAAGAGTGTTTATGTAGCTGCGCGATGCGTGCGATCGTACTAGCTTGTGCAAGCCATTGCCTCGCTTGACACTTATAAAGTAACTTTATTTGAGTTTGTAGTATTCGTTTGTTCTTCTATGTTTCTTTATTTTTGTGTGTTATCACAAAGTATTTGTATTTCGTTATATAGTTTTAAGAAAGTAAGGGTCCTGTCATTATGGAAGGTACGTATGATTGATTATTTATTAAAATACAGTGTACATTTCAAATATTTTAGTTTCAAGAAAACTTAGAAATAAAGGACATGTAATAAATTTTAAAAAAGTTTGTTTTATTTGCGAAAGAGAACGTGTTAAACATGAAAGAAAATTATTTTTAATAACTACAAAAGAAAGGGAAAATATAATATGGGAAAAAGCTAAAAGCCTTTATGACATAAAAATGTTACAAAAAATACAGGGTTTTGGCTCAACCCACCTTGACATGATAGCAAATGATTTCAGATATCATAAAAAATGTATGGATAATTATCTAAATAAAAAGATAACTGTTACTGATTCCCCAAAAATAACTTTAAAATATATATTTGATGAGATATTACCAAATTTAAGCCAACTATTATTTGTAAATGAAAGAATTTTATCATTAACTGATATTAAAAAACTAATATGTGATAGGGCCAAAGAGAAAAAGATTTCTTGGAGTGATGATTATCCTAAATTATCCATAATAAAAACCACTTTAATTAGTATATTTAAAGAAAAAATTAATATAATTAATAGACCTGGAAAATCAACAATTATTTGTAGTACAGAAAAAATAATAAAGTGTTTAGAACAATCAGTAACTGATGAAAGCGACATATTTTCAGAAGGTGAATGTAGTAAACAATTTTCACCAGTAAAATCTAACAACAGACTTTATCATTTGGGTAAATGCTTAGCTTCCGAAATTCAGGATTTAAAAAAGAATTTAAGTCATGAAAACATAGAATTTAGTCAAGAATGGATTAATAGAACCATACCTACTGCCTTATACAATCTGCTAGCTTATATTTGTTCCGATGAAGAAATTGTTTTTCAAGAAGATGGAAAATTAAGCTTATCTTATAAAAAACACATTAAAGTACAAAATTTGTGTCAGGATATAATATATAATTCAACTGGTTTGAAAACAGCAAAACATGTCGGACTAGCACTATATTTATTCAAAATTACTGGGTAAGTTTTATCATACTAATTGTGCATGAGCATGAGTCTTTCTAAATAAATTAATTTGCAGAAGTCGTAGTACTATTGAAATTGTAAATAAATTTGGGAATTGCATTGGTTATAAGGAAGTACAGTATTATTTAAATGATTTATCGCTTAATGTGAATAACACAAACATAGACACTTTTATTCCTGAAAATATACAGAAAGATAGATTTACCCAATTTGTATTTGATAATTTAGATTTTCAAGAATTTTCGTTAGATGGGTTTACAACACATGGTACAACACATCTGATTATACAATATCCGCGAGAGCCTTGTCAGTACTCTTCATCAAAATCTCTTAGCGTTTCTCACACGAAAGAAAAATTAAAAGTAAAACGCCAATTAGAGTTTGAGAATAGTAATTCGAGCAAAATAGACAGAGCTAAAAGTAAAACATTGAAAAATTTAAGCTATACGCCGAGTAATTGTCCCACTAATAAATTAGTTATGAAAATTTGGAATCTTGTAACGGACAAAACTACAATGCCTATATCGTGGAGTGAATTTCATAGATATACAGTAACTGAAGTGGCTATGGAAACAATTATTGGTTATGGACCCTTCATTGCATCGTCTCCTACTAATCCTGATGTAGTTATGAATTCAATGAATTATTTCATTGAAGTAGCTTCTTTTCTAAATCAAAATAAAGTAATTATAACTGCAGATTTAGCTATTTATGAAATAATGTATGCTTTAATAAAAAAATATCCCATAAGATATGATTGTATTATTCCTAGAATGGGAGGTTTCCATATTGCTCTTAATTTTATGGGTGCTATTGGAAAACTAATGACTGCATCCGGTATAGAAGACTTATTAGTAGAGGGAAATGTTGTACTAAGAGGTACTGCAAATAAAATATTATCTGGCAAAGATTATTATAAAATGTTAAGAGGACACGTAATAATTTATTCTGCTCTACATGATTTGTATTGGGAATCATTTTGCGAATGGATTTCAGAAAATTATATTGATCAAGAAAACTATATTTACGAGTTAATGGAAGAAATAAATAAATTATCATGTTTCATATCCACTAATGAAATTAATCGCGATTTTTATGTTTTATACAGTACAATAGTGTCAGAAATTCTAAATTTAGAAAATGCAATAAACGATTTTAATATTTCTTTCAATGATAATCCTACAGCTAAGTACTGGCTAATGTACTTAGATATGATTTCTCTTTTACTGTGGTATATTTATTCAGAAAGAAGTGGTAATTGGGAAGAACATCTTAATTCGGTAGAGGAAATGTTGCCATTTCTTGTGAGTGCTGGACATTATAAATATATATCGTATATTCCTCATTATATTACGGACATGAGAAATTTAGAAACAAATGCTTCTGAAATTTGGAAGGAATTCAAAATAGGTAATTTCACTGTACATGAAAAATCTGGTAATTTTAATGGCGTATGGACGGACATGGCCTTAGAACAAACGTATAATAGAGACAGTAAAAATCATTTATTTAAAGGTCTTTCATTGAAAGATAATACTTTTAATAAATATTTATATGCATTGCCTGCCCTTTGCACAATAACAAATCAAGTAGGTAATATGGCACATATTTCAAACGATTTGCAAAATGAATCTCATCATGAACAAGGAAGATCAATAGCTCACAAAAACTATATTTGTAAAGAAAATATTAAATGTCTTATTAATTCACGCATTAATCCTTTTAAATTTAGCACAAATGAGTTGCTAAATATTTCTACTGGACAGCAATGTGCTTCAACGGAATTGTCAAGAGCAAAAGAATTGGGAACAGAAGCAATAATCCTTGCCAGGGATTCTAATGCAGAAACCATTAAACCTTGCAAATTAATTACATTTTCTAACAACGACAAAACAAAATTGAAATTTCAAAATTTGCGAAATTTATACAAAGAAGAAACAACTAGCTTACGATGTTTATATTTCATGCAAGATGAAAATATTTCTAAAAAAATAGAAGCTTTTAGTTATGAATGGAGTACTTACCCGCCATCTTTATTTGAACCATTTCCAAATTCTCCAAATAACTGTATTATGCGAAAAGGAAATAAATCGGACTTTTTTAATGCAATAAAGAATGACTTGAAAGAATGGGAAGAAAATAATACGTTTCCATATACCAACAGTATAACAATTTTAGACATGATGTATTTTATACATAAATATCAGTTTGGAAATTGTACATCATATGGAGAATTGTTTAATTACTATTTATCTAAAATACAAGAAATACAATTACAAGGTTCATCAAAATACATCATATTAGTAGGAGACAGATATGAAGACCATAATAGAAGTATCAAATATTCAGAAAGAATGAGACGAGCTCCAAAACCTTCACAAATATTTGAAATTAAAAGTACTTTACCGTTGCCTGACTGGAAAATATTTATTGGAAATATTATTAATAAGACAAATCTGTTAAGATTTATTGCACAACAAATTATAGATAATCATACAATGTTGAATACAGAATTTAATATAATTACATCAGGGATGCTAGATGACAATAGCATAATTTTTAGTTCTCAAACAACAAATAAAATATTTAACGAAAAAATCAGTCATCATGAAGAAGCGGATACAAGAATATTTGCAGTTGCTTATTTTATTAAAAATATTACAAATTGTAAATACATAATTATTATATCTCCTGACACTGATGTATTTGTTTTGGCGTTGTACTATTTACCCATTATACAATTACCTATTTGGATACATAGAAATAATAAATATATTTCAATACAGAATATATTAGATAATATTCAACGCAAATATAATCTATTTAATTATAACATTGGCCATTTATTACTTTCTACTTATGTACTTACTGGTTGTGATACAGTGAGTTATCCTTTTAATAAAGGAAAAAAATTAACGTACAAAATTAGTATGAAATATTGTATTGAATTAACACCAATTGCAATGTTCCCAAATGTAAATTTAGAAAAAGCAGTTGATAACGCTAGATTATTTTTTAAAATGTTATACAACCGACCAACATTTGATGGAAATTTAGACAGTCTTCGTGCACATCTTTTTGCAGATTGCAAACAAGATATAAGGTATATCTACTATATTTCTTTTTTTGTAATATTATTACTTGAAAATATATTCCAAATTTTAGGCATTTACCACCAACGGAAAATTCATTTAAATACCACGTACTAAGGTCACTATATCAAATTAGAATATTCAAAAATGCAGTAAATATAAATTCTGTTACTCCAGATCCTTTGTTATCAGGATGGGAAGTAATAAATGACATCCTCTTACCAACTACTATGGACAAGGCAGCGAAACCCCCATTCAGCAGTAAAAATTTATATTGCAAATGTAAAGCACAATGTACTGCACGGTGCAAATGTATTAAAAATAATGTGAATTGTGCAATATCTTGTCTATGTATTGGTAAATGTATTAATAATTGATATTTAATTTGTAATTTAATATTACTATTCATTTTATATATGTAGCATATACATGTTAATAAATAAATGTATATTTTATACAGATCCCACTATATTTAGGATTTTTCCATTTTCATAGTTTATAATTATTTACACGTAAAAAGTATCAAGTAACAAAAGAGGACTGCGGCTTGCACTTTAAGCTAGGCCGATCGCACGTATCGCGCAGCAAAATAAACATTCTCCAACTTTATATTCGTTTTACTCGGAACCAGTTCATTTTAAGAAAAAAATGTTTTACTAAAAAAACATCTTTGATATGCGTACAACAACTTTGACGCTGATATTAAGTGTCCATCTCTTAATAACGAAAAGTTTGTAGCTGATAGAAAATTTCACTGTAAAAACAAAAAATCGCGTTCCCATTTTGTTGTTTTTAATTAATATATACTATTTATAATCAACATAAATAATTTGTTTATGCACTATTACACGCACAGATCATGCAAAAATTAAAATGTGAAAGAATTATTGTTATATCTTAATAAATAGAGAAGATATCACGAAGTAAAGTTAAAAAAGTATTAGCGCAAATAAATTCTAATTTTTATGTAAAATATGAATTTTTGGCTGTTTGCACCAAGATTAATAATCGGGACTACCACTATTAAATTTGTCGGAAAATTTCCTATAAGAATATGTATGTTTCAACTGTATAACCAAAAGTCCGGTGTAAGTCAAAAAATAAACGAGCTAGAGAGCTCTGGATCTCCGACTATAACATGAACAATTCTTTTAGGTTTACATATTTTCTCATTACTTATCGTATGAATAAAATTCAAACAATGGTCGTATGATTGAAACAATGAATTATATAAAATGTCTTTCTTAAGTTAAAATTTGAACAAAATATTATAAAAGAAGCAGAAAATTATCTTAAAATTGTATAATACTTGCAGTTGTATCATATAGAAGGTCTATTTTTGACATAATTAGTCTATTTATTATATATTTTGTACATGTAATGTTAATGTTAAAAGTAAAAATTCACATGGTTCGTATTTTTCGTGTATTCTCCATTCCGAGCTTGTGCAACTGATTCCATTTAGAGCCTGGTATATTTTTAATGAAGAATATTCATCAATTATTGCGAATATAAAAGAAATATGCTAACATCATCCACTGATATCGTTAAATGCAGAAATTTTCTTCTTTCCAACCATCCAAGTTTTCCAACTCTTTAATCGCAATTTCCAGGTATTCTGCATCTTATAATATTTAACTAATATTATAAATTATAATATAAAACTAAGTATGATAAAATGGTTTACAGAAATCACATATATTATGAGAAAAATTATATTTTCTGTCACAGTACCTTCGCTGGTATTTTGACTTTTTTGATTCACATATAACTTTTTAAATAATTTTTTTATTCATTTCAATATACTATGACGTATAATATTCATATACAACAGCAAAAACTCAAAATAAAATAGTAAATTGTATCACTTTCTCGAAATGTCAAAATTTATTGAGTACCCAAAAATGCCAAAGTAGCCGTTAGAGGCGCTGACGCTCAAAATGTGCACATCGGCTATAAAGTTGGCAGGCTACAGCTATTCATATCAAAATCGTAGGTTATGGATAAATGTCAGGCAATACAACAAATTCGATAAATCACGTTTATTGAACACCGCCATTCGCGAAACTTTCGTATTCTTTCTCGTATACCTATTTCGGCTTCTGTGAAACTAACTTGACCTGTGCAGCCTCAAATTTATTCGATATTTCTTTGGAATAATCGATAACTGTCATTTTCGTTTGACACTAAATTAAAATTGTTTACGACAAACAACTTAGCAACAAACAAATTACGTAGAAACCACAGCATACTTAAAATTCACAACGCCCGTACAACAATACATCTAGGCCGCTTAAAAATTAAGGAATATTGTGACGTCAAAACATCCGATGCGTCATTACGAAACGTATTTCCACTTTTATAACACATTTTAAAAGTAAAAACATGTTCACCTGTCCACTAAAATTTTTGAAATAAGGAATCGAACTTGATTGTTCTAATTAGAATGTGATCAAAAAATAGTTATTTGTTTAACTAGGTACTAAATGTAAATCTGTGTTTAGTACCGTGTTGAACACATGACCGTTAGTATGAACAACTGATTAAGGGTGATTAAAGAGCATTTGATTAGCATTGTTTTATCTCTGTCAATCATTTATGAATCATTTTTAAGAAAAATATTTCAAAGAAAAGTTATAGAAAAATTAATTGTACGCATCTTTTATTTGAAGTATTTTTCTCTAAATTATTCTGTAAACGATTGACAGACATAAAACAATGCTAATCAAATGCTCGCTAATCACCCATAATCACTGTTCATACTAGCGGCCATTGACTGGTAGTATTACTCTTAATCAGGGGTGATTAAGCTATGACTAAAATAACAAATTCAGTTGTTTTTTAATATTTCCAATGTATTTTTAAATGGTAGCCATGGTAATTAATTAGTTGGATGACTAACTAAAATTTTGAGTAAATACTACCTATCATTATTTTTTGTCGAATGAAAATTAATATTAATTTAGTAATTTTTAGTACATATTTTTAGTTATCGCCATCAAATTATGTTCCTATACGTTTGTTAAACGGTTGCTATGTAATAGCTATTAACATACCTATACCTTGTTCCATTTAAGCCATTCAGTATTGCGGAGCATAGGGAATAGTTTTGACCTTTCTGATTGGGTGAAATTAGAGACAATAGACAACTTTACCCAATGTAATTTCAGCTACTTCAGATTTGCGCTGTTACCAGTGCCATCTACTGAATGGCTTAAATGGAACAGAGCATAGGAATGTTATGAGTATCATAACTGCCGCAGATGTCGGTTTGAAATCCGAGCTCGTAAAGTGAGGATTTTAAGACATCTAAGGCTTTTGTTCAATAGTTTATCGGTTTCAAAAAATTAAGACATTATTAAATATTTTTTTGAAATTCTTTTATTAGTGCTGCTTTTAGAGTACTATGATATATAATAATAATAATTTATTAAACTGCAAATATACAGGATATACCCAATTACATAGTTACAGTACAGTGACATTGAATTTAAAAATTGATTTTTTAAGTTCGTTTTACTACAGTAAAAGATATCAATATTAACATCAGAAACCCAGATTTTATTTAGTAATTTTAGACACCTAAATAATGGCAACTTTCTGTTATGATTATTAAATCGAAACTGTCGCACAAAACACTATTACAAAAATCGAGTAACTTTGTCCTCAAACCACGCACATTTTGGTAATAAAACGTTATAAGAGTATGTGTATCTTCATTAGATTGATTCGCTATATGTTCTTCTTTACCACTGGACGATGGTGAAAAAACCGACGTACTCGAACAGACAATTATTTTGACATAATGTCAAATAATTCAATTCAAGTTATGTGCTTTATTAATCTTGTTTATTATTTTGGAATAAAGTAAATCATGTTAAGAACGATACTCTAACGTTATCTGTATGTATTAATGAAAAGAATTATATTTTATTTTATTTTCATTTTGTTGACTGTTGTTGACAAGTCTGTATTGTAATAATATTACCGTACAGATACAGTTATTACTTAGTTACCAGCCTACTTTTGTACATGTAAACAAAGGCTTAATCTCCTGAAACCGGTAAAAATATTTTTACTGCCTAGGCAGTAAAAGTGATATTTTACAGACTGTTAGCTGTCAAAAAAATCGCACTTTTAATGTCAATCGAAAAAAACTATTTTTAATTTAATATCTTAAGAGAACGTATATACGTTGTGGGGAATATTATAATAATAATAATTATTAATTAATGATCATACAAGTATGTATATCGATCTAATTTTCATTAAAATTGTTTAGTCTATTCAAGTGATTTATGAACTAAAACTATTTAAAAATCTTATTCAATTACTTTACTATATTTAGCTGTTTGAACAGTGTTATCGCTCAGATATTTTCGTAATTACTTTTAGTTTTTAATAATGCAAAGCGTAATATGTAATTAGTTTCATATCAGTACAATACTTCGCACTTTGAGTTATCAAAAACATGGAAATGATCATTTGTGGAGAATATTTAAAATTATAACACGTGTATACGTGTTTTAAATATGAATAGTTTGAATTCTTTATAATTGTATAACATTCATAATGCAGTAGAAACGTTAAGTAGTAAATATATGGTAAATTCTCGATATAACAGACAAAGGGGGTATATGTTAAATCCGAAATTTCGCTATAAAATAAAGTAGGTTTTCCAAATGATTATGTTAAAAGATTGACAAATGAGTTATGAGTTAATTAATCTGTATTTACTTATGTAGATACAAGTGTGTTTGTGTTATTAAAAATAAGTATACTGTGTCCACGGCTCGGATTCTGAAGAGGAAAACTTATTTTTATTTTTAGCGAAAAATGTTATTCTTTATAAAAAAACCTGACTTCTACAAAATTAACAAAAAGCTATAAAAATTTCAATTACACAGTAGAGGATGATGGACTTAAATCAAAATTATAAATAAGAAAATACAAAAATTATTTTTTATTATTTATTTTATTATGCAGTACAAAGTGGACATAAATCAATATTAAAAACAAGAAAATACAAAAACGATTTTTTTAATTTAAAGGATGCCTACTACTCTTGTTTTTAATTATTTTGCTTTGTGGCCAACCTGTACTGCATAATAAAATAATAATAATATACGAATAAAAAACAAAAATAAAATAGTTTCTGTATTTTCTTGTTTTTAGTATTGATTACTCTCCACTCTGTACTGTAAAATATGTATTTTCTTATTTGTAATTTTTATTTATGTCCACCTGTACTGTATAATTGAAATTTAGATAGTTTTGTTAATTTTGTTTTATAAAGAATAACATTTTTCAAATTAAAAATTAAAAAGTTTTTCTTCTTTAGAACCAGAGCCATGGGCACACTGTATAATGAAAACTTTAATTTCAAAAAAAAATTAGATTATAATAAACAAATATGCTTTATAAATTGAAATAAATAAACAACGTTTTTCCGAAAATATGTACTATAATGTATTTAAGTAAAAGCCGGTACTTCAGTCATAATTTAAATTTTCTAAATCGTTCGTTAAATTTGAAGTTTGTAAAATAATTGAGAGTTTACTAGAGGGTTGTCTCAAAAGTAAGTTACACTATTTTCTTATATCCGCGCGGTAGGCAGGATACGTCTGGGATTCGCATGGAACTTTCGTCCGAGTGTGGTGGCAGCACTGTAAAATTCCTAAGCGGCCGCCATGACCCATTTGTCAGTTGCGATCAAGCCACTATGGAGCTACCACTTACTTCTACCGCCGATTGCGAAGTACGCAGTGTGATTCGTTTTTTAACGGCAAAAAATAAAAATGCAACTGAAATTCACCGTGAATTGTGCAGTGTGTACGGTGAGAACGTTATGTCGAGGCCAATGGTTTCTCGTTGGCGCCAATCATTTATTGAAGGCAGGACAACAATACACGACGAACAACGAAGCGGCCGCCCATCCACTTCACGGGCCCCGAACATTGTTGAAGATGTCCGAAGAGTCGTCGACACCGATCGTCGCCTTACGCTCGACGAAATTCATTCACAACTCCCGCCTAATGTTGAAATTAGCCGTGCATCGCTTCACAGAATCATTTCTGATGATCTGCATCTGTCCAAAGTGTGTGCAAGGTGGGTTCCACGGCTCCTTTCAGACCACCACAAAGAGCAGAGAGTTGACGCTGCTCGTCAATTTCTGCAGTTTTTTGAGGATGAAGGAGATGGCCTATTCGACCGAATTGTGACCGGGGATGAAACTTGGATCCATCACTGGACGCCTGAAACCAAAAGACAAAGCATGGTGTGGAAAGGGAAGGACGAGCAAACTCCAAAAAAGGCGAAAGTTGTGGAATCAGCTGGGAAGGTTATGGCGACGGTCTTCTGGGATTCGAAGGGGATATTGCTGATCGACTACCTACCACGTGGGACTACGATAACAGCTGAACGCTATTGTGAGGTGTTAAAAAAACTCAGGAGGGCGATCCAGAACAAAAGGAGGGGAAAGTTGACGAAAAAAGTGTTTTTGTTGCACGACAACGCTCGTCCACACTCTGCTCGTCAAACTCAAGACCTGCTTGAAGAGTTTCGATGGGATGTTTTCGGACACCCACCATACTCCCCTGATCTCGCTCCAAGCGACTTTCATCTGTTTCCACAGCTGAAAGAACACCTTGGGGGAAGACGCTTCGCAAACGAAGAAAATCTCAAAGAAGAAGTTCAGACATGGCTAACCAGTTTGGCGGCAGAATGGTATGACGCTGGATTAAAAAAACTTTTACCACGATACCAAAAATGTATTGAAATTCAAGGAGATTACGTAGAAAAATAACTAATATATTTAGTTTTCACAAATATAACCTTTTAAACAAATTCTGGGCGTTATTTTTTTTTTTTTTAAATAGTGTAACTTACTTTTGAGACAACCCTCGTATATACACTCGTGGCCAAAAAAAACCGGACACCAAAAAAAAAAAAAAAAATTGTATTGACTTGTAATGTAATAAATATGGGTTTATTTATGATTTTTTTGTTATGGAATGAAGCAGTGATATCTAAAGTAAGATTAAAAATTGAAAAATATGTAACAATCACTTTATTTATAAAGAAATATGGAAAAAAAGTAAATTCGGGCAAAAATGTTGAAAATCAAAAAATCAATATTTCTAACAATGGATCAATTCCCGTTGCTTAGTGACTCTTAGCATGTTGTTTATTGTATTGTCAGATCTTGTATTGCTGATTGTGATATTTTTTCAAAATGCGACCTGAAATTATTGCTCAAGCAGTAGCTTTAAACAGAAATAGTCGTAGTATACGTTATATCGCCGAAGCTTTGAATGTACCAAAAAGTACTGTCCAAGATGCAATCCAACGTTATCGTGAAACTGGGCAGTACACCAGAAGACTGGGATCAGGAAGATCACGCATCACAAACCCCCGAGAAGATCGTTTATTAACGTTATGTGTACTACGCGATCGAGGTATACCATCAACTATTGTTTCTAGTGTAATGGCTGATGCTTATGGAACTGGTATTTCTGCACGAAGGTTTCGGAAAAATGGTTTGAGCTCCAGGAGGCCTGCTGCTTGTCCAGCTTTGCTCGCAGTACATCGTAGAGAGCGTCTACGTTTTGCGCGTGAACATAGGGATTGGACAATGGAACAATAGAGCTCCGTTTTGTTCACTGATGAATCCCGTTTCCGTGTGGAGAAGACCAGACGAACGATTTTTAGAAAGCTGCATATCCCCAAGAACACCGTTTGGTGGTGGCAGTATAATGGTATGGTCTGGGATTTCTTTGACTGCACATACAGAGCTGGTTCTGGTGTAAAATGGTGCTTTGACGGCTGATCGGTATATAACCGAATGTTTAATGGATCATGTGTTACCATTTGCTTCATTTGTTGGCGAAAACTTTCTTTTAATGCATGATAATGTGCGTCCACACGTTGCACAGATAGTCGTCCAATATTTAAACGAAGTCGACATTCGGCGACTATGGTGGCCAGCACATAGCCCTGATTTAAATCCGATTGAAAACATCTGGGATATGTTAGGGAGACGTGTTCGGCGCCGGCAACCAATACCAGAAACGATTGACCAGCTAAGAGTAGCTCTTCGGGAAGAATGGGATAACATTCGCCAAGAAGAGATCGTCAATTGTTTAGAAAATTTACCACGCCGTATGTTAGAAGTTATTAGAGTTCGGGGAGGCAACACACATTATTAATATTCCTAATAAAGTAATAACATTGCTTCAAACATTTTAAATAAGCACAAATTTTTTTGTTCATTTTGTTCATTTCTAGGTTTTTAAATTTTATTTTAATAAATATTGTGTTCCCTACACTGTTTTTATATTCTAATCTTACTATAGATATCAATAGATCATTGCACAACAAAAAATATATAAATAAACCCATATTTACTTTATTAGAGGTCGAAAAAGATTTTTTTTTTGGTGTCCGGTTTTTTTTTGGCCACTAGTGTAGTATACAGAGAATAGGACAAGAAGATATCAAAATCGTAATCAAAATCTATACAGAGTTTTAAAAAATCATTTCAAATCTTTAGGAGCATGAAGTAAAAAACAAAATGAGTAAATAAATTCTTAATCAACGTGGGTGTGCAAATTAACCATTTCAGAGGTACGAGCTTTTATTAAACTAATTATTTAAGTATTCAGTGTAAGTACGTCTTAGCATTCGAGGAAATTGCAATAGGCCGGGGTGGGAAGCTGAATGTAATTAATAATGTAATGTGAACTGACTGAAGGATCCTAAAAGTTTTTGTTCTAAGATCGAGATTGGTCTATTTCGGTATTAAAACGGTAAACCGGTTAGTCTCTATTTTGAAATCTAATTCTGGTATTTTCGAAGTTCGAACCGGTTACGTATACATTTAAATAAACGAGTACCTGAATAATTCTAGATCTGGACTTAACTAAGAATTACAGATTTTTACTAGGACTGGGAAAAATAAAATATTTAATATTGATATTGGCATTGATAAAAATTCGTTTATCGGTAAGTTCATTTATCGATAAATAAATGGTATCTGATATCGATATTATTTATATAATCAGCCCTATTTTGTAAAAAAAGTTGTTATTTCTTAGCAACGTTGTTATAGCAAAGAACCAATAATAATTGCGAACACTGAATAAAACATGAAAATGACAGGCTTTACATTTGTTTATATTGGTTAAAATTTATAGCAACGTTGCTAAGACTTAACAACTTTCTTACAAAATAGGGGTGAATGTGTGATATCGGTATAGATTCTATTGATCTTATCAATATAATATTAGGAAGTTTTGAAATTTATTGATATCTTTCGATAATTCGCTGTTTGTTAGAATTCTTCGATATTTTAATATCATAAACAGTGATATCGATATAATAATAATAATAATAATAATAATAATAATAATAATAATAATAATAATAGTCTTGTTCCCACTACTTAATACACATAACTGTGTGACTTGTTGTACTAAGTAATGTGTGGTCCAAACGATCTGATCTATGTTTGATCAGAGCAATCTCAATTATTTAAAAATTATTTCTCACACAGAATGACCCTGTGGTGCACTTTCCACATCATGTCATTATCGAACAATGAATAAAATAGTATATTGTGTATCTAGTAGGAAAAGTGATATATTCCCGGACGATGGTGGAGATTGCAGGGCGAGCCGTAGGCGAGGCCAGCAACACCAGGAGTCCGGGGAGTCACTTTTCCTACATGGTACACATACAATTGTTTTTTCGATCGGTTTATATTCAATTATTAGTTATTTTATATTTCATTTATAAATATCAGACAATAAACAAGACATAAGATTATTGAGTTATTTTGATAAAAATATCTGAGGATAGCGTAACTATGGTTTGTTTATTTTCATAAATGTCAAAATATATTTGAAACATTGAACCGCGTACTTCCGGGAATACTTTGTCAAGCGCCGGAAAAAATATGCCCGGACTATTATTTTTCGTTGCCTAGCAAGTACACTAAAATACCGGAACAATGCACTTTTCGGTTCGAAAACACACCGGAAACGTGTCAAGTTTCGTCCGATCGAAAAAAATATATATTTTTTTCCTGCAGCATAGGAGGCGGTACTTTCCTAGGTCTTTGTTGCCTTCTCACTGGATGCCAAACCTTTGAAGAAGCCATCCAGCTTGCCACCACCGGCGATCACACCAAGGTAGATAAGTTGGTGAAGGACATCTATGGCGGTGATTACGATAGGTTTGGACTTCCTGGCGACCTCGTAGCCAGCAGGTAAGCAGGAAGATGATTTTTATAGTTTGATCTGTTCTTGCCCTGCCTGAAAGCCTAAAATCTTGGCTTGTTGTTGTTATGCTTGTGTGCGTATGAATTGAATTGGTCAAGTTTAATTTTTATTTCAATTGTTGATACTTATTTGCGTCGTTTGGCTATTTAAATTGTTTGCCTTAGTACATATACACTAGCAGCCTGATTCACAAAAAAGTTTAAGCTAATCCTCATTTTTGGATTAGTGAATTCTAGTCTATCCTGGTATTTAAAATTGTATATTCATTATATTATCAAAAAAGGTAGTTATATGAATTAGTTTAGACTATATTTTAAGAAATAAGCGATCAAAATTAGAGTAAAATTCGCTAATACTAAAATAAGGAATAGCTTAATCTTTTTTTATGAATCGGGATGTTGAAGTTCACATAGAATATAATTAAATCCATGTGAAAAAATAATTTTGAATGCATTCTGGTGTCTTAAGTTCAAGGATTTCTAGTTGCATTAAAATTTCATATAAATAAATCTAGTTTTTATATACATATTTTATTTTTTCTTAATTTTTTGATATCCAGAAATTCTAATACATGATGTACCTATTTAGTTTTTGTATCATGTATAGGTGTCCTGCAATAGGATACACATAGCTTAAGTATATGTACCTGGTGATCTTTTAAGCCAAAAGTTCCAATAAACATGTAACCTAAAATGAATCGTTACAAAGTGGACACAATTTTTATTATTATTATTATTATTATTATTATTATTATTATTATTAAATACATACATAAGATAAAGTTGTACATACAAAAATTAAAATCTCGATTACCTAGGCATATTCTCGCCCTTCGTAAAATGGAGGTGACAGAATTAATAATTAATTAATTAATTTCAAAGTTTTTGTTTATACTTGAATGTACTAGTGTATATACGTAAATGGGTACATTCAAATGAGATTAATTTTGTAACGATTACTTTTAGGTTACATGTTTATTTGAACTTTTTGGCTTAAAATAACGCCAGGAACATATACTTAAGGTGTGTACATCCTATTGCGGAACATTCTGTATAATAATTATTTACATAATAAATTTTAGCGTTTATTTATTCATTTATTACCAAATGAACAATTCTAATAAATTTACAAATCTTAAATATTTGTTATCAGTGAGTACCTGCCTATAACAACACAATATAAAAGCACACCTGATACGTCTTTTCTTTCTTTTTTGCTCATTTCTTCTCTTAGTGTATCTCTAACTCACTTAGTATTAGTGGCTGCACTTCTTTCTGTAACTTTTGGTTTCTGCTGTTTTTCTAACCGGTTGCGTCCATTGAAGTTTTCTGGGTGTCTGTAGCTTTGGACAGATGAACAGCAAAGAGCGCAGGAGTAACATTAGCCGAGAGGATTTGGCCCGAGCCACACTCGTCACCGTCACCAACAATATCGGCCTGTTGGCGAGATTGTGTGCCCTCAACCAGAACATTGAAAAGGTGAGGACTACTTATCTTAAATTTCTTTCCTATTAACTGTTTCTTATATTTTTTTCATTCGATTGTCTAATCAATGTAATAATAATTGTTTTTATTTACGACGTGCAATGAGTTATGACTTATTGAAAATAGGCCGTGAGTAATAACACGGAAGAACCAATCACAATTATCTATTACACAAAATTGCAATATTATCGAATATACTTTGACTCAGTACAATATTCATATGTTAGTATAGTTTTGCCAATGTTATAATTAAGCAGTTTTATTAAACTTATCCAGACAGTAAAGTGCAATTTCCCATTGAATAGTCGTAAATAAAGCATAGTAATCTACTCGCAAGTAATGGCTATTCGAATGATTTACAACAATCGCCTTCGGCTTGCGTTACAAACTTCATTCTCGTGAGTAATAGCACACTACTTTCTCCATTTATTATTACTGATTTTTGCGTGTTTTAAATGTAAATAAAAAGCAAGTTTACAAAAATTATTTTATTATTGAAACAATTTAGCATTATGAAACATATTTATTTAAATTAATATAAAAATTTATGCTAAAAGATACTTACGTTACTTATCTTTACACAATAACTGTCTTCTGCTGCTGATGAAACAACAAGGAGAAACGAGTTAGTAGTTGCTAGCTTCGAAATTAAATTCAAACATGCTGCTTATGCTTCTAAGTGATTGTTTTAAAGGTCCTCATTTTCACCCATTTGAATGTATTTTTCTTTCAAATCATTCTCATTGACAGACAATAATTAGTACAGCAAACTTGACAGCAAATTTATTTCAGTAACAATATAACATAACCATAAAAACCGTTCAATGGGTATTTTGTAATTTAAAATAGTATATCAATTGACTTGTCAGTGTCAACACGAAAAAAGTGTTGGATAAAACGTTGTATTGCACTCGTGTGGAGTACATATTAGTCACTAAAGAAAATTATGGCTGGTTTAAGATGAATGTAACCGGTGATTTATTCTGTAATCTTAAAAGTTAAACTATAGACATTTCTATGTTGCGGTTCATAATGACACGGAATATGATGTTAACTTATGCTGTAACCGTAGAGTTCACCTAATTCTAAGTTCTACATCGTACGTCTTACTCCCAACCAATAGGAAGCGAGTATTTTATCACGTGTACGCGTTTCAATCAAACCAAACATTTGTTTGTGTTTCAGGAGACATATTTGACATTTCGCGGAGTTTGTGTTACAAAGTCTACATTTCTTTTTTAATAAAATTATTAAATGCATTGCAGACCCAATGGGAGTATTTAGTGGCTATTGTGCGAATTAATGGCAGCACTGGACTAGCGTATTTTCTTGAAGAATTTAAAAAAATTGAAAGTTCGCGCCAACACAAGTAACGGAGTTAGGTCCATAAATAAAAATGCGTTCCTGTTATGTTTGTAAAAGTAAAACAAACTTCAATCGTTTGCCGAATGATAAAATAGAAAGTTATGGTTAGATGAATTAAAATTAAAAAAATATGCTCTAAACTCGAGATTTGTTTGCTCTTAGCATTTTGAGAAAATAGATTTCCTTACAGAAAGTTATGATACTGGTAAGATTTTCGTGAAGCTTATGAATATCTAAAACTTGTTCATGTTATATTTGTAAATTAAATTTTTAGGAATGCGTAATACGAGGAGACTTGAGAAGAGGTGCAGTGCCAATAATATTTCCCCGAAGTACAAAACAAACAATTAAATTTCACCTTACATAGTAAAAACAAAGAGACCTGCCTCTTAATTAAATCACTTTTTCTTCCTCTTACACTCGCACGGCATCTTAATGCAGTTTTCAGCGTTTCTAATTTCCACAAATTATAATTATCTTTACCCGACATTCTCAATATTTTTAAAAAACCACATCAGAAGTTTGTAAATAAACGAACGAAGGTTCAAAATGAACTATTACAAACTAAGTAAACTGAAAAGATAATATTCAACAATAATATATTTATTCAAATTAATATTATTTATGAACTAAATACACAATATTGGATAGTTCACATGTTATAAAGATACAACTTTGATAATACCAATTCAAATATTCCCGGGCGTGGTAAGCTAGTCCGTTGCTGCCATCTACGATAAGCTTTGCCCTAACGCTCCCATTAATCATTTTCCGAATCCATTTCTGACAGCTAAAAGTAAGGTTATGTTCGCGATTTTACGTATGATTATGAACCAATCAATGGAAAATAACATCATACGTCCTACATCATAAGTTAACAGAATAAGTTTACATCCATTATAAACAAGCCTTTAGCCACTCGTCCTGCGGGCATCGTGGTTAAACTTTTTCTTTCATGACATATGTTACATTCCACACTCGTATAATAAATATGTATTATCCGTAACTGTTACCAATACACAACGTGTTCATCAAAACCCAGAACATAAGGTGGCTTACGATTAAAGATTTATATCAATTTTTACAACTTCACTTTGTATAATGTTATTTTGCTGTTTTCCACATTTAATAAAGTTCAATGCTCAAATGATTTGATACAAAACTTTTCTATTTGCGGTGTTCTAAATTTCAAGGTTTCATATCTGTGCTCCTACAAAATTTAGTTCAATAGATTGTTTAATTAGTATAGAGGTTTCATTACTTTTGCATGAGCTTGAAAACGCATTTTATTACACGTTGAACATCCTTTTTTCGTGTACTTATGCTACGCCCAGTTGCACCAACAAAACTTAAATTTTAAGCCACAGGTCACTACACTGTAAGATGCGAAAGTCGCTTATAATAGGAAGTTTTTGCAAGACGTACGAGAAAATTCCGTTAATACTCACGTAACGTCTTTAATAACAGACGTATAAAGTTAATAATAGATGGAGTCTAAGGTTAAATTTAACTAAAACTAATATAATTACTCCTTAACCTTAAAATTAATTTTAACAAAAACTAGATACGTATTTCGAGAACTAAGTTTTCATCATCAGTAATACAACAAGTGAAAGTTAAACAGAGTAATCTTGACTACTCTGTTTAACTTTCACTTGTTGTATTACTGATGATGAGAACTTAGTTCTCGAAGTACGTATCTAGTTTTTGTTAAAATTAATTTTAAGGTTAAGGGGTAATTATATTAGTTTTAGACGTATAAAGTAACAGGTTTTCAAAAGTTTAGATTTTGCATTACGTTTTAATCACATGTACGTTGATTTTGACGTTCAAATGAAACGTATTACGTCTTCAAATTTCATGTACGACGTGTAACAAATATGCTATTACGTAGCAACCACGACATTAGCGTTTACGTCTTTCGGGAAAACGCTATACAAAAACTCCATACTGTGTTTGCACTGTTCCTACGAACATTCTTCGAACTAGTGCTGTGTATTCTTTCTTCGAACAAGTGACCTTGAATAATTATCTTTTGTGAATCCAAGTATATTCGAGTTTCATAGGACTGCGTAGGGCGCGAGCAGACACGTAACTCGAGCGTCCTTGACGTACTTGGAATCAGCTGATTTGTGTGCGCTTGTCATTTTGACAAGAACAATGTCGCTTTGATAAGACCAATGTTTTGACTTATTTTAATTTTAAACTGTTGAGAAGTTATTATTTTTAATATCATGTGTTTCACTGCCTGAAAATTGTACATAATAACATTTTAGCAGTTCAAAATTAAAATAAGTAAAAACATTCGTCTTGTCAAAGTGACAGTGTTCTTCTTAAAATGGCATGCGCACACAAATCAGTTGATTCCAAGCATGTCAAGAACGCCCGCCGGCGGCCTATAGGGCGCGAGCTAACACGTGACTCGAGCGAACTTCAATAGTTTGAAGTTTGTGCACTAGTCATTTTGATAGCTTTGACAAGAACAATATTATGACTTATTTTGATTTTGAAATGCCAAAAAGATATTTTACAATTTTCAGGCAGTAAAACACAAAATTAAAAATAATAACTTTTTAGCAGTCCAAAATGAAAATAAGTCAAAATATTGTTCTTGTTAAAGCTGTCAAAATGATAAGTGCACACAAATCAGCTGATTCCAAGCACTTCAAGGTTGCTAGAGTCACGTGTCTGCTCGCGCCCCTTAAACAAAAAAATGCATATCGAAATTTTGCCAGCAATGTACAATAATTCATTATTCATTTCAATTCGATGCAATATACTCGTAATAGAATGAGCTATTCGGAATATGTTCTGAATTAAATTTCTGCCTGCTAGTAGTTTACATAACGCTATAAATTAAATTCTTGCAATTTTATTAAAATGTAAAGTACATTTTCCCAGTATGTTATTCAAATACTTAGTAAAAATACTCATTGGTCAGTAAAAAAAACAAATGTTCATATGTATAAAGGTTAGATTAGCTAGTTGTGTATTTTTCAGGGCTTCGAACCGGAACTGATCCATAAACCGAAAAAAAAAACGTTTAATTTCGGTTTGGTATATGGTGAAACACGCGCGTTAATAAAAATGTATTCCCCACTTCAGTTATTGGTGTTTCTTCATTTGCAGGGTCTCTAAACGAAAAAAACCGTTACTTTTGCCGGAACGAAAACCGGAACCGAACTGATATATTTTGTAATTCAAGCGGAACGAAAACCGGAAAAAAATAACGGTTCGAAGCCTTGATTTTTACTGAGCATTTAGTTTTTTTTTTCATGGCATTTAGTATTTGTTACTGTGCGTAATGTCTTAAAATATCAAACACTTTATTACTATCCTGTACATTCTATTCCAATTCTATATCTATGTAAGTAGTTCCTAAAATATCTGTATCATATTTCTAGGGAGAAATATTCTAGTAGTCTTGTTCTAGGTCAGGAATTTAGTAAACTGATGATCGGTTGGACAAACCTTACTTACATTTTAAGCCTTCCTTAAACTGAAATGAAATATCGAATGAATTATTATGCATTGCTGTCAAAATTTCAAAAATGCATCTTTTGTTTACGGATCATTTAAAATTTCAGCTTTGTTGGTGAAACTGAGTCACAAATTAAAATTTAGAAATTAAATTGAGTACCAGAATATTGACGTTTGTAGAATCTAAATATAGATCATATACGAGATTAATCAGAATAATGTTTATTATAAAATTTATGAACAGTAGAAACTTAGTTTTAATTCTATATATGTTAGAAATGGTGAAAGATATGAAACTGAATTTGTATGTGTTATAGGTTGTGTTTATTGGCAACTTCTTGCGAGTGAACCCCATAGCGATGAAATTACTTGCGTTTGCAATGGATTACTGGTCGCAAGGGACCCTGAAAGCTTTGTTCCTCGAACATGAGGGCTACTTTGGAGCCTTGGGTTGCTTGCTGCAGTTCAACGAGGTCGCCAGCTAAGCCTTCACACATTCCGAAGCATCGCATGCCTTGTGTTATTCAGGTGACGTGGACGTTTTATATACACCGAACAATTTTGATAAAAATTTTATAGATTAACTTAGACTAGATTTTTAAATTGTTTTATTGGTGAAAAGAGTTTTAATATTAAGTATAGTATTTATTTGTGTTATTGTTTTTAAATTATATAGAATAAATTTTTATAGTAGCATTTACTCCTGTATCAAGATATTAAATTTAATGGTAGACTTTTAGTTGAATTGAAACATGCATAAATGTATATTGAACTCATACACAATTTAATATTATCTTCTTCAAACTGTATGCATTTAATAAACAAGAGATCATGGGTTCTAATCTAGTACTCAGTAGCTATCAAACAAATAAATATATTTAAGGTCATGTGATTCAAGAGGCATTATAATTTGTACTACCTTCGGAAACCTACAAGAAGGAAAATTAGAGCTCAAATTATATTGTTAATGAAAAATATTGGCTGGTAGTATTTTCTCAAAATTTTAGTTACCCTAACTAAATACCAAGATTGCCGTTTAAAAATACATTGGTATGATTTAAAAAACAAAACAGTTGAATTTGTTATGTTAGACATAGCATAATCAACCCTGATTAATACAACCCGTCATTGACTTTAATTTTGTTTGACGTAATACTTTTTTATTGTTTCGACATTGTATAATTTTGCACGTCAAACAACAACAAAGTTTATTATGTATATTAAAATGTTAATAGTACCATTCGTGTGCAATTTTTTTCCTTTCATCATCACTGAAGATATACATATTAAAAGAAATCCATAAAAAAATTATTTTGTGATTTTAATTACACGTGGAACAAATAAAAATTCTGTTTTTAGAAATAATCTCATCAAGGAAATAAATTTGAAATAAAATGAAAAATCTTTTGTGGCTAGCACAATATGTGTCGCTAATTCCATTTTGTATCACATAAGTATGTAATCGTATGTCTCACGATGGTTTATAATTCCATTAAAATTATTTTCTGGGCGTATTAGGCCCGGTATTTAGATCTCCGGTTAAACAGCTTGTTAATTTAACTGTCAGTTAAAAGAAAAAAACAACATCGATATCATAGCATAAGGTCTAAAAATTACACATGTATCAAATTTTTCGATGTCACATTGTTCTTATAACCGACAGTTAAGTTAAGTGGCACTTTAACCAGAGATGAAATTATCGGGGCTTAGATTGTTATAGCTGCCGCGCATTAAGTGGAAACTGACCTTGAATGTGCTTAACCCACAATTCGTACTTGGTCAAATCGAAATGTAATAGTAATTATAATATACTATTGTTATAGAAAAGACTCTGTCAACGTCTAAAATTGATATAAAGGGAGAGGGGATTCATTTATAAGCCAAAGTATGCGCAGATTCAGTCTCAACTTAACGCGCGCCAGATTAAGGAAAAACGATAGTTCGAAGATATTCCCAATTTAAACAGTGACAATGTGTATTCAACTACATTTTTCTTTTGAAAGTACTCGTCTTTGGAATACAAATGTAATTTTTAATATGTTTTTCATTAAATTTGAGCAAAGTTAAAAAAATTTTTTTGTCGAAATGGCGTATATTTTTCCGATATCAGTTCGAAGTGGAGACAACGAGCCTACTGCTGAAATGGAGAAACATCATCGATTGTGACAGTTATTAGGCAATATAAGGAGCGGCAAATATTTGATTCATTTCTTATGTTCGATGTTCATATTAGTTATCTATTCATATAGTTTATTTTTTTAATTTTACTTGAATATAAAACGTAATACAACCTACGTGGCACATCTACCAAAATCAAATACAAGAATCAAGTGGCAGCTCATCAGTGGCGTACATGCAGCTTCAGCTTTACAGTACACTGATGTTCAATGTACTAATCGAAAAAAGAAACGTATTAAAATAATGAACATTTTTATCTTTTTGTGTTCTGTAATTTATAATACCTATTAAAAAAGTTTTAAAAAAAATATTCACTTAAATTTAGTAATCTTATATGGTAGAACAATTCTACTAGAAATTCAGATGTTCGTAGTTAATTTTTAAAATGTTTGTTTTACCTACTCGAATAAGAAATTTTTTTGCACTTTGAGGAAGATAACATTAGTTAGTTGAGTTCAATACAAAATAATTTGTTTTTGCACAATTCTTTGGTGGTCCGTCCCGAAATTTAATTGAAATAGATTTTTCTTTTTCGTGAATGATTTGAAATTAAATCGTGTTCATAAAGAATTGTATATATATATTATCATTTTTATATGAAATATCACATTAATTTAAGCAGAACGTTCCCAAAATGTTATATGCAGTATTAAATCTCAGATTGGGAATGTTTTACTTTAAGCTTTGTCATAGAATAGACACGTATAAGTCTCAGGCTAAGTCTTATGTTTATGGCGCACATTCTATACGTAAAGTAAAATGTACAAGTTTGCTTAAGGAACTTGTCAGCTAAACTATTGGTGCAAGCTAAATATTTAGTTGTTAAAACAGTTTAATAAATTCTATATTTATTTTTATATGATATTATTACAATCCTTTCCTTATAATGTACTTTCAACAATGAGTAATATATACAAAAATAAATCGCATTTAATAGTATAAAAGGATATCAATACAATGAATAATTTTTACAATGATTATGTACTAATTTACATAAATAACTGATTTATAATTTATGGCATAATTTCTTACTTTTCCAACTGAATTAGAAAAATCTAAACACGAGACATTTTGATCCAAAGCACTGAAAAGTTGGCAACTGTCGAATTGCATACTATATACTGGAGAGCTTCTGTATAGTGAACTACTGTTGGACGTAAAATACATCTAAAAAGATAAATAAATAAAATCATTTAATCAGTAATGTTTATTTCACAAGAGATTACAAAACTCTTTAATCTTGTGATATATTAATTTATTATTTACCCTCTCGAATAATTTTAAATAACATTAACCGAAATAAGTTTAAATATGTAATTTTGAAAATACAAATTTCAAGAGGAATTATTTATAAATTTACTATATTAGTTCTGTCAACGAGCACCATTGAACGATTCGTCGTTGTAGATTTTATTTCAAATATAAAAGCTCAAGAAGGTAAGTAAATTAATTAATTTGTTTTGGAAATATCTCTTGTATTTGTAGTGACAAACCGAGATCTATATGTATGCAGGTTGTTTCCTTTATAAAACGACAAGTGCTTTTTGGGTGAACTAATGACTTTAGAGAACATTATTATTATTATTATTTTTATTATTATTATTATTATTATATATACCGTGTGTCTGTCTTAAAGGTGTACATAGGAGATTAACATGGGAAATCAGTTTTTTACAATTTCCTGCTCGCCTAATTATTTTAAGCAAAAATGTGTCAAATAAAAGTTTTAGGGCATAAAATTCTGCACCTAAATCAATAAACAGAAATACCTTTACATGCTTTGTAACGACATAAATTAATTATGAAAATGTCGAAAATTACGTTGAAAATATCGACAGCCATGGAATTTAACAAAAAATAAATAAATGCTTGACATTTTATCAAATTGTCAGAAACGTCAAATAAGTTAACTTACGTTGTGACAGATAAAACGTCAAGCATTTATTTATTTTTTGTTAAATTTCATGGCTGTCGATATTTTCAACGTAATTTTCGACATTTTCATAATTAATTTATGTCGTTACAAAGCATGTAAAGGTAATTCTGTTTATTGATTTAGATGCAAAATTTTATGCCCTAAAACTTTTATTTGACGCATTTTTGCTTAAAATAATTAGGCGAGCAGGAAATTGCAAAAAACTGATTTCCCATGTTAATCTCCTATGTACACCTTTAAAATAGACACGGTATATATATATATATATATATATATATATATATATATATATATATATATATATATATATATATATATATATATATATATATATATATATATATGTATATATAGGGTGTTTCCTTTAAAACAACCAGCACTTTTTTGGGCGAACAACTTTAGAGAAAAATGTTTCATACCAAAAATGATCAAGAATAAGGGGATAATGTATTAGTAGTAACAAACCGAATATTTAACCAGTGGTTCTCAAACGGTAGAATAAAATTATATTTTTTTAAATGGTACCCTATATAATTTCTTAGCCCTTTAAATAGAGTAATATTTTCTGATTTCAACGATATAAATATAGCAAAGGGTTGTATAACAATTATTTCGAGAAAAATGGTATTACAAACTAGAAATAATGTAATAAAAACTGGGTTTACTACTAGCGTAACTAGGCAACAGACGTATTGCATAGCCTATTGTAATATTATTTTTAATACCATTTTTCTCTAAATAATTGTTACACAACCCTAAACCATATTTATATCGTTGAAATCAGAAAAAAAATCTCTATCTAATAAGCTAAAAAATTATATAGGATACCATTTAAAAAAATATAATTTTGTTCTGCCGTTTGAGAAAGACGTCGAATTTTCGGTTTGTTATTATTAATAAATTCGCCCCTTATTCTTGATCGTTTCTTGTATATAACATTTTTTTTCTAAAGTCATTAGTTCGCCCAAAAAATCGCTGGTTGTTTTAAAGGAAACACCCTGTATAACGATCAGAAATAGCGGGCTAATTTATCAGTAATAACAAACCGAAAATTCAACTAGTGATTCTCAAACAAAATAATATTTTTTTATATGGGTGTTGGCTGAAACTCCTGGGAACTTCCAAACTTAGGACTTTAACATGTAAAATCATACTTTCATAATTTCCTGCCTCCGGAATTATTTTAGGTAAAAAAAGCTTCAATAAAATTCTGCATCTGAATCAACAAGAAAAATTAGTTTTGCATGCTATATAACAGTAGAAATTAGCAGGGCATCGAACCCGAATTGAACCAAACCGTAACATTTTAGTGAATCCAGATCCGAACCTCAGGTATATTTTTCAATTGAACCCTAGTCGGAACCGAACCTGGTTTTAAAATTAGGGTTCAAGGTTCAGCTCCGATTCAGGTTCATTTTTCATTTTCAGTCTGAAACTTAATAGTAATACTTATATAGAAAAATTGTGTTCGTGTTCATGTCTTGCATTGCATTATAAATTCTGGCTCGCATATATATTTCTATTCTCTAAAAATTGTTTCCCAAAAAACATTTATTCAATTTTCATTAGGTCGAACCAAACGTGAACCCGGAACAAAACCGCAATTTTATTACGGCTTGAACCAGAACCGCTTACGAACCCATCTCTCAAAAAACAAATTTAGCTGAACCTCCACCGAACCCATTTTTGGCGGGTTCGATGCCCTGGAAATTAGGTATGAAAACGTCGAAAATCACTAAAAATAGCGATAGCCATGGAATTAAATAAATTACATGTTTAATGCCCGGTTTTATAAACAAATTTAATCTCGGGTTTCAAAATCCGAGATTTTGTACATATAATAATATATGCAAAATCCTGGATTATAATTATAATCCTGGATAAAAATTTAAATCCCTTTTATAAAACCGGGCATATCTGTTTTATCTGTCAATTTAATTTTATTGTACTCATATTAACAATCCCACATTAATTTTTAAACTTGAAATTCTAAGAATACATGGATCTTTGTTAAGATGGATAGTCTTATTTAACCAATCGATACCAATTAGTTTCTTACAGTGGTTTCAAATCGTGCGTATTTTCCGTTCCATCCCAGATGGAAGGATCTCACTTGGGTCCAATACTTTTCAATGTATTTATAAATGATATTGCCAAATGCTTCTTTCATTCAAAATTTACTTTATATGCAGATGATTTAAAATTTTACAAGACCATAAAAAACATCGAGGACCGTCAAACTGACTTAAGTAGCTTGCAAGATTACTATGAACTTAATCATTTATTTCTGAATGTCTCTAAGTGCTATCTTGTTAACTTTACAAGGAATTGTACAAAATTAACATACAATTACACTATACAGAGTGTCCCATTTAAGATACGAATGCATTGGGATCTCGAGAACCGTAAGAGCTACGAGGTTGGTTAAATTAGACAAAAGTTGCCCCATTAGGAGACCATTTTAATGGTATTTTGTTATTTGCGAAAAAATGCATAGGTCACTAGATATAGGCGAAAATGTAAATTTTGCAGTTTTTTATTTTTGCAAATAACTTGGAAATGTGAAATTATACTGGATTTTGGTTTGCACATCTTTAGGGCACTTTTGTATGTTCTTTCGACTGGCGATGCTCAATTTTTTTTATCAATGTTGGTTTTCGAGGATTGATGTCAAAGTTTTAATTTTTATATGGACGCTATATTGAAAAGTTACGCCATTGAAAAGAGAATTTTTTTAGCTTTACAATGATATAAAATAGTAATAATTTATTTTTATAATTAACAGAGAAATCAACAAAAAATGTTATTAATACTAAAATTTAAAAAATAAAATAAAAAATAAATATATCATCATGGCATATTACCCATTGCTGGGTGTGCCAATCTGCTTTACAGTACAATATTTAAATAGTAGATTTGGAGGACAATGGATAGGGACCAATAGCGAAATAAAGTGGCCTGCTAGATCTCCATATTTAACACCTTTAGATTTTTTTTATGGGGATACTTAAAAAATAGACTTTTTATTGGGGAATATCAGAATGAAAATGAATTAAGAAATGCCACAGTAAGAATTATAAATCAAATTAGGCCAAGAATGCTGAGAAAAGTTATAGAAGGAACAGAACGAAGTGCGTAGAACGAAATGGTGGGTTAGTAGAAAATTTATTGTAAAGTTTTTGTAAATTATTTTTGTATTTTTAACATTATTTGGGCCCTATTCTGTAACTCAGTGGTTGATTTTTAATCACTAGTTAAAATTTTTATCCAATCAAGTATGTTGACATATAACAAAAAAAGGAATTTTTAGTTGTCTAGTCAATATCTATTGGATAAAAATTTTAACCAGTGGTTAAAAATTAACCACCGAGTTACAGAATAGGGCCCTTTGTTTATTAAATAGTTATTTTCTTAAACAGCAGCCTTCGATTTACTTTTTTCAATTAAATTTTAGTATTAATAACATTTTTTCTTAATCTCTCTGTTAATTATAAAAATAAATTATTACTATTTTATATCATTGTAAAGCTAAAAAAATTCTCTTTTCAATGGCGTAACTTTCCAATATGGCGTCCATATAAAAATTAAAACTTTGACATCAATCCTCGAAAACCAACATTGATAAAAAAATTGAGCATCGCCAGTCGAAAGAACATAAAAAAGTGCCCTAAAAATGTGCAAACAAAAATCCAGTATAATTTCACACTTCGAAGTTATTTGCAAAAATAAAAAACTGCAAAATTTACTTTTTCGCCTATATCTAGTGACCTATGCATTTTTTCGCAAATAACAAAATACCATTAAAATGGTCTCCTAATGGGGTAACTTTTGTCTAATTTAACCAACCTCGTAGCTCTTACGGTTCTCGAGATCCCAATGCATTCGTACCTTAAATGGGACACTCTGTATGCAACACGACATTAACTACAAAAGAAAATTTAGGAATAATATATAATTCAAAATTACTTTACAATTTACACCTTGATGCTATCATTAAAGAATCCTATAAAATTCTAGGATTTATTTTCAGATATTGTAAATACTTTAAAAATCCGTATTCCATTATTTGCTTACAGAATTCATTTATAAGATCAAAGTTGGAATACGGTTCGTCAATTTGGAATCCATGTTGTATGCGAAATATTAATTTGTTGGAAAATGTACAAAATAATTTTTTAAGATATTTAAATTTCAAATTTAATCTTCAACATTGTGAAATATTAACTTTGGAAAATAGAAGAATTAATTTAGATATATTATTTTTGTACAAAGTTTTAAACAACTTTATATTTTCTGAAAGCATATTACCTTATATTAACTTCCACATACCCAATAAACTTACCAGGTCTAGAGATTTATTTTACATTCCGTCTCATAATACAAATAATTATAAAAACTCCCCCATCAATAGAGTATTAACTTTATAAAATAAAAATTACAGCCAGTAAGACGTATTCCATCTTTCAATAGAATTAAATTTTTGCTAAAAGAACGAGTATAGTAGAATAATATCCTTTTATTTACCAAAATATCACTGCACATGTATGTACCTTCAAGTACGTTTTATATGTTATCTAATATTTTGTTATAATTAGTGGAAATCTGTTATTGGTACTTTGTACTGTTGATTTCCTTAATTGAATAAATAAATATATCATTTATAGTTTCTGCTCAAATGTACAATTATCTATTAATTTAAATAGATAATTGTTCACTAGACCAGAAATTACAAATAATAACCATAAACTAACCGTTGGACAGACAAATCGTGCAAATTTTTGTCTCTCTCAATTCCATGGCTATCGCTATTTTTGGGGGGATATTCGACATTTTCATACCTAATTTCTGCAGTTACAAAGCATGCAAAAAAATTTTTTTCAAACGTCGTTGAAATTGCCTTTTTTCTGATTTGATTCACAGGGTAGACGTTTCATTTCTACACCGCTTGAAATTTCTAGGCCGGCGGCGTAGAAATAAAATAAATATCCATAGAAACTACATAGAATTAGCGAATAAAAAGAAAAGTAGTGCGTTTGAAAAAAAATTTAATGTGTCATTCGGAATAAAAGTGTCTTTGTGTGCCGCGCATGCAATTGTCCGACTCGCTTCGCTCGTCGTGCAAACTTCCATGCTCGCCACACAAAGTATCACTTTTACTCCAAATTACACAATATACTATTTGTTTCAGATAAAGAATTTTATGCTATACAATTTTTATTTGGCGCTTTTTTACCTAAAATAATAAGGGAAGCAGGAAAACAAATATAGGATTGTACAATGTGTCAAAAAAAAACCTAACTCGGAGTAGGCTATGAACAGAGAAACGTATGTCGAATCATTATTCAATTCAAAAGTTGAGTTGTCAAAATTGATTATGAAATCTAAGTTTCCAGAAATTTATTGTAACAGGCTATCTGTTTTGCTGCAAAAGAATATTGCCATTCGCCGTTTTCTAATTTATTTCCATTTCTAAAATAAAATTCAAGAAGAAAAACTTTGATTTTGTTAGATAACATTTTTCTCGTGTGAAACTTTCAAATTAAGACATAACTTTATCTGTTCATAGCCTACTACGAGTACACTGTATTGGCATGTATTGCTAAGCGATATGACATCGAGTGGCAAAATAATGAACTACAGCTCTACTTATTATTAAAGTGTGTAATATTAAAAAAAAAATTAAATAAACTATTATTCACGAAAGATGACTATTCAAGGTAATTTGTGAGCCATCTGATATATTATTTGCAGACTTCATTGCATTTCGTATGCATAGGCGTGCAACATGAAATATTTATGGACAGATTTTAACTGAAAAAATTTAAAAAGTAATTTATTTGAAAATTATGTTTCTTTCTAAATAATGCCTTTCTGAAAGATATATGTTCTTCACTTATGTTTTTGCAAAATTCAAAAACATAGACAACTACAAACCAAGGAATAATAATTTGATTTAAACGTCAACGCCACTGGGTAAATATTAGCACAGAGGGCAGTGTAGTAAATAAATAGGTATCTGTAAATCTACGACATATGTCATTATTATTTATAGTGTGCTATAAAGTAATGCCACTATTTACGTATATCTGTCACACCACAAATTAAATAGACATGTCAAATAATCTTTCTCTTTCTAATACAAAATGTTGCTAAGCTACTGCTGTAAAGTGATGTGTATTCTTTCCTCGAACAAATGACCTTGAATAGTCATCTTTCATGAATAATAGTATACTGTACACATTGGTGCATTTAAATCGACAAACAATTTGTAATATGAGTAAAAATTATTGCTACTTACTTGGGTGCACATTGTCATGTGAGAATGACAATAAATTATATTGTCACCAATTCCCGCGTAAACGAAAAGTGAATGTTTACATTATGCTTGACAAGATGAATACATCCTCTACTAATGTTGACAGATGAATAAGAAATATAATCATGAAATTTTGCTATTTTAATTATTCTTTTTGAAGATATAATAGGAATTTACGTTAATTTACATTTAATGAAAATTTAAAGAAAATTAAATATAGTAAAATATACAATGATAAATACACAATTCTATAAATTATGTGTTTGTTTTACCATTTGACAGTAGGCTAACTTCATACTCGTTTAACCTATAGTTCAAAACTTACCACCACAGCGCTGCGATCTTAAAAATACATGCCAATAACAATTAAAAATTAGAAATAATGGCTGGTAGCACAAGCCTTGTTTTAACTATACTTCATTTCACGTAAGAAAATAGTGATGGGGTGCAGTTTGATCTTGTTTGATTGGATAATATCAAAAACAAGATCAAACTGCACCTATCTTCCCATCACTGTATTCTTACTTGAAATGAAGTATAAAACGCTGTTTTACGAAATGTCATTCAAATTTAAATATTTAATTTCATCCTTAGGTTTAAAGAGCGATTTTCTCAAAAATATTTGTTTGGATACGAACTATATTCTGCTTTGATATTATTTATTATTATTGCTATTGTTGTTAATTATTACTATTATAAATAAAATAATGAAATTTGATATTTCGTAAAACAAGGCTTGTGGTACCAGTACCAGCCAATATTACAATATTGAAGTAAGTTATGCTATTGATATGACTAAATTTGTTAGTTCTTGCAACTGTAAATAAGTAATTAAATAATTGCGCAAGCAAACAATCAATAACATAAGTAACAAAACTATCAGTCGCATGTATCATTTGTTAGTATTGTGTAGCCCCATCTTCCTATCATTTTTTGTTTACAACATTTTTGTCTAGTCATTAGTTCGCTCAAAAAAGTACTGGAAACCTATTCTAATTCATTTAGGAGACTTGTCTCAGTTAATGACGTCATATTGTTACAATGGTTTTGTTATAGGGATCAAATAGGAATTTAATTTTCTAGTTTGGTATAGGGCGCGAGTGACCTTGAAGTGCTTTTAATCAGCTGATTTGTGTGCGCGTGTTTTTTTGGCAAGACCAATGTTTTGACATATTGATTTTGAACTCCTAGAAAAGTTTTATTTTACAATTTTCAGACAGTAATACACATGAGAAATTGAAACTAATTTCTTAATAATTCAAAATTAAATAAGTCAAAATATTGACATTGTCAAAGTGACACATGCACACACATCAGCTGATTTCAAACACAAGGCGATTTCGGGCGACAACCGTTCACTTGCGGTATGTTGCGTTCAGGTACGTTCACACATTCGGGCGCTAGGAACAACTTACTCGGTATGCTTGAATCAGCGCTTACATCTGAACGGGTTTGCGAGTCGGGTCAGCTCTATGTTCACTATTTCTATTTCTTTATATCATGTCTTTTGAAATGTAAAAGTCAAAACAGTCGGTGTCGTGGTCTTTATGTCAAACAGGGTGATATTATTTTCGTTGACTTTTTTTGGACAAATATGAATAAACTATCTTTCTCTGTTAATGCATTTTAATTGTCAGACACTATTTTTGACAGTTTTAAATGTCGCAAATTATACATAACCACCAAGCAAGGTGTCAACAAGTGAATCAAAGATTTTTGGCGCCACCATTGACCATATCATACCGTAACTACTCCTAACAAGCGAACGGGTATGTCGCCCAAAATCGCCTTTAAGTTGCTTGAGTTACGTGGTTGCTCGCACCTTATAGGTGGAGTATGACAAGACCTTGTTATGTTAGACATTTTGAAAATTTCATATATATATAGGATGTTCATTTTAAATGGGCCACCATTGCTATCTCGAGAACTATAAGAACTACAAAGACGATTCAATGAGCAAAAAATTATATTTCACAAGACAAATTTAAAGAAAAGAAAAATTATTTTTTTGGACCAGTGGTTCTCAAAATTCGGGACTTAAATTTTAAATGAAATCATATATTTTTTATTTGCTCATTCGTTAGAGAATTTAATTTTGAATTCAGTGATATAATATTTTTATTCCCTTACATAATATTTTATTTGAGAAAAATGCATGTAAAGTTTTATACTAATTTGATTTAAATATTGGATTATATTTTAAAATGGTTTTTCATTAAAATCTATTTTCAAGTAAAGTACCACTTCTGGAAATTATGTAATGATCAAAAGGGGTGCGGTCCGAATCATGCTATCATAGCGTACAGTGCTCAGACCGTTCACAACTGGTCCGAATTGATTGAGCGCGCTGACTTCTGCGAAGGCGCTAACGATTCGGACCATTCGTAAGCGCTCTTGCTTCTTCCTTTTCATTTGTAAGTTTAAGTTTCATCAATTCATTAGTTTCCTCTAAAAAAAAATCCTTTACTACGTTAACAACTTCCATCTTAATAAACAATTTCTTTGTTTTAGCAAGCAATTGTGTAAAAAACATCAACGTGCTTACCGCGCTTACACTGCCCATCCTCTTGGGCGTGAGCACTATTAGCATAATATGTTGACGTCATACACCTCACAGTGCAAATTGTGAGCGTTGTAAATATGATTCGGACCAGCTGTTAGCGCGCTGTCGGTACTCAAAGCGTGATTCGGACCGCACCCTAGATGTTATAACAGTCCTAAATACAAAATTTCAACTTTCTACGGCTTACCGTTTTTGAGTTATGCGAGATACGTACGTACAGGCGTCACGACGAAATTAGTCAAAATGGATTCAGAGATGGTCAAAATATATATTTCCGTTGACATCTGAAAACCGAAATTTTTCGTGATTACAATACTTCCTTTACTATGTACAAGGAAGTAAAAACGCCTTACATGTTTGGAGACAAGTCTCTAAAATGAATTAGAATCGATTCCCTGGTTGTTTTAAAAGGAAACACTGGATATACAGGATAATAAAATAGACTGAAGACGTGAAAATACAGAGTGATCCATTTGAAATAAAAAAAAGGTAATCATCAATAATTTGATAAACGTAATTTTGAGAACTGTTTTCTTTAATAAAACAAAGTTAACATGCGGAAGTTTTTATTCTCGACGCAATTTCTAGATGGCCGTCCTGGTTAATGTCAAATTGCCACGTATATTCCAGCATTTCTGGTGTGATAGACTGAAATTTAAGGGTTATTATTCTTCGCAAATCATCTACATCAGTCGGAGATTTTGCGTAGATAATATATTTTTTATTTAAATCGTCACTAAGTGCCCAAAATCGTCATTAAAAGTTCAGAATCGGCACTAAAGTAATCCATTATTACGGTTTCATGTAAATGCAGTGTTGCCAACCTTATGATAATTATTGTATACCTACAGGGTGTAGCTAAACAAGCTACCTCAAATAATTTCTGTATTATTAAAGATACAATAAAATACTATAAGACAATCTTATAGAAGGCATCCGAATATAGAATATTTTTTTTAAACCAGTGGTTCTCAAGTTACAACACAAAGTTATACTTTTTTAAATGTTTTTATGTAAGATAATGTGGGTAGGTGTACAATGTACAATAGTAAATTTGTAAGTAAAATGAAAATAAACTTGTGCAAGAGAACGAACTAAATAATTCCGGTAAAGAAGTTTAAGATAAAACATAATTTTGAGTGTTCTTTACGATAACATCAATGTTCGAGATTAGCAACACTGAGTGTCAAATTGATAACCTACAAAAATAAACATTCCTTTCATTTTCACAATTTTTCGATTTCAAATAAAATTGAATATGCACCTCGGTACTAAGGTTCCTTTATATCACTCATATGGTTTATTTTCTTCGGCCCTATGAGTCATGGCAAATAAATTCCACAGTTTTCTCGATTGAAATTAACCCGTAGCCACCAAGCGTATTATTTTCGATCATACCTCAGAAAATTACCAACTCAGTCGGCCATCTTAAATGAACGCAGTGCCTCTATAGGACATTTTAGTCGCCACTAGTAATACATTGGGTGCGGTCCGAATCACGCTTTGAGTACCGACAGCGCGCTAACAGCTGGTCCGAATCATGCTTACAACGCTCAAAGTTTGCGCTGTGAGGTGTATGACGTCAGAGGTGACGTCATCACCTCATGCTAACAGTGCTCACGCCCAAGAGGATAGGCAGTATAAGCGCTGTACGTACGTTTGATGTTGTTTACGCCAGTGCTTGCTGAAATAATGAAATTATGTGTTAAGATGAAGTTGTTAACGCGGTAAAGGTTTTTTTAGAGGAAACTCATGAATTGATCGAGGTTTTAAACTCATAAATGACAAGCAAGAAATAAGAGCGATTACGAACGGTCCGAATCGTTAACGCCTTCACAGTCGTCAGCGCGCTTATTCAATTCGGACCAGCTGTGAGCAGTCTGAGCACTGTAAGCTATGATAGCATGATTCGGACCGCACCCATTGATTGTTATAACATGACCAAATACCACCTTTTCTGTTTTGTGTCATTCCAAACTGATCATTGTCTGTGTTTTTACATAAAATTGCAATTTATTGTCCTTGGGGTAATGAAAATTGCTCTGAAAATTACTAAAATTTGTTTACAGAGTTTCATACATAATAGGGGTGACGATATATGTTATAAAATATAAGAATTATATTTGTGTATTAATAATGCTGTCTGGTAAACTACTCTCAAAATGTGTTTTTCATATGTGAAGCTTTTGAAATATTGTTTGGTACTAGACCCAACTTAAATAAAATGTACAACGAGGCCAGTCTATGAAGGAACATATTGACAATTTACACCCAATTTTCAGGTAATAGTTGGAATAGGTAATGTATTCTTTATATACAATTTTTTTTTACCTGAATATATCGATGTTGTATTCTCTGGTCCCACAGCACCACTCTACCGTAAGTACTCGTACCCGTGAGTACGGTATACATATCGTCAGAAGCAAGACAGTAGTTGGTATCATTGTGAGGGTCCTCCCATTTCTGCACAAGAAGACCGCTTCTCAAATCCCATTTCTTGAGGATTGTTTCGTAGCCACATGTTAAAATAGTGTTGTCGTTTTCCCAGTGAATATCCAATATACCTGCTCCATATGGAAATCTTTGAGACTGTAGATTCAATATTGGAAGGTTCCTGGAAAAATTAAATTCTTACATTATTCATTTAGGACTATGCCTATCCAAATATTCCTGCACAAAGTTTATTTTTTGTTTGTTGCAAGTAGCTACAATGGGATATTTTACTATAATATAATAGGGGAGTATAACAATTTTTGAGAATTTTATACATTAAATACCTACATGAAAGAATAAGAGACACATATTTATTTTTTTATACTAAGTACAACGAAATAAAAAAATGAAATAATTAGGCTGCAGGTAGCTCCCTATCTTTAGATTATAATAGGGTTTTCAGCTTACAAGTCGAGTACTTTTTTGCACTGAGCGTTTTCAGCTTGTCATTCAGTGCAAAATTTAGTCAGCTGATGCGTTTTCAGCTTAAGAAAAAGTTGCACCGTGCATTGGCTCAGTGCGACTTTTGTGCACTGACTCCCTAGGCAAGTGCAATAGTGCCAGTGCAAATATGGACCGGGTGAGGGCAGAATTCATTCAGTGTGTTCACGTGATATGTTGCACTCAGTGCGCACTAGCACTGTGTAACCTGAAAACGCTATAAGAATTTCACTACGTGGCGCATTCAAAAATGACGTCACGTTGCAATAAAAATTTAAAAAGTTCATTGGCGAGCTATCTTCCCAAGAAAGTACGAATATTATTTTAATATTTATTTTGTACGATATATTTCTTACCTCTCTACGTCAAAAACGTGAAAAGGAGGAACACTATTAAATCCTGCACTTCCTACCGCTAAATTCTTGTTATCTGATGATAAACCAATACACCAAATTTTATCATCCAAAAAGTTAGTTTGTAAAGGAGTAGGTACTTCATAATTTTCAGATTCTAAAGGCCACACTGAATATGATCGGTCACTGGAACTTGAAATAAAAATATCTCTTGTTATATCTACATCTGTAACATCGTCTGTATGCAGTCTTTGTTGATTAAGAATACACTTCCGTTGGTCTAAAGACCAAATCCAAATCGCACCTCCTCTAAAATAATAAATTTAAGATTTTGTTACAGTTCAAAATTAAAATGTTACCTCAATCCGCTTATAACTAATTTGTTTTTAACTCTAAATCGAACTATATCTTCATTTAATTCATTATTAATTATAAATATTGGTGATTGGCGTAAAAATTTTGTATTTGTCCTTTCGTAAACATTTAAATTTTTACCCAGACTGAGCCACAAATATTGCTTATCTAAAAACAACCAAGGCATAAACTTGTTCTTCTGTTTTAAAAGTTTTATGAATTTGCATCGCCCAATTTTCCAATTATGCGAAACACGCCATTTATCAAATGGATTCAATAAGGTAAGAGATCTAAAACTTAGATAGTAAAAACAAAACATTTTAATGGATTAATTAATTACCTATTTATCATGGAAAGTTTTATTTGATTTGTAACTAAAGTATGCTGCTCCTGTGTTATTATTTTATAAGTATTTATTATTATATGAAATCTTTTGCAAACTTCTTTTAATTTACATAAGTCTTTGACATTACAGTATTTAAAAATTTGTAACAAAATTTCCACAGAGAAATTATTTAGGTTTACTGCCATTTTAAATAAGAACTATCAAAATGTTAAGCTCAGGTCACAACAAATGTTAATTGTAAAAATTACTGTCTTCGTCATAATTTCAATTACAATCAGCCTTAGGAATTAAAAAATGAGGACTAAAGAGGTCAGTACTTAAATAATTTAATTTTCGTCAAATATTCGTATTTTCTTCTTTCCTAAAAGTACCTTTGAAAATGTCAAAATAATTGACATCCATACTAAAATTTATGTATTATATTTTTGCGAAAAAAATATGTAATAATTTAAATGTCAAACCATCATTTTATCAATGAGTAGGCGACAGCACTGTTGCCAACTAACATTAAGAAAATATCTCAATTTAAAAATAATGCTGGGATTCTAGGCATTATCTTAAATTTCGTTAAACTTATAGATCTGTAGCTTAAAGAAAGTCTATAAATGCACGCCTTATAGATTTACATAAAACGGTATTGTGTGCAACTGTCTATAACTGGCTTGAACTGTAAATTCCTCTTATGAAATCTATAACGTCAGTGTTACCAATCTTTATAAAATATAATTTAACAAATTTTAAAATGATTGAAAAACATGGATTTATTTGAATTTACTATCTTCTAATATTTAAATACAATATTAACGCATGTTATTTGAAGAAATACTTCCTAAAACAGTTTAATTTGACAAAATATTGTAATAACCTTTTCAATTTAACGGCTATCTCTTTCTATCGCTACAAATGGTGCGTTCGGCTTGCTAACGCTTTTCACTCTTTTGACTCCAAGTGTTCCTATAACCGTTCGAGTATGTACGATGGAGTAAATAGATCTCACTCCTTGATCGTTCGGGTAAAAGGAGTGGAGTTAAAAGAGTTAACTCCATTTACTCTACCTCTTAGCATGGGACTCAAGGAGTGCACATGCGTATTAGGTTATTTTTTGACGGCTAATACAAAGTTTGAGTTTTAATTTTTACAGGGTTCTGTGCTAATCGTGATGTGTCTTAGAGCCTCGTTTGTTTAGCTAATTTTCTTAGCGGTATTGTGGTTGTAAGTATTTTTTTTTTAAATAAGTACTCTGTATTCATGCTGAGAAAATAGGGAAGATTTAATAAATAAATAGGTAATTATTAAATATTTTATAATTTAAATGCAGTACCTACAATTCTTTTTTTGTAAATTTAAAATGACAGCTGACAGTTAATTTACCACACTCCTACGCAAGCCGAACGCTTACTATAATGCTCCGAAAGATTTAAGGTCACGTGACAACGCTCCGTACTCCACTCCAACTCCATTAGAGTTTACAAGCCGAACGCACCAAAATAGTAAGTAAAATGGCGTCAACAACTGCCAGTTGGGACCGACTGAATTTTGTTTGTTAGCGTTTTTGAGGATTTTCAATTCAGTACTTTTCAGAACTTTAGATTTCTTATTTTTAAGTTTAAGGTACGTAAATAACTCTGTCTATCCACATTAATATATTAATAATATGTCGTGTTCTTAGGGTTCTGTAACCTAAAAATGGTTCGCTGTCTTTCAAACGGGCTCTTCCGACCGCTTCACGCGATGTTTTACGAACATCTTCGAGATTGAACGAACATGTAATGGATTGGATGCATTGCACAAAGTGAGAGAGATAGTAAAAAATGAGATGTTTTCAATGCGCAGTTGATTTTCTGCGCATAGAGATAATGAAATGGAACTTTTACATTTTCATTGCACCCTGACGTCATTTTTCAATGCGCCACGTAGTGAAATTCTTAAGAACTAGAGATGAGGAGGCACCATGTTGTCAAGTAAAATGATTAAAAGATATGCATTTATTTTCGATAAAAAATTATTTAAACACAAAAATTTAAATAATTTTGTCTTTGATTATAAAGAAATAATTAATAATGAAAAAAATATATATAAAGGAAAAAACAACAATTTTATTCTTGTTTATTACTTTCCTAATATCAATCTGGCAACTACGCAATTATATGTCACTTTATGGGGTGTTTATTTCGCATCTTGTAGAACAAAAAACAACTTTTTCTGATTCCCATCTCTTCTTTCTCTTGTTTTAAAATATTCATCACAAACGCATTCTGTGAATTTATTTAATAAAGTTAAGTTTTGCCAGAGTTCTTTCTTCCCGCCATTTGTAATTTTATTTGAAATGTAACTGGCCTTCTCAATGCGCAAACAACCTACTGCGCACTACATACATGTCATTTTTGTCTTTCTCTCTCTTTTAATGTAAAAGGTCCATAGTTGTCAGTTTGAAATTCAAGAAGCCGCCAGCCGCCATGTCTGTGTTTGGACAAAAATTTAGATTTACTCATAATAATTAGGTATAGCCTTTTTTTTTAAAAAAAAGCCGTGATGTAGCAACACATAATAATAGAAACTTCATTGCAAATTCATTCTTTATTATTTAATGTTTTCGACTTAGGGCTAATTTTACAACTGCCGGTTAAACCATGGATCTTATTCCTTTTTAGAAAAATATCGCATCAGGAAATGACATTTAATACAAATTTGACAATTTGAATTATAATTTCGATGCTATGTTTTTTTGCTTATCTGATGAATAAGATATTTATGGCTTATCCAAGTATGAGGTGTTGCAAAAAAATTAACATACCTACTCTTTGTTGTCTAGCCCTAGCCTTGTGATTATAAAAGAGATTATCAAAGTTTGCAACAAGTTATTTGGTTTGAAAATATTCGACTTTTTAATGCCCTTAACATCTATTTCAAATTCTTACTGCTTTCAAGCCTTTTGCTATCGCCTTTAACACATAACACTAAATTTTTATATTTAGTGATGTAATTGGCTTTAATTTCAGATTCCAGTAGCCTAAGCATTGATTTTATTAAATTAGAACACATGGGAAGTGGATTTTTTTCCCATTTTTCTGTCAGATTTGTCCGGAGTTGCTATATAGTGAAAAATGTTATTTTGAGTGTAGTTCCGACCATAAATTCTCAATAGGGTTGAAATCAGGAGACTGGGGAGGTGTTATAAGTTGCTTTGGTATGTTGTAGAGTAGCCATTCCTTAACAATAAGTATATTTGGGATCATTATCTTGCTGGAATATATAATCCCCTCTCAGTGCAAGTTATCCGCAGAAGATTGTATTTTTTTAAATTGATAATTCTATTTATTCATAGTTTCATTAATTAAACCGAGGGGTGAATCACTCCTTCAATTTTGTACAAAAGATTGTACAATCATGAGATTGTAAGACGATTGTATGCAAGAATGTACAATATTTGCAAACATTGGAATATTGTAATATTTATTTTATTAATCAGTATTATATATTTGACTACAGAATTCACTCGAATTCTGTATATTTTTTGATAATCTAAATAAAACCATCTCCTTAAAAAAAAAAAATTGTTGACCTATTAGGAGGCCATTTTATAGTATATTCCGTAACCGTGGTTATGGTTCAAGTGGTCAGGTTATGGTCACTTAAAAGAGGTTGTGATTCGGAACATCTTGGTTAATTTATGCCGGTAAAGCAGGGAACCACTGCGTCATTAGGAATAAGTGACAACATAACATTTGTCTATCCTTATACTAACGTAAATATTATACATATCAGTATATAGTAATTATGTATTTATACAATATTATTTATTATATTATAAGAAATAAGAATATGACCACAACAACCACAAAAAAATTGTGGTCGTCGTGGTCACGAAAAAATAACCAAAACTTTCAGGAACCACATTCCGTAATTGAACCGCGATCCCGAAATTATGTTTTGGTTACATTACGGAACGCATAACCAGAACCTTGGTCACCGGTTAAGTTACGGAATATACTATGGTGTTTCGTTATTTTAGAAATAATCCATAGGTCACTAGATATAGGCGAAATATATATTTATTTTTTTTACGCTCATTTGTTTCAAACAGCAAAAATATACCAATTATTAAATTTATAAACATTATTTTTAACATACATAGCAATGAACATTTCTTAAATTTCGTTATAAATATGTCGTTGTCTATTATGAGGTCCATATAAAAATATTAAAATTAATTGAAGCTCAAGATTTTATAAATTTTGAGAGCGGAATGTAACATTGTTTTAGTCCCCTAAAGATGTGCATATCAAAATCAAATATTACAGATTTGAAAAGTATTCGCAAAATTTAAAAATTGTAAAATTTACAAATTGCCTATATCTAATGACAGTGATCCGTGCATTTTTGCTCAAATCACAAAATATCTAACACTAAACTCCTAAATAGGCAAAATGTTTTTTTAATTTAATTGACTTCGTATCTTTTATACTTCTCGAGATCCCCATGTTGGTCAAATTATCCTGGACACCCTGTATACATATTTGACTTTATATTAACAGTGGCCCATCCGAAATCAATAATTTTTTACCATTGTACAGTTAAAATTGAGTTAAATCAAAAATAATAGCGAAAATAGTGAATATGTTCACCTCTCTAAGGCAAATACTATCCACTACGGTCTATGGCTTTGCGTATTTTCATTGAGCATAATATGTGATTGTAAAGACTGTACATGATTGTAATAATGACTGTAACTGATTGTAGCGTGATTGAACTGACTGTAACGTGATTGTAATGATTTTAAATGAACGTAGTGATTGTAGGCAGCGATTGTAATGAATGTATCTATGATTATAAGCGATTTGTACAATGATTGTAGGAGTGATTCACCTCTCGAATTAAACCTAAATTCCCCAACCCGTTAGCAGACATATAGCTTCAAACAATAACATTTAAACCGTCGTGTTGCATCGTCCACACAAATTATTTTTAGCTAGCTAGACTATGTTAATAAGATCCTAAATTTTGGATAGAATTATTTTCTCTAAATTTAATTTATTTTGTATCAGATAGCAGGTCTATAATTTAGAGAAAATCGAATATCGAGCAAGATACAAATAATTCAAAAGAATTAAGTGCAATTTATTAATACTATTATTACATATACATTCGATACACATCAAGTGGAATTATTTTTACGGCTGTGAGTGTTCATATGCTTTTTGAGATGAGAATTTCGTATAAACGATTTTCCACACACCAAACAATGAAATTCCTTAGTCCCACTATGAATTTTCATGTGTGTGGATAAATTATCCTTTAGTGTAAATAGTTTATTGCATATTGTACACTTATAGTTTTTCATTCCACTATGACTTATGATATGTTTCGATAGAGTACAACTTTGTGTAAACTCTTTATTACATATTGTACATTTGTAATCTTTTATTCCACTATGCATTTTCATATGGACTTTTAAACTGGAATTATTTGTAAATGATTTATTACACGTAGGACAATGGCATTCCTTAATTCCAGCATGTCCGTTCATATGAATTTTTAGTTTATCGTTTCGAAAAAACATTTTTTTGCATAAAGAACACTTAAAGTCCTTAATTCCTCTGTGATATTTCAAATGAGCTTGTAAGGCCTGCTTTTGTTTATAGTATTTATTACAGAAATAACACCGAAATTCAGTTTCTTCACTGTGTAACTGCATATGCCTTGTCAAGTTTGACTTCCACGTAAAACTCTTATTACATACTCTACAACACAAACTTTTTGAATTAATATTTTCAGTTCTGTGAACATCATTATTTATAGTAATTAAATTATCAGCTTGTTTGTCAATTTGTTCATCATTATTAGTTATACATTCTTCCTTCTTTACACTTTGCAGTACATTTTCATACAATTGACAGTCTTGAGAAGTGTCATCCAGCGGTTCTTCTTTAATAAAAATATCTTCAAACTTTTGATGATTTATTGTTGTTGTATCCACGTCCTCCGCATCAGAGCCAACCGTGAGTTGTTGAGTGTCCATGAATGTTTCTTTATTAATTAACGAGTAAAAATTCGCTTCACAAATGAAATAAATCATAAAAATATTCTTTCCAACTTGATGATTGCCTGAAACACAAATTTTCATTGTTATATTGATTTTTTTATTTTATTTCGAATGTTGATACTTTTTTATTCTATTGTAGGATTAAGGTTTGAGGAAAACTTCCTTCTAAAATCTAAATACGTTCGTAATAAAAACATCATACAACACCAGACTTTCTAATGAAATATACTTACAACATACTTTTCCTAAGTAAGGCTTTCTTCCATTGAAGCTTTATTTCTGTTGATCTATTGTTTCAAGTGGCATATACCAACACACTACTTTTGAAACGAAGCAGTTGACGAAGACAGGCCAATGATAAAAATGATGTTTAGAAATGTAGAAACATCAATGGAATACTTAGAAAATAATGCAACTTAGGGCCGATATTTCCATCTTCGGATAAAGTGCTGGATAACTTATCTGTCGGATAAATGAACAATATCGCATCAAAACATGACATTCATTATAATTTACATCATTTATGCTTTTATTTCGATGCGATAATTTATCATTTATCTGACGGATAGTTATCCTGAACTTTATCTGGAGGTGGAAATACTGGCTCTTAATGTTACAAAAGCACTTCTGGAAATATATGACGCTATATGAGCAAAGGAGAAGGTTTAGAAAACCAAGTTATATTTATTATGATGCTTAAATTCTGAACGTATTATTTTTCACCAAAGTGATTCTTCTAGCGACCACTTCTCTAACGTAACCTGTTGTGAACAAGCCTCACATAGTGCGTTACCATGGCCTAACAGATATATCAATGATAATTATTTAAGGTATTAACGAATAAATAACAATAAAATATACATTAAAATAAAGTATTATTAAAGATAATACATATAAAAATTGGCTGGATTGCAGTTTATCCAGAATAGTAGAAGTTGCATTTTTTTGTTGTAATGTCTTATTTAATAAGTAGTTATGTAGTGAGCAAGATTTAGCACTACAGTTTGACATTTATCATGTGATCCAGCACGTGATCACAACAACTGGAAACGTAAACATTTTTATATAATTATTATGATCTACTCAGTGTATACCTTGCAATTAATTCATGTTTATTTCCACATTTCTTCAAACCCCGGCATTCTAACCATCTTTTCAACTGTAAGACTGAATGATTTCAATGTTTTTAAACACAAATCGTGCATCTGGTACATCATTAGTGTTAAACTCATTATTTATTTGTGAACTTGTTTTTTTTAGAGATATTTCAAATTCCAAAGAACACTACACTTCAGGACAAGAGATAATTAATAACAGAAACTACACAAAATTACATAACCAAATTTTGCTGACTAAATAACAAACAAATTGTAGGATCAACTAGGCGAAGTGCTGTAGGGGAGAGCATGTGATTGACTCGGCCATGGTATATCGCCTCTCATTTTCTAAAAATTTGTTGTCCTTTTCTAAATTGTGTGGAGGGAGGCCCGCCGCCGATCCGCCGCGGGTGACGTCAAATTTATAAGTCCCCATTAGAGATAGAGGATATGCGCACTGGAGATCTGTGCATAGTAAGAACAACTGAGTGGTTTGATGCCCAACTGGCAATTGTTCGCGCCATTTTCTTTTTCTTTTTTGCAGCGATAGAAAGAGATAATCTTTAAATTGAAAAGGTCCATTGGAGCGCGGAAACAGGTATTTATATATTTTTTTGCAAAAAAATTTTTTTTTCAAAATCCTGAAAAAAACAATACCTATCGCACAGTAATGTTTTAAGAAATTTTTAAAAAAATCCTGACAAAAACTATACCTAACGCACACCAGGCACACACATTCGACACCGTTCGGCCCACTATCTTCACGTTAGTTTACAATAGTTTGACAGATGAACGCAAAATTATAAATATGACATAATTTTGCAAATATACATTAATTGAAACAGTATTATTCGTATGAAAGCGTAAGTACCTACTTAAACATGACTTATATAAGAAATATCTAAGATTAAACGTATATGATAGGCAACAAAATGTTCATGAATTTTTCTCATACCCTTCTACGGGAGGCGATATATTGAAATATATATTAAAAAATTTGTTGTAATGTATACTAATTGTTTATAATAATTTCAAGGCGGCACGTAGACATATAAGAAATATCTAAGATTAAACGTAAATGATAGGCAACAAAATGTTATGCATTTTTCTCACACCCTTCTACGGGGGGCGCTATATTGAAATATATATTAAAAAATTTGTTGTAATGTATATTAATTGTTTATAATAATTTCAAGGCGACACGCGGACTTATATAAGAAAAATCTAAGATTAAACGTATGTGATAGGCAACAAAATGTTCATGAATTTTTATTAATTAATTTAAATAATTATCATTGATATATCTGTTAGGCCATGGTAACGCACTGTGTCAGGCTTATTCACAACAGGTTACGTTAGAGAAGTGGCCGCTAGAATCAAGCCGCATTTACAGCCCGAAATTCGGTGAAATTCGTGGAGTTTGTCTTATGGCAACGTGTACTTGCGTTCACAGCGCTGAAATTTGGTGTACACGAATAGAGGGTTATGATTTTGACGTCACACGCAAGAAAGAGTGTGACGATGTAGAAGTTGAGATGGAAGATCAGATTACAAACAAACTATCGCCATTTTTAAAGTTCTGTGTTCTGACTTCTGTCACTTGTGTTTTGACATTTGAGTTTTACATAATTCAGTATCTTCGGATGGCTGTGAAAACTTAAAGAATTTCACATTTGTTATGTATTCTTTATAATTATAGCGGGAGTCACTGTTAGAAAGAACATACACTCTCTTCGTATTTGGCACCATCTTGCTACTGTCATCATGACAACGGTGATGACAACTATTTGTTTGTAATATTGTAATCCAGCAACGGAGTGAAATGAGTAACAAGTGTAGTACAAGGAAAATATCAATAGATGGCAACCTCACGTTTCGTCCGCCATTACCGGGACATCTGTTATATGTAATTAAGAACTAGTGATATTAAATTAGATGTGATAATAACAACACATTACATAACCTATAAATGTATGTCTTAATAATAATTGTATATATCTTAAATAAATTCATTTTTATTACCTTTTTAAATTCACAGTGTGATTATTTAATATTATTTTATAATATATCACATTTATTACAAATAAATAGGGAAATGAATTACCGACAATGGCGGCGATCTTGGCCCATGGCCATACCCTGGTTATAAAGGTACCCTAATGCTTCTGTACAACCCTCCATTTATAATTTGTAGAAAAGTTTGCAAGCTCCAAACTTTTGTGGCTAATTTAGAGTGCGTTCTACTAATTGTGTAAAATATATGTAACTCGTCTTGTTGTCGTTTAGGTGACTTGAATGGATTTCATTGTTTTACATTTTTTTTTATTTATTTTCTTTATTATATGTTCAAATCTGTACAAGTACAAAACATAAGATGGAACTTGATAATGAAAATTAAGTTAAATAATTTGTTTATTATAATTTACGAGTAATGGACCTTTCCAATTTAAAGAGATAGCAGATATGCGCAATGGGGATCTGCGCATAGTAAGAACAACTGAGATCTATGACGTTTGATTCTAAAACATTTAGACGTAAAATGTGAGAATATCTCGGATAACTTTAAAATATCTTATCGAAATAAGTTACAAAAGCTTTTATTGAAGGTAAAATGTCTAACGATGCAAATTTTCACTGAGAATACAGGTATTTTAATAACCGCAATACTTTTGACGTTTCGTTTGACAGCCCAACTGGCAGTTGTTCGCGCCATTTTCTTACTATTTGCAGCGATTGAAAGACATAGCCGTTAAATTGAAAAAGGTACTTTCTTTTAAAGACAACAACTTTTGTTTTGGTGAAATAGTGAAATGTTGAGTATACACATTTAGATTCAGGAAATTATATTATTGATGGAAAATCTGTCGAACATCCATATTTTATGTTTTTAGCGTAGAGCACTTTTCTTATAAAGTCATAAAGTTGTGGTTATTTCAATATTTTTAATTTGATGTTTGTTGTATTATTATCTAAAAGAAGTAGTTCAAAGGTCTAAATAATGTATTTAAAATAGAACTATCTATGCTTATGTAGAATTATAACCAAAAAATAAAATAACTTTTACAATTTTAATTTTATAAGACAATCTAATGACGAGTAGAAATTGCAAGGGAAGGATCGCTATTTTATTGACATGGTTTTTAATAATTTTTAACGAGTTCATTGAATGCATTGATAAACAAATGATTAATTTTCAGAAACGTTTATTTTTTTTGCTAGTTGGCATTACGGCACAAATTTCGAGCTGTGAACGGTCAAATTAATTTCTTCAAATTTCAGTGCTACAAATTTCGCCGAATTTCGGCTGTAAATGTGGCTTCAATCTGGTTGATATATCTGTTAGGCCATGATAATGCACTGTGTGAGGCTTGTTCACAACAGGTTATGTTAGAGAAGTGGCCGCTAGAATCACTCTGGTAATATTGTTTCCTTATGTAAATTTTTCTTTTAGTATATAATTCTGATTTTTATCTGTATATATTATTGAGAATGAGTAAGAATGAATGAGCATGAAAGCGATGGTAGAATGTCGAGAGAGCAAAAGGTATCTCTAATAGAATACATGGAAAATCACCCTGAATTAGTTCGAGGAAAAGTTCTGGGATACGAGAGATTTATGAATGAAAGTCTCTGGGAAATTGTCTCAGAACAGTTAAATTCCCTTGGCCCCAGGAAATCTGCAATGAAATGGAAGCGAGTAAGTTTAATTTAAATAAAATACTTATATATCTTATTCCCTTATATTTGATAGGCGTGGTTGGACATGAAGGCAAAAACTAAAAAGAAGGTAGCGAAATGTAGAAATTTAAGGATCAAATCTGGTTTGCCACCGATTCCATTGACCGAGCTAGATGAAAAAATAATAAAAATTATTAGCGAAAAGATGGTCTACTGCATGCAACCCGAGGAAGAAGTTGTTGTAAAGACAGAAGAACAATTGAAACACGCCACCGGTAAATCGTTTGCAGTCAAACCGTCAACGTCAACACCAGTACCACATAAGGACCATGACTACTGCACAAGTGATTTTGTACGTATAAATATGGATGTAGAGTGCAACAAATTCGAGTTCCTATGAAAAACTCTTATTATGCACGGTACGGAAAATTGATGTACGTCTTTATGGGTCAACTTTATGAGACAACTTTAATGGTCACCACAGGAATTTTTAATTGTCGTCTGTTTTTAAGCTACTGGCTAAAACTTGATTTTCGTTAATGGGTTATCCTACCATTGCAAAGAAATACAAAAACTTCAATAATTGTAAGGTAGTATACGTTAAATTAAGAGTTTTAGTAAAAAGAAATTGATGAAATATTACTTTGTTGTAAAAATGCTTAATTATTGTAAACGTGACACGTGACGAAATTCGAATATTAACATCACGTTTTTACCAATATTACTAGATTTTTATATATCAAAAAACAAAAAAATAAAATCGGTAGAATACCCAATTTTGAAAATATCTCATACCTAGCTTATTATGAGAGACAAAGAAAAAATGATTAGATAATTTTTATACGTATATGAGGTGTAATTAGATTTTTTCAAAATTTAATCTGCATCAATTTTCTGTACCGCTCATATTAAGAAAGATTTTCATATAAGTAACACGAATTTGTTCCACATCGTACACAGTGAGAGAAAAATAACTAAAAAATGTCTTTAGATGACCGATGAGGAGGACTCTGACTTCAGTAGTGATAGTACCTCAAGCACAAGGGTAATGAGCCCCGTTCCAGGAAGCATTAGTCGGAAAAGTTAGTATTTACATCTTGGAAAACTGCTGCCACACTTTTCCACAGTTCTATATAAAAATTATTTTGTAGGAAGGAGGTCCACGCTTAAAAATGAAGAGGCAATTAATTATTTAAAAGAAAGTGGAAAAAAATATGACCAAAGAATTGATACTGCGTTGTCTCTCCTCAAAGAGAACAACGAAACTTTAAAAGAAACGAACCAGTTGTTAAGAGAGTTAATAAATGTGATAAATAAAAAGTAAAAAAAAAAATATTTTACTTTTTCTTTGTAAATATTGTAAATATGCAAAACCTTAAATTTTAAGAAATAAAATAAATTATTTATAAATATTTTTATTATATGTTGTAACAATATTTTTATTCATTATGTGAACGTTAATTACATAAATATCTATTTATTCTGAATTGGCCGATTTTAGTACTACATTTGGGCAAGTCAAATTAGAAGTTTGGGCATTGAATACATACCTGAAACAAGGGTCTTATAAATACAGATGGACTATTTACGAAGGAGTATACAATCAAGGCCTGAGAGGAAAACAAAATAGGAAAGGAGGAACAGAATGAAAGGAGAAGCGGTAGTGGACAGAACAATAAGATCTGAAATGGTTTGGACATACAGGTTATACTGAAAAACGGGACACGCAAAATAACTTATTTATAATTATTTTTTAATTTTCTTGATATATTATTTGTAAACTTGGCTTATGTGATCGGTGCTCTGCTCACAAATCATGGTATCTGGCATGATATCGCTTCCGAAAATGTCATTAACTTTCATATTTCAATTGCGACACCTATGGGGATTGTCGGAATTGTAAATAAGCATTATGGCATCTGGTGTTATTTCGCGGAACTATCATTGATGGTTGTATAAACAAATCTTATCCATTCCATTATATTTATATTACTTTTACAAAAAATTCAATACACATTTAAGTAAGTTCAATAGTTATTTTTCTACTCCTGCTTTGAAAATACAATAGGGCTGTTGCAAGAATTTTTATATGACTTTTAAGTACTAAATTTTAAAAGATATTGTTCTTTAAAGAGCCTCAAATTTGAAAATATCACGAAATATCCATTAGATATTTTACAATTAATTAGTGAAATTTGTGTAATATTTTGAAAAAGTCACGTGATCTGAAACAGAAAGTGACGTCAAAGCACATAGTTTAACATGTGACAAACTATCGCCTACTTTTATTTATATAAATAACGCAAACTTTTCCTGGCTATGAATGATGTACTGTAGGTGCCCCGGCGTCACAGGAGTGGGGTGTTGTTTTTCATGACTCCGGCGTCAATTTTTTTATTTAATTATTTACGAAAATTACTAAATTATTATTATTTTTTATATTACTATGAAAAATATTGCATAAACTTTATACTATTTGAAAAAGGTGAAACCGGCTCATTTCCTAATTTGTTTTTCATGCTGACAGCGACTCTGCAGCATGCTTCGGTATCCTAGCAATGAATTTTACTTATGGATGTTGATGTTGAACACATCTTTTCTGTTCTCATAGATACTCATCACAAACACAATAATCGATAATAAATATCAAATTATTTCCTTTCTTTTTATTTAAACTTTCGTTTTGGTTCGGCAAAGAAACATTTTAAGCACTTGGTATACAGATAACTATAGTTTACGTCTGTTAAATAAGTACTTCCTTGTATATAGTAAAGGAAGTAATGTAATCGCGAAAATTTTCGGTTTTCAGATTTCAGCGGAAATATCCATGTTGACCATCTTTGAATCCGTTTTGACTAATTTCGTCGTGACGTATGTACGTCTGTCGATAACTCAAAAACGATAGGCCCTAGAAAGTTGAAATTTTGTATTTATGCTCTGTTCCATTTAAGCCATTCAGTAGATGGCACTGGCAACAGCGCAAATCTGAAGTAGCCGGAATTATATTGGGTAAACTTGTTTCTTGTCTCTAATTTCAGTTAATCAGGGAGGTCAAAACTATTCCCTATGCTCCGCAATACAGAATGGCTTAATTGGAACAAGGTATAGAACTGCTATAATATCTAATTGTGCAACTTTTCAAATTTGATATATAGCCGAGTCAATAAATGTTTTTACTTTTAAACCTACAAAAACAGATCCGATTTTAATGATTTAATTTTTTGGGATGTACTGAAGTTGGTCGATTTTTTTCATTTCGAAATTATTTCTGAACTATTAGTAGTTCAGAAAAATGTTTCAAATAGAAAAGTTAATTTTATTGTCTATCCAGTGGTGTGCAAAAATAATTTTTCTATCGGCAAATTTTCAAGATATAACACAAAATTACATTTTTTTAAATGGAAGCCATATTTGATTATTACTTTAACCCTTTCGAGCCTAACGCGACAATACGTCCCAAGCAATTTTATGCTTTTCACAGCATGAGCATATATTTCGATAACCACATAATTCTTTGTCTCGTTTGCAGACACTTGTTGATTATTTAATCATTTTCGATTATTGCTCATAGAGTTTATAATAGTTTGTGAACTATTTTATAAAGGTAAAGCATGCTGAATTATCTAATTATAAACTAATTTCCATATTTGCATGTATAAAATATATTCATATAAATTTTTGTAGGACAATACGTCCCAACAGTACATTTAAAAATTAAAATGCACCATTATCTGTTTCAATACAAGAAGAAAGAAGAATTTTGAAAAGTAAGAAAGAGGAAAGCAAACTGGGTTTTAAGGTGGGATGGAATACAGAAAATTATTATTGAAGGGAAAATACATGGAAGAAGGGGAAGAGGGCAAAGAAAATTTAGAATGTTAACGGAAATTAAGGACGGACAAAATTATGAGAGGCTGAAGAAGGAGGCGCAGGACAGATTAGCTTGAAGATAACATTTCGTACTCAAAAATCCGAAGAACAGGAAAATTTCATGTTTAGTTCAGAAAATAAAAATCCGACTCGAAAGGGTTAAAAAAATACTTAATTTTTATTTTTTTCGATTGGTATAAAGGTTATTGTATTTTAAATATGTTTCACCCTTCAAACCTTAAATTTTTCGCAATTTTTTTTACAATATTGTATTGCTAAGTAATAGAAACTATAACGGAATAAAATGTTTTTTGTAGTATGTACTTTTTATCTTTATGTACAACTATAGGCCTACCGTTCCGATATTAGAAAACCCCAATACTCAGATCTGGGTATAATTTTTTTTTCTCTCAATATGCTAAAGATTGTTCTAATATAGTCGAATCAATGAAGCGGAAAAAATATTAAATCTTCTAAACCCGTATAATATACCGAAAAGTATTCACCTCACTTTTGAAGTGGATAATTTTAAATATTTGGATTCCCCAGTCACAAACAAAAATGAAATGGATACTGAAATTAATAGCGACATAAAAGCAGCTAATAAATGCGTATAGTCTGAACAATGTATTAACTTCCAAATTGTTATCCAAGATATGCAAAATCCGTTTATACAAATCAATCATTAGAATAAGATGGCTGGAATATGTGTGTCGTATGTCCAATGATAGGAACACCAAAAAGCGTTTCACAAAAAATCCGTATGGAACTCGACGACACATCTAAGATGGCCCCCCAAAGGCGCACAACATGTCCCATTATAACTGCAGTCATATCTTTTATAGTTCCTGAGATCTCAATGGTGGCCCTCGAAAACCGGACACCTGTGTAAATAATTGAGCGCCCTAGCTTGAATATTTCTAATTTTAAATAAGTGAAAATAACAAACATTTTAAAAATTTTCATCCAAATGGGATCTGTTTTTGAGAGTTTAGAGGATTTAATGTATTTTACGTTTCATTGCATATTATGAAAGAATTTTTTTTACCCAGATCTGAGTACTGGGTGTTTTCCGATATCGGAATGGTAAGCCTATAGTTTGTACATAAAGATAAAAAGTACATATTACAAAAAACATTTTATTCCGTATTATTTTCTATTAGCAATACAATATTGTAAAAAAATTAAGGTTTGAAGGGTGAAATATATTTAAAATACAATAACATTTATACCAATCGAAAGAAATAAAAAATACGTATTTTCTTAAAGTAATAAACAAATATGGCTTCCATTTTAAAAAATGTAATTTTGTGTTATATCTTGGAAATTTGCCGATAGAAAAATTATTTTCGTACGCCACTGGTTGGACAATAAAATTATCTAACTTTTCTATTTAAAACATTTTTCTCGATTACTGATAGTTTAGAAATAATTTCGAAATGAAAAAAATCGACTAACTTCAGTACTCCCCCATTATCAAGTAACCTATGAGAATTTTTGGCAAAACAAAAGCACATCTAAGATGGCCTCCCAAAGGCGCACCACATGTCCCATATAACTAAAGTTGTATCTCTTATAATTCCCGAGATCCCCAATGTGGTTTTCGAAATCCGGACATTCTGTATAAATAAATAAAGCGCCCCAGCTGAAATGTTTCTGATTTTGAACAATTGATTATAACAAACATTTTAAAAAATAAATCACCTTGATCGGATCTGTTTTGGTGGGTTTTGAAATTTTAACGATATTCCCGCTACATTGACTAGACTAATAAGGCTTTTATGTCAGTGGGTATAACAATAGATTTTGGTTAAAATAGGCTAACCTGAAGTTGATAACAGTTTTTAGCTCTTTGTATAAGCGAGATATGTAAATTTAAAAATCTGATGTGGCTAACACAATACCCCCTGCTAATAATTTTTATTAATTTAAATATACATACTAACATATTTAGTGATGCTGGAAATTGTATTAAGATCTACTCCATATAACTTATGGTTCTATTTTCTTTTTAAAACGATACTATTGTTAATTTGATTTGATTAGTTCTTTGACAGTGAGATTTATCTGTCAGTTACATACATTTGAGATATGAAGTGTTGTGATGCTGTTGTGCTTGTGTAAAGCGTAGTCTCCGGGATTTAAATTATAGATAATTTTATAATTTTATCCATAAAATATATAGAAAAAAGTTTTTATGCAAATCTTTAGAAAATTTAATAATCTTTAATTTATGTAATAACACAAATCTCGAAAAATGACATTTGAAGGTATTTTTCGAAGAAAAACTATTTTGAGTAAAGTACCATTTTGGGTTATCCGATTTACACCAAAATGGCTTCTTCCCATATTAGAATAAGGTAGAAATACAAGGTTTCAAAATTTTCTGAATGATAGTATTTGAGTTAGAGTGGAGGATTCACACACACATACACACAGACATCATCGTAAAAATATTAAAATTGTATTCCAGGGACCTAAAAACGTAGTCACCAAAATCTCGATATGCTAGCAAGGGTACCGGGAGGTAAAAATTATATAGGGCACGAGCAGACACGTGACTTGAGGGACCTTGACGTGCTTAGAATCAGCTGATTTGTGTGCGCATGTCATTTTCACAAGACCAATGTTTAGACTAGACTAATTTTGATTTTTAACTGCTAAATTTTTTTTTTCAAACGTAGAAATGGATTTTTTTGTGACTTGATTCACAAGGTAGAAGTTTCATTTCTACGCCGCTGAAAATTTCTACGCCGGCGGCGTAAAAATAAAATAAATATCCATAGAAACTACATAGAATTAGCGAATAAAAAAAGAAGTGCATTTGAAAAAAAAAAATTAATGTGTTATTCGAAATAAAAGTGTCTTTGTGTGCCTCACATGCAATTGCCCGACTCGCTTCGCTCGTCGTACAAATTTCCATGCTCTCCACACAAAGTATCACTTTTACTCCTAATAACAGAATATACTATTTTAATTTCATGTGTTTTACTGCCTTAAAATTATAAAATATTAACATTTTAGCAATTCAAAATAAATCAAAACATTGGTCTTGTCAAATTGACAATGTTCTTGTCAAAATGACATGCGCAAACAAATCAGCTTATCCCAAGCAAGTCTAGCATAAGTCTAGATCGCTCGAGTCACGTGTCTGCTCGCGCCCTATACTTTTTGATATTTGTAATAAAGCTTGCTATGGAGAAGAACAAAAAAATAATGTTAGTGTCAAATTACGTCAAATACGTGCAATTTTATAATTGGGTCTATACTTAATGTTGGCCTAACTCTGACGCTTTTTTTGTCGTCGTTGTTTTTCAAACTAGATTTGAAATTTATCATTTTAAGACTTGTATAAAATCTAGTTGTGCTGTTGTGCACCTACCTTCATGATCACTATATATGCTACCGTTTTGAAGTTAAAATTAATATTTTCTAATCTAATTATTTAAAAAATCTGATGTGACCAACACAGTACCTCCCGCCATTTAATTTTTATTAATGCAAATATACATAATACTTAATTACTTATGCTGAAAACTGTATTAAATCCCATTCCATATAACTATGGTTCTATTTACTATTTTCTTTTTAAAACATTATTATTATTATTAATTTGAAATGATAAGTTCTTTGACAGTGACATTTATCAGTCAGTTACATACATTTGAGATATGAACTGTGTAACCAAGGAGTTGTTAATTTTTATAATAACATAAATCTCGAAAAAATAACATTTAAAAGTATTTTTCGGAGAAAAACTATTTTGAGCTTCAATTAAAGTGTCATTTCCGGTTTCAAAATTTTCTGAATGTCTCGTCGCCAATCTGGGGAACCGGGTTCGATCCCGACCGACGCTAATAGACCGGGGGCTAGTGCTACGTGAAAAATGTATCATGGTATTCCAAATACTGATCCTTGGTGCTTACTTTAAATACCCTGGAGAACGATTAGCTATCTTCCGCTAGTGCTACGTGAAAAATGTATCATGGTATTCCAAATACTGCCCCTTTGTGCTTACTTTAAATACCCTGGAGAACGATTTGCTGTCTTCCCCGGAAAAAAAGACGATCTATCCAGCTGTGGGTCATGACCCAAAAATGTTCAAAAAAATGACATTTTAGAATCTAGGTATTCTGTATGGGACTTGCATAAAATGAAATTAAGTATATGTAAATGTTAGCCGATAATCAATGCCAGACATTTTCAAATGTTACGGGGGGCGGTAAAGCCTTTTATTGCTGTGCATTTTATCTAACACAAATTGTTCATGCCATTCCATCCGGGCTTTAGTCAACTGACAATTTTTACCCTACAAGACACAAAAAAATTATGGCCACACACCCTACTTGTATATACGGGTCACAGCACCCTTGCGATTTCGTCGGCCACTTACAGTTGGGAGTATATGATAACATACTGTCTGGGAATAGCTTTATTTTATTAATTACCATTAAAGAAAATAAGAAAAATTGATCCCGGACAATTTCATTGGTTATTGGCTACCCCCAGACATTTAAAAAAATCATAATCGCACCCCATTGCGAAAATCTTCTTTTTTACTTCCTTGTACAAAGTAAAGGAAGTATTGTAATCCCGAAAAATTTCGGTTTTCCGATTTCAACGGATATATCCATTTTGACCATCCCTGAATCCATTTAGACTAATTTCGTCGTGACGTCTGTATGTACGTACGTACGTATCTCGCATAACTCAAAAACGGTAAGCCGTAGAAAGTTGAAATTTTGTATTTAAGACTGCTATAACATCTAGTTGTGCACCTTTCTTTTTGGTCATTGCATAATTACCAGAAATGGTACTTTATTTGAAGACTTAGATTTTAATGAAAAAAATATTTTAAAATATAATCCAAAATTTTCAAATTTGGAATATAAGACTTTTATGTCAATTGGAATAACATAGTAGATTTTGGTTAAAACAGGCTTACCGGAAGTGATGTATTACCTGAAGTTGTTAATAGTTTTTCTTGAATAAAATGGTTTCACTTTGATTTTAGAAATAAATGCTTCTAGAGAATTAAATTCTGCGTCTACCACATCAAGTAGTATTAAATTAGCCTTTTATATAAGCGAGATATGTAAATTTAAAACTTATATACTTTTTGGTTTTTATAATGAAGCTTGCTATGGATTAGGACAAAAAATAACAAAAAAAATAAATGTTAATGTCAAATACGTGCAATTTTCTAATTGGGTCTATACCACGTCTATACTTCATATTGGTCTTGCGTACAAGGAAGTTGTGTGGTGTCCACATCAGGTTTTTTATTGTAAAATTCTCTACTTATGGCGGAGTCATAACTTTCGCGGCAAAACTTTAATAATGATTAATTTAGGTGTTATTAGACGAAATTTCAAGAAAAAAATATGGTATTTCTAATTTTTAAATTCTTAATAACACAAAAAATTCAAAAAAGTTGGAACTCCAAAAGTTTAAAAATGAATTTTAAGGGGATATTAATAAATAAATAAATAATCGTTTCTCTTCCATTTTTATTCGTATATCAGTTTGTTTTAAAATAACATATAAAAATTGAACTAATTACAGTTTTGTGTAGTTTCGGAGTAGGTACGGTCTGTGGTAGGTACCTACTTTACCTACTATAGCTTTTCTGCTTTATATGACGGTAAATAATCATAATTCAAAGTTTTGAACGTAAATTAGCTATAAAACCACACTTATATTCAATAGTAGGTTACAAAGTTGTAAAATTAATTTCGTATAATTTATGACTAAAACTGCTATGAAATACTCGTAAGTGCCAGATGATATGATAGGGGTGCATGGTGCAATGTTTTAAACATTATTTACAAATACAGTAATCGTTATAACAATATATTCATAATAGAATTGCATATTTCCATGTAATTTGCAATAAATATTTAAATAAAACTGGTTCCAGACAGAATACCATAATAAAGATAACATCACTGTAAATAGTGCAACTTTAAACTCTTTCGATACCCCCAATATAAAACATATATGTATGGTATTTGTGAATTACTATTTCAAATGGTAATTATAAGTTGCCCCTGAAATATGAAGCGGTATACCATCAAGCACCGCCCCCACTATAAGCGGCCGACGAAATCGCAGGGTGCTGTGACCCGTATATACAAGTAGGGTGTCTGGCCATAAATTTTTTGTCTTGTAGGGAAAAATTGTCAGTTGACTAAAGCCCGGATGGAATGACATGGACAAGTTGTGTTAGATAAAATGCACAGCAATAAAAGGCTTTACCGTCCCCCGTAACGTTTGAAAATGTCTGGCATTGATTATCGGCTAACGTTTACATATACCTAATTTCATTTTATGCAAGTCCCATACAGAATACCTAGATTCTAACACGTCATTTTTTTGAACATTTTTGGGTCATGCTGGATAGATGGTCTTTTTTTCCGGGGAAGACAGCAAATCGTTCTCCAGGGTATTTAAAGTAAGCACCAAGGATCAGTATTTGGAATACCATGATACATTTTTCACGTAGCACTAGCGGAAGACAGCAAATCGTTCTCCAGGGTATTTAAAGTAAGCACCAAGGATCAGTATTTGGAATACCATGATACATTTTTCACGTAGCACTAGCGGAAGACAGCAAATCGTTCTCCAGGGTATTTAAAGTAAGCACCAAGGATCAGTATTTGGAATACCATGATACATTTTTCACGTAGCACTAGCGGAAGACAGCAAATCGTTCTCCAGGGTATTTAAAGTAAGCACCAAGGATCAGTATTTGGAATACCATGATACATTTTTCACGTAGCACTAGCGGAAGACAGCAAATCGTTCTCCAGGGTATTTAAAGTAAGCACCAAGGATCAGTATTTGGAATACCATGATACATTTTTCACGTAGCACTAGCGGAAGACAGCAAATCGTTCTCCAGGGTATTTAAAGTAAGCACCAAGGATCAGTATTTGGAATACCATGATACATTTTTCACGTAGCACTAGCGGAAGACAGCAAATCGTTCTCCAGGGTATTTAAAGTAAGCACCAAGGATCAGTATTTGGAATACCATGATACATTTTTCACGTAGCACTAGCGGAAGACAGCAAATCGTTCTCCAGGGTATTTAAAGTAAGCACCAAGGATCAGTATTTGGAATACCATGATACATTTTTCACATAGCACTAGCCCCCGGTCTATTAGCGTCGGCCGGGATCGAACCCGGTTCCCCAGATTGGCGACGAGACATTCAGAAAATTTCGATTTCATTAAAGATATACTTATCTTTAAGCTCGTTTGCCACCACCATAATTTTTATACAAATTGGTTCCCAAATTTATAATATTTGTAGTAGAATAGAACATCCTCGTTGTCCATAAACACACGTTTCCAATGAAACCAATTTGTTACCAAACTTATTACCAATTTGTTAACAAATCTGAAAACAACGCATGACTGTCAAACAGGCTTAAATGTACATAGAAATAATTACGTGACACGATCGTGACCCGCCGGGCGTAATCAGCGTGAGTGCCAAAATAAATTCGTGAATGTGAGTGACCCTGAATTAAACATAAAAAGTCGTGCGTGATTGGTCGTGATCACATTTTTAGTTATGTGAGCATACGTGATCGTGAACAAAAAGTTACTCACGCGCCCATCTCTAATCTAAAGAGCTGATTTTTATGTATATTCATTATAATGGCAAGGCCTTTGATGCCGCAGTACAAAAAAGGAAGTTTGATTACTCATAACGTGTCCATTTTCTTCTGGAACAGAAGACATTGTGGTTTTTTGGATAAAATTTTGGTTTTGTTGGCCGATTTCGCAAGAACGCTTCGTTATATCGGAAAACAACTTTAATAAAAGTTGTAGTGCGCTCCAAAAGCTATCGATATAGAGCTCAGAGGCGTGCCTGTGGATTTCAGAGGCCCGCCAACCCGGAAGTTCTAAAGGGTCAAGTAGGTGCGCCGAGTTGCCCTGCGCGAGAAAGAACATTGTTACGTCAATTCGAGCAAACCGTATGGTTTATATATTGGTGGGACCATACCCTACTCACTAATAGGTGTAGCCACCCAGAAATGCTATGCATATATTTGTTGATATCACACATTTTGATATTCAAAATGCCACAATTTTGCTAATTTAACCAAACTCGTATCTATTCAAATAAAAAAGTTACCTATAGTGGGCAAGCTTATTGAGACATTCTGTATAATTTTAAAATTAAATATCTCGCTTATAGAAAGGCCAATTTAATATTTCTTTATATATTGGAGGCATGAAATCTATTAGATCTTCCGTTTTAAAGATATACACGGTAACTCAAACCCTGTGCCTGTATACAGTAAAAGGTTGAAATTTATTATTTACGGCTTGTATAAAGTCTAGTTGTGCAGCTACCTTTAAGAAAGGCCAATTTAATATTTCTTTATATATTGGAGGCATGAAATCTATTAGATCTTCCGTTTTAAAGATATACACGGTAACTCAAACCCTGTGCCTGTATACAGTAAAAGGTTGAAATTTATTATTTACGGCTTGTATAAAGTCTAGTTGTGCAGCTACCTTTAAGAAAGGCCAATTTAATATTTCTTTATATATTGGAGGCATGAAATCTATTAGATCTTCCGTTTTAAAGATATACACGGTAACTCAAACCCTGTGCCTGTATACAGTAAAAGGTTGAAATTTATTATTTACGGCTTGTATAAAGTCTAGTTGTGCAGCTACCTTTAAGAAAGGCCAATTTAATATTTCTTTATATATTGGAGGCATGAAATCTATTAGATCTTCCGTTTTAAAGATATACACGGTAACTCAAACCCTGTGCCTGTATACAGTAAAAGGTTGAAATTTATTATTTACGGCTTGTATAAAGTCTAGTTGTGCAGCTACCTTTAAGAAAGGCCAATTTAATATTTCTTTATATATTGGAGGCATGAAATCTATTAGATCTTCCGTTTTAAAGATATACACGGTAACTCAAACCCTGTGCCTGTATACAGTAAAAGGTTGAAATTTATTATTTACGGCTTGTATAAAGTCTAGTTGTGCAGCTACCTTTAAGAAAGGCCAATTTAATATTTCTTTATATATTGGAGGCATGAAATCTATTAGATCTTCCGTTTTAAAGATATACACGGTAACTCAAACCCTGTGCCTGTATACAGTAAAAGGTTGAAATTTATTATTTACGGCTTGTATAAAGTCTAGTTGTGCAGCTACCTTTATAATCACTATCCTAACGCTTTGAAGTTAAAATTAATATTTTGTAATTTAGTTATTAAAAAAAAATTTGTATAGTTTAATAGGCGTACAAGGAAGTCGTGTGGTGTCCATATCAGATTTTTTTATCTTGCAGGAATAGAAAAAATAGTCTGTCAAAAAATCAATTTAGCAGTTATAATTTTTGAAAATAATGATCGCGTTCAGCAAGTCACAGCGCTGAGCGCTGAAGTTTGCCGAACGCAATGAATGGACGAATGTGATTGGTCCAGCAATTGTATTCGGCAAATTTCGGTGCTTAGCGTTGCATCTGTCAAAAATGGTTATAACGTTGTTATACGGTTTTGCAAAACTATAAACGAATAAAAAATATAAAAGTTGCAAGTATAAGTAATATTTGATTTATCTATATTTATATTATATTATTTATAATGTGTCAAAAATGGCAGCGGGAATAAGTCACGCCAAAACGGCGAATTTGGAACTAGAGTTTCTTTTTGACAGATATTGTGATGTTTCCCGACCTTGTATTAATAACGTAGGCTACGGTTTGATTTAACCAAGGATTTAACATTCTATTCATATTAACGCTAGGAAGAGGAAGAGTGTTCTTATATTATGTTTTAAAATACAAACGCTTTTTTGAATTCAAGTTATCGTCATCAATGACATCAATATCCTTCTACACAGGACTACGTTCGAAAATTAACTCTTAGTTAACTCTACACGTTCGAAAATTCTAGAGTTCACTCTATCTTTACTCTTACTTGCGTTCGAGAATTAAAATTACTCTACTCGGAGTTAACTATTCCAACTTACCTCGATCGAGGTGGGTATGATTTACTCGACATGCGCACAAGCCACTAAGCTAAACTTGTACGTCATTTTTTATAATAGGTCAGGTTTTTGTTTTATTTAAAGATGAATTCATTCTATTCTACTCATGTTACTCCAATTCGTTCGAAAATATGCTTACTCGAACCTAATTCCAGTTAGTCACATCCCTTACTTAACCTTAACCTCGGTGTTAATTTTCGAAGATAGCCCAGAGGGCCCGTACTCTAATTCATAACAACAAACAACATGTCAGGGTCGCTATCGCCTTGCTATCGCTATGAAATTGATGACGTCATAAGGCATTTGTAACTATAACACATAGGGACATTTGGTAACCATTAATATAAAATAATAGGAAATTTATATTTATTACAGTGGTAGAATGTGATTTTGACATGCAAAACATTAGATAAAACAAAAAGGCAAAGAAAATCTTTGATTTATTAACAAACATCAGATAAAACATAAAAATGTAAAGAGGAACAAACTAAAAAATATAATATGTAACGTAAAACGAATTACTCATCAAATAAAAAGTTAAAATAAAATAATACAAAGAAAAAAGTAACATAGTTCACGAACAACCATTTTATTATTATTTTATTTGCCATCGGGGCTATGCCCCATACAAACCGGTTGACATTTATATAATATAAACCCAAATATACAAATAAATCGAACATCTGTTGAGAATTGCTCAATATAAGCTCAAATATACAAATAGAGTATAAATTTTTTGAGACTTAAATAATATAAACCCAAATATAACATATATACATCTGTACAAACATTAGATACAAATTAAAAATGCACAAAAACGACCTGTTAATGCTATTATTTAAATACGAGTTTAAATATTAAAAATATTCATTTATATATTGCCGGCGATTAGCTTGATCCAGCTCCCCAGCTGTCGGAACAGCATCTTGCGCAGTTGGTTCAGCTGCTGGCACATCCATATCTATGTCGTCATATAGAAATGGTAGATTATCATCGCGGTAATTCATGGAAGTGTTGTGAAGTACATGCTAAAACTATTCTGCCTGCATTTGCTAGAGAGTAATGTAGGGGCCTGCCTCTCAATAAGCAACGAAATGGTTCTTTTAATACTCCAATGCACCTTTCCACACAACAATGTGTCCTTTTTAAGTATTATTCAAGTGTACTTCACGATTGTCGTCTGGATGTCGCAGTAGAACAAGTAACCATGGCACGCAAAAATATACCGATATACGATTACTATATCGTCCGCTATCCATTCGTGGACTAATCGCATCAACAACAAATAGACTTTTTTGTATTTCGATTGCTTCAATAGTCATAACTTGTGCAATACGAAAAGCCATTTTCTGAAAAACATATATTTCACAATTGAAAAGAAAGAACGAAACTTCTGTTACTTTTGCATAATTACAACTAATTAAATGTAAACAAAAACATGGATTAAAAACTTCGGTTCACAAAAAGTTATATTTAGAATCTTTTTTACTATATTCTATAATGCAAATATACTTTATATGTAAAAGAAAATAACATTTATATACTTAAAAAATGTTTCAACTTATTTACATATCTTTTACAGCGCAAATATTTTGAAATCTTAAGAATATTAACCTAAAACTGTTCTCAAAACCAAACGTCAAACGCAGATAACAACTTGTTATGAGAATAATAAGACATCCAGCCCTATTTTGTAAGAAAGTTGTTATTTCTTAGCAACGTTGTTATAGCAAATAACCAATAATAATTGCGAACACCGAATAAAACATGAAAATAACAGGCTTTACATTTGTTTCTATTGGTTAAAATTTATAGCAACGTTGCTTAACAACTTCCTTACAAAATAGGTGTAATCGATTGGTCTTGCTAACCGTAGCGAGACCTTTATGTCATTCATGACGTCATATGATACTTTCCTGCAAAATCCGCTAGGGGATAGCAAGATGCGTTTATCAAGGTTTATCATATCAAGTTGATAGAGTCCGTGCGCTCAGAGAAAAAACCGACGCACAAGTCAAAATTCACCCGGGCGAGTCCAACTTGTGAAAGTAGGGATGGTACGATATTGTGACAGGTAGCAGCTGCTTGTTGCGTATAGGTTATAGATATAAATATGGTCACAGATATTCAATCAAACGTCTTTTGTGCGAGTAATAATTATATGTGTACTTGTTTATGAATTTTATGTATCGAAAATGATAATAATATTAAAATTAATAACATTTAAATATTATTCAGTCAAATGTTTTTTGAGCGAGTATTAATAGTGAACATTTGTAGGTTGGGTAATACAACTTCTACTGCGCCGATTTGTTTTTTCTCTAAACACACGGACTCTAAAATGAATTAGAATAGGGGCCCGCGGGTAAGACTAAAAAAAATTGCAGTATTTATTTATTTCGAGACTGATTACTTCTAGTTTAATTAAAGATTCAATATTAATATTTTCTTATAATTGTTTATAAATATTATATAAAATAATTCTTCATAGTAATATTATTATATTATCGTAAAAAAATATATTAATTTTTCATTGTCTACTTTATTAGAAGGAAGCAATGCGGATTGCACACTTACATGTTAAGGAGTTGCCTATATATTCAAAATAGTTCCGGTAGCAACCATAGAGTGGCGCTGAAGACGGTCCCTTCAAACAACATTGCAGTTCCGATCTATATATTATCCTTAATCTATGCTATAGAGTACGTGCAGCTGAGTGGTAAACATATGCTTTCAGACAAAACATAAATTACACTCCCCATACTACCATTTGTTGTGATACAGGAACTTAAATGGGCGTGCCGACCAAGCTAGCGGCGTTCATGAAATGCGAGTTGCATTTTCACTAGTATCAAAGAGATGTTGAATAATTTACTGTTGAAACAAAATATAGTGTAATACAAAAAGTATATGCCTACACAAAAGAAATATAAACACCGCATATAACCTCCCAAAATAACATTCGAACGTAGAACAATAATAACAAACAGGCAGGCAACACGCTGTGCAAAACAAACGCCTCGTTCCCTCCTGTCCCCACCTAACCCCTCACCCGGCAAGGAATGGCTTCACAACAAACCATTGCGCAGTATTGGGATTTTCAAATAAGAAAACGCTAACTAGCGGCGAATATTAGAACTACAAACAGTGGTACACATTTGACATTTAAATGAAACTACAACTATATGACTACAAAAATTTATTATACATACCTGAATTATAAATAAAAAATACTAAGAAAGCTAAAGAAACACAACTGATAGCAATGTCACGCTTACAAATGTCAACAAAAACAGTACCATTGTTTAATGCAGTTTACAAAGCCAGTAGATATATTAAAGTACCGACATGGCGGCCATCTTGGCCTTAAAAAGCAACATTCATGATTTTTCGTGTCGCTAGAGGCGCTTTTGTCGCAGGTGTAAATTGTCATTGTCAAACGTCAGATTATTCGTGGTGAGGTATTAAACAAATTTTTATTGTGTTAGAGAAACTCTTGAGATACTGAGAATTTGCAAAACAAGTATCCGCAAATTGTATGTACCTTATTCTGAGATTATTATACGAATGAATGTATTTGTGTTATTGCAGGGTTCTGTAATGTCGGCAATGTCATTGGTTATCTACAAAATGTTTCTGTAGTAATAGAAAATGTTAATTTCAACAACACTATTCAAATTAAAAGTTCTTACCTCACAATGCATTACATATTTCGATTAAATATCCGATTTCCAATGTTTATAAACCACTGATGACACCTCTCTTCAACATTTGATATGAAAAAAAAATGTATTCTATTTTTATTATGATGACAATTAATTGCACAGCAACAAGGCTTTATCTGTGGTAAATTCTCAGTTTATTTTATTTTCTTTAACATACCAAAATTAAAAACTGGTGAATACCAATGTGACATTTGACACCTGCAACAGCAGCGCCTCTAGCGACACTATAAATCATTACTGTTGCTTGCTGTTGCTTTTTAAGGCCAAGATGGCCGCCATGTCGGTACTTTAGTATATCTACTGGCTTTGGCAGTTTAATGCGATCAGCGCCATGCGCCATCTCTTGATACTTGAAAATCCCAATAGGGAATGCGGCGTCTAATTTGGTCTGAGCATATGCTACTATGTGATTGACATGTGACATTGTTTTGACTTAACTTATTATATTATATTGAGTTTATTTTAGGTGCTATATGATTTTAATTTAGTAGATTTGTTACTTTTATAATGAAACGTCAGAATCATATCATATCCCATGTCAGATACGGACCCTGCAGGTCTACCTTGATTCCGAAAAATAAAATTGTTACTTATAGCAGATGTTTTTTTCCACTCAGCTGATTTTGACAGTTGTCAACGTGACGTGCATGTACACTATAATCAAACAAAACAACATATTTCTTGGTGCGTTCGGGTATAGGAATCTTTTTGCTCTTTTAGCTCTAAATGCACTTTTTGTGTTCGGGTATTCAATTTGGAGTGAAAAGTACTTTTATAAAAGCGATCGAATATTTCGAAGTAGATCAAAAAGAACTCGCTCCATAAGTCACACCTCTAAACGAGGGAACGCCAGAGTAGACATGCGCAATGTGAATTTTGTCTTGTTACACATGATATTCGCTGATTGTGAAGCTCAGATCACGGCTTCAAATATCATTAATTTTGTGTGCAAAATGGATAATAATAATAAAAAAGAAACATGTATTTTAGAAATATTTAAGTTATTTTAAAAGATAACTCCACTCCAACTCCTTTCGAGTGTGGACTGATTCTGAACGTACCCTGGTTGAGGTCAATGTTGCCAATAGTTATTACAAAAAAGACATGATGACAAAGTACGATGATATCATCATTAGTACTTGTCAAGTTATAAAACTTTGCAAGTGTTCAACAAAACTTTTATAAACTGTTGGTGAACTGTTGTTTATTGATATCATATAAAATTTATCTCAGCATAATGGAATGGGTAAAGACAACATTTTTCAGCCGAAGTTATTCAAAAAGTTACGATGAAACAAACGGCTTAACCTTCAACGATGTAGCACTTCCAGAAGAAATAATTTTAATGATTTTAAGCAACTTAGATCTATCAGCAATTCGTAAAACTAGATTGGTTTGTAAGAGGTGGAATGAATTTATACAATCGCATCATTTCTGGCGATTGAAACTAGCTCAAAAGCACATACATATTAAAAACAAACACCCGTGGTACGCTTATTACACTTGTTACGCAATGTTTGATAAGAATTTACTACAAAACGGTAATGGAGAAGAAAAATTTAATATTTGGAAAAACATTGAGAATGGAGGAGACGGCTGGAAGATAGAAGATCCGCCTGCAGGAGCAGACGAGCTTCCAAAAAATGTACCAGAGTTTCATAATAAAACTAGTTGCTTTTCTACTTCGTATGGTACATGCAAAAAGCTACAAGTTATAGATGTAAGGAATAATCCTGTACTTAAAGAAGTTTTAAATGAATGTCAGCCTACAATCTATATTAGCGAATGGTGCGTAATGCAAATAATCACAAAACATATAAATATATTGGGTGTGTCAGCTTTTAAAGAAACCAAAATAAATGACGGTTTATGTTTAACCGAAATTAAGAACGTAAATTTTAAAACGGTTTTTGTTTAAAAACCAGTTTACTCTTTATTTAACCTGTTTTTATAACGGTTAGCTTAACAGGTTAATAAGATCATCCAGGAATAGAATTCTTGTTTATATGCGTAATATTTTTCTATACTCGTCGTAACAGATTATTTTGTCATTCATTTTAGTAAAAAATTAGTTACTTTTATTACAGCTAAAACACTTAATAAGATTGAATAAACTGCACTTTTTCCTTCCTAGGACTAGTTTTAATTTATTTTTATTAATGGTTACCCTACCCGTTATTTAATAAATAAAATATCGGTTTCGCTTAACTTTTAAATACCTCTCGATTGATAATATACTTTTTCCAACATATAATTTCAAAATGGAGTTTGCCTATTAGAAGGTACACCACCTGTAAAACGATATTGCATTTCGCAGAATGAATAGAATGTGTTACTGAAAATTATTAGGTATTAATTTAATATTGTTAATAGGTTTGCTGCTAGATTTGACTGTGGCTGTTACTACAAATTAGGCGTGAGATTATATGATGAAAATGGGGATTTAATTCATGAAAAAGAAGAGAGTAGGACTGTGAGGCAATGGGAAGGAAAAGCATGGGAAAAAGTAAGTTAGTTTTCCACAATAATTTTACATATCTATTACTGTGAATAAATACTTGTTCTTTTATTTTATGGTTCCGCATCATATTTTATTAAAGACAAATTCTCAGAAATTTTCTAAACACATTTAATTTTCTTTTACTGTACAGGTGTCTCATTTTCGATGTTTTTTTAAGGTATCTCGGGTAATATTAATGATAGAGCGAAATCGTTTGCACATTGCAGGGTCAACTTTTCGAGAAAAGTTTAATAGGCACCAAAGGAATTTTCGATCTTCTTTTGTTTCTGAGCTACAGGCAAAAACTCGTTTTTCGCTCATTTTGAAAATATATCATATCTTATTTATTATGATAGTTAGAGAAATAATGTTTTTACAAAAATTTTACCGTTTTTTAAAGAGAATAAAATGGCGTAATTAGATTTTTTGAAAACTTAATAATTCTCGAGATATAACACAAACTTATGATTTTTTAAATGGGAACCTATATTGAAAATAGTCTCGCAATTTTGCTTATTTTATAAGCTTTTCAATGATATATAACAAGTCTACATTCGTTTGTTTTAAACATTAATAAAAGACGAATTATTAATTTATTGAGGTGAGAATATAATTCATGAGTCACGTGACATGTTTTCCGCCAATCAACATTCAGAATCTCCATAGTTACATGTCTATCACAGCGATGATAAAAAACAAAGAAATTATCACCGTATTTATATTCGTTACTAAGGGATTTGTTTCCTTTATTTGACATTGACAGTTAATTTTGAGTATAAAAATGTGCGACATTCGTTGGGTTGATATCAGGAACGATGAAAATAATAAAGCAATTGTCAAATTAACCATATTGTAATACAATATATTAAAAGTTAGGTTAACAGCACACACAATGTCACAAAAATTCATTATATTCTCTCTTTAAATATAAGCTCGTGATATGATTAATAATCGAAGATATTGCTCGTAAAACCGAAGCAGCACATTTCACTCGTCCTTCGGACTCGTGAAATCTGCAACTCGGTTTTACTCGAAAATATCATCGATGATAATCATATCACTTGTTATATTACGTATGAAAATATTGGAAATTATCAAGAAACAAATGAAAAAATTCATTACAAATCATCATTTGTTTATTTTGATTCAATATCTATTAATTTTGTTCTCAAAATTATTCTTAACCAATTATTTTTGGGTTAGTTAAATTACTATTTATCGACGTTACAGTTGGCTTTGACACAATCCGATCAAAATGGTTTAATATGCTTTTGAAGTTAATAAATTGAAAAAATGAGTAAAACTGAATCAAAAACCATTAGAAATATGCAAATGATGATCTGGAATAGATTTTTTCATTTGTTTCTTAATAATTTCCAATATTTTCACCCCAATAAATTAATAATTCGTCTTTTATTAATGTTTAAAACAAAAGAATGTAGACTTGTTATATATCATTGAAAAGCTTACAAAATACGCAAAAAATTAGATTATTTTCAACATAGGTTCCCATTTAAAAAATAATAAGTTTGTGTTATATCTCGAGAATTATTAAGTTTTCAAAAAATCTAATTACGCCATTTTATCCTATTTAAAAAACGGTAAAATTTTTGTAAAAACATTTTTTCTTTAACTATCATAATAAATAAGATATGAGATATTTTCAAAATGAGCGAAAAAGTTTTTGCCTGTAGCTCAGAAACAAAAGAAGACCGAAAATTCCTGTGGTGACTATTAAACAATTCTGGGAAAGTTGACCCTGGAATGTGCAAATATATTACCCGAGATACCTTAAAAAAAACATCGAAAATGAGACATTCTGTACAGTTTTAATTTTCTTTTTCAAAATCGTATTTGAAATATGAAGCAGGAATTCCATATTTCAGTAATAATTTTATTTGTATTTTACACATTTTAATATTAATATCTTTAAAGCGAGATTCCAACTATTCGTGCCTTAATTTTTTTGTTTGTTTTAGGTGGAATTAAAGTGTGACAAATACGGACAAGATGTCTGCTTCATCGAATTCTATCACGAAGGAAGTGACACTCAATTTTGGGCCGGAAATTACGGTAGTAAAATGGCGGGAGGTGTAGTGAAACTACTGTTTGATTTTATCTAATTTTGGTTATTTAATAGTAACTATGTGCTTTACAACTATTTACAATCAACTTCTTATTACGGCTGTGATGAAATACTTACGTTCCCAAAAATTGTTTTAATAATTTTATTTTGCTTTTAAAGAAAATAATCTTAAGTTTAAACTCTATACAGCATGTAGTTGAATGAATATATTTATTTCACATAAATTGCATTTTTTGTATTTTCATTTAAATGAGATTTTCTATAATTTACAAACTACATACACAAGATGTCCCAAAACGTACCGGCAATATTTCAAAGATGAATTCTAGAACTTATTTAGAGCCGAAATGTCCATATAAACATATGTTTTAAACGTAACTGTTAACGAGTTATAGCGTTAGCGGTTATAATTTTTTAAAATATTAAATTTTTTGTCATTTTGACATCTGTTTCATGTGACCCTAAAGATAAAAATCTAATGGAGTATCCGGCGAACGACGTTCAAATGTTAACAAACAAAAGACGTGATCATGGCAACTAGATTAGTATTTCAGAAATCCATTAATCTCAAATTTTAGCCACATAAAATTTGAAATAACTCGTGAAAGTTTACGTTTAGGACATATGTTTATATGAACTTTTCGACTCTAAATAAGTTCTGGGATTTATCCCTGAAATATTGCCGGTACGTTTTGGGACAGCCTGTATAAATAACATTAAAAAAATATGTAATTTCCAAATTATACATATTTCAAATAAAAAAATATTTTCGTGTTAAACGAGTATGTATGCTATTGTTTTGTAAAATGTACAAGGTTCCAGTAGCCTTCCAAGTCTTTGAGTTGTTATAAATTACATACTGCATATTAATTTTAATATAATTAAATGCAAATTAAATAGTGCTGTATTGTTTTATGATTATGAATAATAATGTAATCAAACTGAATTCATCTGCGAGGACGTGTAAACATGGAGTTCAGGCTTCTAGTTATAAACACACGGTTGATAGTTACTTCTAATGATATGTAACATCTGCACAAGTGTAGATGGTCTGTGTTCTACACCTACACCTAAGCTTGTAACTTATTTTAACAGTAACATATTTCGATTATCTCTTATAACGCCATGCTCATGCCGTCTTCACAACATACTTATTTTATGTACCTATTTGAAGTTTGAACATTATTTTTAGAAATAAAAAATAAATAATTTCTGTTGTTACTTTTATGGAAATAAATTTATTTTGATTCTTTAATATGTACTTTATGAATGTCATATGCCACTTTATGGATGTCATAAAGTACTTCTTTATAACGTCCAAATGAGTTTCATAAAGTACATATTGAAGAACCAAAACAGAAATTCCTAAAAATGAAATAACGTATTATATTTTTAAATATTTTGTACCAAAAGTATCAAAGTAGAAAAAATAGTATAAAATACACGTTTATAAGACATTTCAGCACAATTGCCCCTTAGAAAACTCGCGGCAAACCGCTCGTTTCTAAGAAAGACTCATGCGTTAAAACATGTCTTATGAAACTTGTATTTTAATGTATTATTTCAATAACATATAAGCAAATATACCAAATACGACTATGTACATTGTTTTATTTTATAATTTATATTCATTGCTTAATATAAATTACATTGTATAAATTTTGTATAAAGTGAAAATATAAATTAATTAACGAGTATACGCTTGTACCGTAACGCTTGTTATACAGTAGAAATAAGTAATGTAATGTGCAGCGCCCACTGTCGCCGCAGCGATGAGCGAGTGTCTATTTTTAGCGATGACGCAATAGCCACGGAGGGTCGTGCGTTGTCAACAGAACCTGTATAATTACTCGGGTGACGTATTCTATTGTAATTAATATTTTTATCTGGAATAGTGTTCTAGAAATTTCTCGAATAAAAACGCCGGAGTATATAAGCACTGTTAGCGAAGGCATTGGACAGTCTGATATAAAGGGCAAATCTATTTTGCTGACCAGCACAAAAAAAAACTTGCTGACTGGCTATTTAGAATTAATGGAATTGCTTTAAAATCAGTAATCTACCTAAGAACAACAATGGTCATCTTCCTGTAACGTATCAATCTTGTGCTCTTCTTCAGAGAAGTACTTTACTCTAGTGAAATATAACACAATTTTGCTGACTGGCTATTAAGAATTAATAGAATTGCTTTAAAATCAGTAATCTACCTAAGAACAACAATGGTCATCTTCTTGTAACGTATCAATCTTGTGCTCTCCTTCAGAGAGGTACTTTACTCTAGTGAAATATAACAAATGTTCGCTGACTGGCTATTTAGTATAACTGGAATTGCTTTGAAATCAGTAATCTACCTTAGAACAACAATGGTCATCTTTCTGTAACGTATCAATCTTGTGCTCTCCTTCAGAGAGGTACTTGACTCTAGTGAAATATAACAAAATTTTGCTGACTGGCCATTTAGAATTAATGAAATTGCTTCAAAATTAGTAATCTACCTAAAAACAACAATGGTCAACTTCCTGTAACGTATCAATCTTGTGCTCTCCTTCAGAGAAGTACTTTACTCTAGTGAAATATAACAAAATTTTGCTGACTGGCTATTTAGAATTAATGGAATTGCTTTAAAATCAGTAATCTACCTTAGAACAACAATGGTCAGCTTCCTGTAACGTATCAATCTTGTGCTCTTCTTCAGAGAGGTACTTTACTCTAGTGAAATATAACAAAAATTTGCTGACTGGCCATTAAGAATTAATGGAATTGCTTCAAAATCAGTAATCTACCTTAAAATAACAATGGTCGTCTTCCTGCAACGTATCAATCTTGTGCTCTCTGTCAGAGAGGTACTTTCCTCTAGTGAAATATAACAAAATTTTGCTGACTGACTATTTAGAATTAATGGAATTGCTTCAAAATTAGTAATCTACCGAAAAACAACAATCGTCATCTTCCTGTAACGTATCAATCTTGTGCTCTCTTTCAGAGAGGTACTTTACTCTAGTGAAATATAACAAAATTTTGCTGACTGGCTATTTAGAAAAACTGGAATTGCTTTAAAATTAGTAATCTGTATTAAAACATAAATGGTCATCTTCCTGTAACGTATCAATCTTGTGCTCTCTTTCAGAGAGGTACTCTAGTGAAATATAACAAAATTTTGCTGACTGACTATTTAGAATTAATAGAATTGCTTCAAAATTAGTAATCTACCGAAAAACAACAATGGTCATCTTCCTGTAACGTATCAATCTTGTGCTCTCTTTCAGAGAGGTACTTTACTCTAGTGAAAAATAACAAAATTTTGCTGATTGACTATTTAGATTTAATAGAATTGCTTCAAAATTAGTAATCTATCGAAAAACAACAATGGTCATCTTCCTGTAACGTATCAATCTTGTGCTCTCTTTCAGAGAGGTACTTTACTCTAGTGAAATATAACAAAATTTTGCTGATTGACTATTTAGAATTAATAGAATTGCTTCAAAATTAGTAATCTACCGAAAAAACAACAATGGTCATCTTCTTGTAACGTATCAATCTTGTGCTCTTTTTCAGAGAGGTACTTTACTCTAGTGAAATATAACAAAATTTTGCTGACTAGCTATTTAGAATAACTGGAATTGCTTTAAAATGAGTAATCTGTAATAAAACATAAAAGGTCATCTTCCTGTAACGTATCAATCTTGTGCTCTCCTTCAGAGAAGTACTTTACTCTAGTGAAATATAACAAAATTTTGCTGACTGGCCATTTAGAATTAATGAAATTGCTTCAAAATTAGTAATCTACCTAAAAACAACAATGGTCAACTTCCTGTAACGTATCAATCTTGTGCTCTCCTTCAGAGAAGTACTTTACTCTAGTGAAATATAACAAAATTTTGCTGACTGACTATTTAGAATTAATAGAATTGCTTCAAAATTAGTAATCTACCGAAAAAACAACAATGGTCATCTTCCTGTAACGTATCAATCTTGTGCTCTCTTTCAGAGAGGTACTTGACTCTAGTGAAATATAACAAAATTTTGCTGACTGGCCATTTAGAATTAATGAAATTGCTTCAAAATTAGTAATCTACCTAAAAACAACAATGGTCAACTTCCTGTAACGTATCAATCTTGTGCTCTCCTTCAGAGAAGTACTTTACTCTAGTGAAATATAACAAAATTTTGCTGACTGGCTATTTAGAATTAATGGAATTGCTTTAAAATCAGTAATCTACCTTAGAACAACAATGGTCAGCTTCCTGTAACGTATCAATCTTGTGCTCTTCTTCAGAGAGGTACTTTACTCTAGTGAAATATAACAAAAATTTGCTGACTGGCCATTAAGAATTAATGGAATTGCTTCAAAATCAGTAATCTACCTTAAAATAACAATGGTCGTCTTCCTGCAACGTATCAATCTTGTGCTCTCTGTCAGAGAGGTACTTTCCTCTAGTGAAATATAACAAAATTTTGCTGACTGACTATTTAGAATTAATGGAATTGCTTCAAAATTAGTAATCTACCGAAAAACAACAATCGTCATCTTCCTGTAACGTATCAATCTTGTGCTCTCTTTCAGAGAGGTACTTTACTCTAGTGAAATATAACAAAATTTTGCTGACTGGCTATTTAGAAAAACTGGAATTGCTTTAAAATTAGTAATCTGTATTAAAACATAAATGGTCATCTTCCTGTAACGTATCAATCTTGTGCTCTCTTTCAGAGAGGTACTCTAGTGAAATATAACAAAATTTTGCTGACTGACTATTTAGAATTAATAGAATTGCTTCAAAATTAGTAATCTACCGAAAAACAACAATGGTCATCTTCCTGTAACGTATCAATCTTGTGCTCTCTTTCAGAGAGGTACTTTACTCTAGTGAAAAATAACAAAATTTTGCTGATTGACTATTTAGATTTAATAGAATTGCTTCAAAATTAGTAATCTATCGAAAAACAACAATGGTCATCTTCCTGTAACGTATCAATCTTGTGCTCTCTTTCAGAGAGGTACTTTACTCTAGTGAAATATAACAAAATTTTGCTGATTGACTATTTAGAATTAATAGAATTGCTTCAAAATTAGTAATCTACCGAAAAAACAACAATGGTCATCTTCTTGTAACGTATCAATCTTGTGCTCTTTTTCAGAGAGGTACTTTACTCTAGTGAAATATAACAAAATTTTGCTGACTAGCTATTTAGAATAACTGGAATTGCTTTAAAATGAGTAATCTGTAATAAAACATAAAAGGTCATCTTCCTGTAACGTATCAATCTTGTGCTCTCTTTCAGAGAGGTACTTTACTCTAGTGAAAAATAACAAAATTTTGCTGATTGACTATTTAAAATTAATAGAATTGCTTCAAAATTAGTAATCTATCGAAAAACAACAATGGTCATCTTCCTGTAACGTATCAATCTTGTGCTCTCTTTCAGAAAGGTACTTTACTCTAGTGAAAAATAACAAAATTTTGCTGATTGACTATTTAGAATTAATAGAATTGCTTCAAAATTAGTAATCTATCGAAAAACTACAATGGTCATCTTCCTGTAACGTATCAATCTTGTGCTCTCTTTCAGAGAGGTACTTTACTCTAGTGAAATATAACAAAATTTTGCTGACTGGCTATTTAGAAAAACTGGAATTGCTTTAAAATTAGTAATCTGTATTAAAACATAAATGGTCATCTTCCTGTAACGTATCAATCTTGTGCTCTCTTTCAGAGAGGTACTTTAATCTAGTGAAATATAACAAAATTTTGCTGACTGGCTATTTAGAATAACTGGAATTGCTTTAAAATGAGTAATCTGTAATAAAACATAAAAGGTCATCTTCCTGTAACGTATCAATCTTGTGCTCTCTTTCAGAGAGGTACTTTACTCTAGTGAAATATAACAAAATTTTGCTGATTGACTATTTAGAATTAATAGAATTGCTTCAAAATTAGTAATCTACCGAAAAACAACAATGGTCATCTTCCTGTAACGTATCAATCTTGTGCTCTCTTTCAGAGACGTACTTTACTCTAGTGAAATATAACAAAATTTTGCTGACTGGCTATTTAGAATAACTGGAATTGCTTTAAAATTAGTAATCTGTATTAAAACATAAATGGTCATCTTCCTGTAACGTATCAATCTTGTGCTCTCTTTCAGAGAGGTACTTTACTCTAGTGAAATATAACAAAATTTTGCTGACTGGCTATTTAGAATAACTGGAATTGCTTTAAAATTAGTAATCTGTATTAAAACATAAATGGTCATCTTCCTGTAACGTATCAATCTTGTGCTCTCTTTCAGAGAGGTACTTTACTCTAGTGAAATATAACAAAATTTTGCTGACTGGCTATTTAGAATAACTGGAATTGCTTTAAAATTAGTAATCTGTATCAAAACATAAATGGTCATCTTCCTGTAACGTATCAATCTTGTGCTCTCTTTCAGAGAGGTACTTTACTCTAGTGAAATATAACAAAATTTTGCTGACTGGCTATTTAGAATAACTGGAATTGCTTTAAAATTAGTAATCTGTATTAAAACATAAATGGTCATCTTCCTGTAACGTATCAATCTTGTGCTCTCTTTCAGAGAGGTACTTTACTCTAGTGAAATATAACAAAATTTTGCTGACTGGCTATTTAGAATAACTGGAATTGCTTTAAAATTAGTAAACTGACTATTTAGAATTAATAGAATTGCTTCAAAATTAGTAATCTACCGAAAAACAACAATGGTCATCTTCCTGTAACGTATCAATCTTGTGCTCTCTTTCAGAGAGGTACTTTACTCTAGTGAAATATAACAAAATTTTGCTGACTGGCTATTTAGAATTAATAGAATTGCTTCAAAATTAGTAATCTACCGAAAAACAACAATGGTCATCTTCCTGTAACGTATCAATCTTGTGCTCTCTTTCAGAGAGGTACTTTACTCTAGTGAAATATAACAAAATTTTGCTGACTGACTATTTAGAATTAATAGAATTGCTTCAAAATTAGTAATCTACCGAAAAACAACAATGGTCATCTTCCTGTAACGTATCAATCTTGTGCTCTCTTTCAGAGAGGTACTTTACTCTAGTGAAATATAACAAAATTTTGCTGACTGACTATTTAGAATTAATAGAATTGCTTCAAAATTAGTAATCTACCGAAAAACAACAATGGTCATCTTCCTGTAACGTATCAATCTTGTGCTCTCTTTCAGAGAGGTACTTTACTCTAGTGAAATATAACAAAATTTTGCTGACTAGCTATTTAGAATAACTGGAATTGCCTTAAAATTAGTAATCTGTATTAAAACATAAATGGTCATCTTCCTGTAACGTATCAATCTTGTGCTCTCTTTCAGAGAGGTACTTTACTCTAGTGAAATATAACAAAATTTTGCTGACTGATTATTTAGAATTAATAGAATTGTTTCAAAATTAGTAATCTACCGAAAAACAACAATGGTCATCTTCCTGTAACGTATCAATCTTGTGCTCTCTTTCAGAGAGGTACTTTACTCTAGTGAAAAATAACAAAATTTTGCTGATTGACTATTTAGAATTAATAGAATTGCTTCAAAATTAGTAATCTACCGAAAAAACAACAATGGTCATCTTCTTGTAACGTATCAATCTTGTGCTCTCTTTCAGAGAGGTACTTTACTCTAGTGAAATATAACAAAATTTTGCTGACTGATTATTTAGAATTAATAGAATTGTTTCAAAATTAGTAATCTATCGAAAAACAACAATGGTCATCTTCCTGTAACGTATCAATCTTGTGCTCTTTTTCAGAGAGGTACTTTACTCTAGTGAAATATAACAAAATTTTGCTGACTGATTATTTAGAATTAATAGAATTGTTTCAAAATTAGTAATCTACTGAAAAACAACAATGGTCATCTTCCTGTAACGTATCAATCTTGTGCTCTCTTTCAGAGAGGTACTTTACTCTAGTGAAATATAACAATATTTTGCTGACTGATTATTTAGAATTAATAGAATTGTTTCAAAATTAGTAATCTACCGAAAAACAACAATGGTCATCTTCCTGTAACGTATCAATCTTGTGCTCTCTTTCAGAGAGGTACTTTACTCAAGTGAAATATAACAAAATTTTGCTGACTGGCTATTTAGAATAACTGGAATTGCTTTAAAATTAGTAATCTGTATTAAAACATAAATGGTCATCTTCCTGTAACATATCAATCTTGTGCTCTCTTTCAGAGAGGTACTTTACTCTAGTGAAAAATAACAAAATTTTGCTGATTGACTATTTAGAATTAATAGAATTGCTTCAAAATTAGTAATCTACCGAAAAAACAACAATGGTCATCTTCTTGTAACGTATCAATCTTGTGCTCTCTTTCAGAGAGGTACTTTACTCTAGTGAAATATAACAAAATTTTGCTGACTGATTATTTAGAATTAATAGAATTGTTTCAAAATTAGTAATCTACCGAAAAACAACAATGGTCATCTTCCTGTAACGTATCAATCTTGTGCTCTCTTTCAGAGAGGTACTTTACTCTAGTGAAATATAACAAAATTTTGCTGACTGGCTATTTAGAATAACTGGAATTGCTTTAAAATTAGTAATCTGTATTAAAACATAAATGGTCATCTTCCTGTAACGTATCAATCTTGTGCTCTCTTTCAGAGAGGTACTTTACTCTAGTGAAATATAACAAAATTTTGCTGACTGATTATTTAGAATTAATAGAATTGTTTCAAAATTAGTAATCTATCGAAAAACAACAATGGTCATCTTCCTGTAACGTATCAATCTTGTGCTCTTTTTCAGAGAGGTACTTTACTCTAGTGAAATATAACAAAATTTTGCTGACTGATTATTTAGAATTAATAGAATTGTTTCAAAATTAGTAATCTACCGAAAAACAACAATGGTCATCTTCCTGTAACGTATCAATCTTGTGCTCTCTTTCAGAGAGGTACTTTACTCTAGTGAAATATAACAAAATTTTGCTGACTGGCTATTTAGAATAAATGGAATTGCTTTAAAATTAGTAATCTGTATTAAAACATAAATGGTCATCTTCCTGTAACGTATCAATCTTGTGCTCTCTTTCAGAGAGGTACTTTACTCTAGTGAAATATAACAAAATTTTGCTGACTGGCTATTTAGAATAACTGGAATTGCTTTAAAATTAGTAATCTGTATCAAAACATAAATGGTCATCTTCCTGTAACGTATCAATCTTGTGCTCTCTTTCAGAGAGGTACTTTACTCTAGTGAAATATAACAAAATTTTGCTGACTGGCTATTTAGAATAACTGGAATTGCTTTAAAATTAGTAATCTGTATTAAAACATAAATGGTCATCTTCCTGTAACGTATCAATCTTGTGCTCTCTTTCAGAGAGGTACTTTACTCTAGTGAAAAATAACAAAATTTTGCTGATTGACTATTTAGAATTAATAGAATTGCTTCAAAATTAGTAATCTACCGAAAAAACAACAATGGTCATCTTCTTGTAACGTATCAATCTTGTGCTCTCTTTCAGAGAGGTACTTTACTCTAGTGAAATATAACAAAATTTTGCTGACTGATTATTTAGAATTAATAGAATTGTTTCAAAATTAGTAATCTATCGAAAAACAACAATGGTCATCTTCCTGTAACGTATCAATCTTGTGCTCTTTTTCAGAGAGGTACTTTACTCTAGTGAAATATAACAAAATTTTGCTGACTGATTATTTAGAATTAATAGAATTGTTTCAAAATTAGTAATCTACCGAAAAACAACAATGGTCATCTTCCTGTAACGTATCAATCTTGTGCTCTCTTTCAGAGAGGTACTTTACTCTAGTGAAATATAACAAAACTTTGTTGACTGATTATTTAGAATTAATAGAATTGTTTCAAAATTAGTAATCTACCGAAAAACAACAATGGTCATCTTCCTGTAACGTATCAATCTTGTGCTCTCTTTCAGAGAGGTACTTTACTCTAGTGAAATATAACAAAATTTTGCTGACTGGCTATTTAGAATAACTGGAATTGCTTTAAAATTAGTAATCTGTATCAAAACATAAATGGTCATCTTCCTGTAACGTATCAATCTTGTGCTCGCTTTCAGAGAGGTACTTTACTCTAGTGAAATATAACAAAATTTTGCTGACTGGCTATTTAGAATAACTGGAATTGCTTTAAAATTAGTAATCTGTATTAAAACATAAATGGTCATCTTCCTGTAACGTATCAATCTTGTGCTCTCTTTCAGAGAGGTACTTTACTCTAGTGAAAAATAACAAAATTTTGCTGATTGACTATTTAGAATTAATAGAATTGTTTCAAAATTAGTAATCTACCGAAAAACAACAATGGTCATCTTCCTGTAACGTATCAATCTTGTGCTCTCTTTCAGAGAGGTACTTTACTCTAGTGAAATATAACAAAACTTTGTTGACTGATTATTTAGAATTAATAGAATTGTTTCAAAATTAGTAATCTACCGAAAAACAACAATGGTCATCTTCCTGTAACGTATCAATCTTGTGCTCTCTTTCAGAGAGGTACTTTACTCTAGTGAAATATAACAAAATTTTGCTGACTGATTATTTAGAATTAATAGAATTGCTTCAAAATTAGTAATCTACCGAAAAACAACAATGGTCATCTTCCTGTAACGTATCAATCTTGTGCTCTCTTTCAGAGAGGTACTTTACTCTAGTGAAATATAACAAAATTTTGCTGACTGATTATTTAGAATTAATAGAATTGCTTCAAAATTAGTAATCTACCGAAAAACAACAATGGTCATCTTCCTGTAACGTATCAATCTTGTGATCTCTTTCAGAGAGGTACTTTACTCTAGTGAAATATAACAAAATTTTGCTGACTATTTAGAATAAATAGAATTGCTTCAAAATTAGTAATCTACTGAAAAACAACAATGGTCATCTTCCTGTAACGTATCAATCTTGTGATCTCTTTCAGAGAGGTACTTTACTCTAGTGAAATATAACAAAATTTTGCTGACTGATTATTTAGAATTAATAGAATTGCTTCAAAATTAGTAATCTACCGAAAAACAACAATGGTCATCTTCCTGTAACGTATCAATCTTGTGCTCTCTTTCAGAGAGGTACTTTACTCTAGTGAAATATAACAAAATTTTGCTGACTGATTATTTAGAATTAATAGAATTGCTTCAAAATTAGTAATCTACCGAAAAACAACAATGGTCATCTTCCTGTAACGTATCAATCTTGTGATCTCTTTCAGAGAGGTACTTTACTCTAGTGAAATATAACAAAATTTTGCTGACTGATTATTTAGAATTAATAGAATTGCTTCAAAATTAGTAATCTACCGAAAAACAACAATGGTCATCTTCCTGTAACGTATCAATCTTGTGATCTCTTTCAGAGAGGTACTTTACTCTAGTGAAATATAACAAAATTTTGCTGACTATTTAGAATAAATAGAATTGCTTCAAAATTAGTAATCTACTGAAAAACAACAATGGTCATCTTCCTGTAACGTATCAATCTTGTGCTCTCTTTCAGAGAGGTACTTTACTCTAGTGAAATATAACAATATTTTGCTGACTGATTATTTAGAATTAATAGAATTGTTTCAAAATTAGTAATCTACCGAAAAACAACAATGGTCATCTTCCTGTAACGTATCAATCTTGTGCTCTCTTTCAGAGAGGTACTTTACTCAAGTGAAATATAACAAAATTTTGCTGACTGGCTATTTAGAATAACTGGAATTGCTTTAAAATTAGTAATCTGTATTAAAACATAAATGGTCATCTTCCTGTAACGTATCAATCTTGTGCTCTCTTTCAGAGAGGTACTTTACTCTAGTGAAAAATAACAAAATTTTGCTGATTGACTATTTAGAATTAATAGAATTGCTTCAAATTTAGTAATCTACCGAAAAAACAACAATGGTCATCTTCTTGTAACGTATCAATCTTGTGCTCTCTTTCAGAGAGGTACTTTACTCTAGTGAAATATAACAAAATTTTGCTGACTGATTATTTAGAATTAATAGAATTGTTTCAAAATTAGTAATCTATCGAAAAACAACAATGGTCATCTTCCTGTAACGTATCAATCTTGTGCTCTTTTTCAGAGAGGTACTTTACTCTAGTGAAATATAACAAAATTTTGCTGACTGATTATTTAGAATTAATAGAATTGTTTCAAAATTAGTAATCTACCGAAAAACAACAATGGTCATCTTCCTGTAACGTATCAATCTTGTGCTCTCTTTCAGAGAGGTACTTTACTCTAGTGAAATATAACAAAACTTTGTTGACTGATTATTTAGAATTAATAGAATTGTTTCAAAATTAGTAATCTACCGAAAAACAACAATGGTCATCTTCCTGTAACGTATCAATCTTGTGCTCTCTTTCAGAGAGGTACTTTACTCTAGTGAAATATAACAAAACTTTGTTGACATTATTTAGAATTAATAGAATTGTTTCAAAATTAGTAATCTATCGAAAAACAACAATGGTCATCTTCCTGTAACGTATCAATCTTGTGCTCTCTTTCAGAGAGGTACTTTACTCTAGTGAAATATAACAAAATTTTGCTGACTGGCTATTTAGAATAACTGGAATTGCTTCAAAATTAGTAATCTACCGAAAAAACAACAATGGTCATCTTCTTGTAACGTATCAATCTTGTGCTCTTTTTCAGAGAGGTACTTTACTCTAGTGAAATATAACAAAATTTTGCTGATTGACTATTTAGAATTAATAGAATTGCTTCAAAATTAGTAATCTACCGAAAAACAACAATGGTCATCTTCCTGTAACGTATCAATCTTGTGCTCTCTTTCAGAGAGGTACTTTACTCTAGTGAAATATAACAAAATTTTGCTGACTGATTATTTAGAATTAATAGAATTGCTTCAAAATTAGTAATCTACCGAAAAACAACAATGGTCATCTTCCTGTAACGTATCAATCTTGTGCTCTCTTTCAGAGAGGTACTTTACTCTAGTGAAATATAACAAAATTTTGCTGACTGATTATTTGGAATTAATAGAATTGCTTCAAAATTAGTAATCTACCGAAAAACAACAATGGTCGTCTTCCTGTAACGTATCAATCTTGTGATCTCTTTCAGAGAGGTACTTTACTGTAGTGAAATATAACAAAATTTTGCTGACTATTTAGAATAAATAGAATTGCTTCAAAATTAGTAATCTACCGAAAAACAACAATGGTCATCTTCCTGTAACGTATCAATCTTGTGCTCTCTTTCAGAGAGGTACTTTACTCTAGTGAAATATAACAAAATTTTGCTGACTGATTATTTGGAATTAATAGAATTGCTTCAAAATTAGTAATCTACCGAAAAACAACAATGGTCATCTTCCTGTAACGTATCAATCTTGTGATCTCTTTCAGAGAGGTACTTTACTCTAGTGAAATATAACAAAACTTTGCTGACTGATTATTTAGAATTAATAGAATTGTTTCAAAATTAGTAATCTACCGAAAAACAACAATGGTCATCTTCCTGTAACGTATCAATCTTGTGCTCTCTTTCAGAGAGGTACTTTACTCTAGTGAAATATAACAAAATTTTGCTGACTGGCTATTTAGAATAACTGGAATTGCTTTAAAATTAGTAATCTGTATTAAAACATAAATGGTCATCTTCCTGTACCGTATCAATCTTGTGCTCTCTTTCAGAGAGGTACTTTACTCTAGTGAAATATAACAAAATTTTGCTGACTGGCTATTTAAAATAAATGGAATTGCTTTAAAATTAGTAATCTGTATTAAAACATAAATGGTCATCTTCCCGTAACGTATCAATCTTGTGCTCTCTTTCAGAGAGGTACTTTACTCTAGTGAAATATAACAAAATTTTGCTGACTGGCTATTTAGAATAACTGGAATTGCTTTAAAATTAGTAATCTGGATTAAAACATAAATGGTCATCTTCCTGTAACGTATCAATCTTGTGCTCTCTTTCAGAGAGGTACTTTACTCTAGTGAAATATAACAAAATTTTGCTGACTGGCTACTTAGAATAACTGGAATTGCTTTAAATTTAGTAATCTGTATTAAAACATAAATGGTCATCTTCCTGTAACGTATCAATTTTGTGCTCTCTATCAGAGAGGTACTCTAGTGAAATATAACAAAATTTTGCTGACTGACTATTTAGAATTAATAGAATTGCTTCAAAATTAGTAATCTATCGAAAAACAACAATGGTCATCTTCCTGTAACGTATCAATCTTGTGCTCTCTTTCAGAGAGGTACTTTACTCTAGTGAAATATAACAAAATTTTGCTGACTGATTATTTAGAATTAATAGAATTGTTTCAAAATTGTAATCTACCGAAAAACAACAATGGTCACCTTCCTGTAACGTATTAATCTTGTGCTCTCTTTCAGAGAGGTACTTTACTCTAGTGTAATATAACAAAATTTTGCTGACTGGCTATTTAGAATAACTGGAATTGCTTTAAAATTAGTAATCTGTATTAAAACATAAATGGTCATCTTCCTGTAACGTAGCAATCTTGTGCTCTCTTTCAGAGAGGTACTTTACTCTAGTGAAAAATAACAAAATTTTGCTGATTGACTATTTAGAATTAATAGAATTGCTTCAAAATTAGTAATCTATCGAAAAACAACAATGGTCATCTTCCTGTAACGTATCAATCTTGTGCTCTTTTTCAGAGAGGTACTTTACTCTAGTGAAATATAACAAAATTTTGCTGACTGATTATTTAGAATTAATAGAATTGTTTCAAAATTAGTAATCTACCGAAAAACAACAATGGTCATCTTCCTGTAACGTATCAATCTTGTGCTCTCTTTCAGAGAGGTACTTTACTCTAGTGAAATATAACAAAATTTTGCTGACTGGCTATTTAGAATAACTGGAATTGCTTCAAAATTAGTAATCTACCGAAAAAAGAACAATGGTCATCTTCTTGTAACGTATCAATCTTGTGCTCTTTTTCAGAGAGGTACTTTACTCTAGTGAAATATAACAAAATTTTGCTGATTGACTATTTAGAATTAATAGAATTGCTTCAAAATTAGTAATCTACCGAAAAAACAACAATGGTCATCTTCTTGTAACGTATCAATCTTGTGCTCTCTTTCAGAGAGGTACTTTACTCTAGTGAAAAATAACAAAATTTTGCTGATTGACTATTTAGAATTAATAGAATTGCTTCAAAATTAGTAATCTATCGAAAAACAACAATGGTCATCTTCCTGTAACGTATCAATCTTGTGCTCTTTTTCAGAGAGGTACTTTACTCTAGTGAAATATAACAAAATTTTGCTGACTGATTATTTAGAATTAATAGAATTGTTTCAAAATTAGTAATCTACCGAAAAACAACAATGGTCACCTTCCTGTAACGTATCAATCTTGTGCTCTCTTTCAGAGAGGTACTTTACTCTAGTGAAATATAACAAAACTTTGCTGACTGATTATTTAGAATTAATAGAATTGTTTCAAAATTAGTAATCTACCGAAAAACAACAATGGTCATCTTCCTGTAACGTATCAATCTTGTGCTCTCTTTCAGAGAGGTACTTTGCTCTAGTGAAATATAACAAAATTTTGCTGACTGGCTATTTAGAATAACTGGAATTGCTTCAAAATTAGTAATCTACCGTAAAAAGAACAATGGTCATCTTCTTGTAACGTATCAATCTTGTGCTCTTTTTCAGAGAGGTACTTTACTCTAGTGAAATATAACAAAATTTTGCTGATTGACTATTTAGAATTAATAGAATTGCTTCAAAATTAGTAATCTACTGAAAAAACAACAATGGTCATCTTCCTGTAACGTATCAATCTTGTGCTCTCTTTCAGAGAGGTACTTTACTCTAGTGAAATATATCAAAATTTTGCTGATTGACTATTTAGAATTAATAGAATTGCTTCAAAATTAGTAATCTACCGAAAAGCAACAATGGTCATGTTCCTGTAACGTATCAATCTTGTGCTCTCTTTCAGAGAGGTACTTTACTCTAGTGAAATATAACAAAATTTTGCTGACTGGCTATTTAGAATAACTGGAATTGCTTTAAAATTAGTAATCTGTGTTAAAACATAAATCGTCATCTTCCTGTTACGTATCAATCTTGTGCTCTCTTTCAGAGAGGTACTTTACTCTAGTGAAATATAACAAAATTTTGCTGACTGGCTATTTAGAATAACTGGAATTGCTTTAAAATTAGTAATCTGTGTTAAAACATAAATCGTCATCTTCCTGTTACGTATCAATCTTGTGCTCTCTTTCAGAGAGGTACTTTACTCTAGTGAAATATAACAAAATTTTGCTGACTGGCTATTTAGAATAACTGGAATTGCTTTAAAATTAGTAATCTGTGTTAAAACATAAATGGTCATCTTCCTGTAACGTATCAATCTTGTGCTCTCTTTCAGAGAGGTACTTTACTCTAGTGAAATATAACAAAATTTTGCTGACTGATTATTTAGAATTAATAGAATTGTTTCAAAATTAGTAATCTACCGAAAAACAACAATGGTCATCTTCCTGTAACGTATCAATCTTGTGCTCTCTTTCAGAGAGGTACTTTACTCTAGTGAAATATAACAAAATTTTGCTGACTGGCTATTTAGAATAACTGGAATTGCTTCAAAATTAGTAATCTACCGAAAAAAGAACAATGGTCATCTTCTTGTAACGTATCAAACTTGTGCTCTTTTTCAGAGAGGTACTTTACTCTAGTGAAATATAACAAAATTTTGCTGATTGACTATTTAGAATTAATAGAATTGCTTCAAAATTAGTAATCTACCGAAAAAACAACAATGGTCATCTTCTTGTAACGTATCAATCTTGTGCTCTCTTTCAGAGAGGTACTTTACTCTAGTGAAATATATCAAAATTTTGCTGATTGACTATTTAGAATTAATAGAATTGCTTCAAAATTAGTAATCTACCGAAAAACAACAATGGTCATGTTCCTGTAACGTATCAATCTTGTGCTCTCTTTCAGAGAGGTACTTTACTCTAGTGAAATATAACAAAATTTTGCTGACTGGCTATTTAGAATAACTGGAATTGCTTTAAAATTAGTAATCTGTGTTAGAACATAAATGGTCATCTTCCTGTAACGTATCAATCTTGTGCTCTCTTTCAGAGAGGTACTTTACTCTAGTGAAATATAACAAAATTTTGCTGACTGGCTATTTAGAATAACTGGAATTGCTTTAAAATTAGTAATCTGTATTAAAACATAAATGGTCATCTTCCTGTAACGTATCAATCTTGTGCTCTCTTTGAGAGAGGTACTTTACTCTAGTGAAATATAACAAAATTTTGCTGACTGACTATTTAGAATTAATAGAATTGCTTCAAAATTAGTAATCTACCGAAAAACAACAATGGTCATCTTCCTGTAACGTATCAATCTTGTGCTCTCTTTGAGAGAGGTACTTTACTCTAGTGAAATATATCAAAATTTTGCTGACTGACTATTTAGAATTAATAGAATTGCTTCAAAATTAGTAATCTACCGAAAAATAACAATGGTCATCTTCCTGTAACGTATCAATCTTGTGCTCTCTTTCAGAGAGGTACTTTACTCTAGTGAAATATAACAAAATTTTGCTGACTGGCTATTTAGAATAACTGGAATTGCTTTAAAATTAGTAATCTGTGTTAAAACATAAATGGTCATCTTCCTGTAACGTATCAATCTTGTGCTCTCTTTCAGAGAGGTACTTTACTCTAGTGAAATATAACAAAATTTTGCTGACTATTTAGAATAAATAGAATTGCTTCAAAATTAGTAATCTACCGAAAAACAACAATGGTCATCTTCCTGTAACGTATCAATCTTGTGCTCTCTTTCAGAGAGGTAGTTTACTCTAGTGAAATATAACAAAATTTTGCTGACTGGCTATTTAGAATAACTGGAATTGCTTTAAAATTAGTAATCTGTATTAAAACATAAATGGTCATCTTCCCGTAACGTATCAATCTTGTGCTCTCTTTCAGAGAGGTACTTTACTCTAGTGAAATATAACAAAATTTTGCTGACTATTTAGAATAAATAGAATTGCTTCAAAATTAGTAATCTACCGAAAAACAACAATGGTCATCTTCCTGTAACGTATCAATCTTGTGCTCTCTTTCAGAGAGGTACTTTACTCTAGTGAAATATAACAAAATTTTGCTGACTATTTAGAATAAATAGAATTGCTTCAAAATTAGTAATCTACCGAAAAACAACAATGGTCATCTTCCTGTAACGTATCAATCTTGTGCTCTCTTTCAGAGAGGTACTTTACTCTAGTGAAATATAACAAAATTTTGCTGACTGGCTATTTAGAATAACTGGAATTGCTTTAAAATTAGTAATCTGTATTAAAACATAAATGGTCATCTTCCCGTAACGTATCAATCTTGTGATCTCTTTCAGAGAGGTACTTTACTCTAGTGAAATATAACAAAATTTTGCTGACTATTTAGAATAAATAGAATTGCTTCAAAATTAGTAATCTACCGAAAAACAACAATGGTCATCTTCCTGTAACGTATCAATCTTGTGCTCTCTTTCAGAGAGGTACTTTACTCTAGTGAAATATAACAAAATTTTGCTGACTATTTAGAATAAATAGAATTGCTTCAAAATTAGTAATCTACCGAAAAACAACAATGGTCATCTTCCTGTAACGTATCAATTTTGTGCTCTCTTTCAGAGAGGTACTTTACTCTAGTGAAATATAACAAAATTTTGCTGACTATTTAGAATAAATAGAATTGCTTCAAAATTAGTAATCTACCGAAAAACAACAATGGTCATCTTCCTGTAACGTATCAATCTTGTGCTCTCTTTCAGAGAGGTACTTTACTCTAGTGAAATATAACAAAATTTTGCTGACTATTTAGAATAAATAGAATTGCTTCAAAATTAGTAATCTACCGAAAAACAACAATGGTCATCTTCCTGTAACGTATCAATCTTGTGCTCTCTTTCAGAGAGGTACTTTACTCTAGTGAAATATAACAAAATTTTGCTGACTATTTAGAATAAATAGAATTGCTTCAAAATTAGTAATCTACCGAAAAACAACAATGGTCATCTTCCTGTAACGTATCAATCTTGTGCTCTCTTTCAGAGAGGTACTTTACTCTAGTGAAATATAACAAAATTTTGCTGACTATTTAGAATAAATAGAATTGCTTCAAAATTAGTAATCTACCGAAAAACAACAATGGTCATCTTCCTGTAACGTATCAATCTTGTGCTCTCTTTCAGAGAGGTACTTTACTCTAGTGAAATATAACAAAATTTTGCTGACTATTTAGAATAAATAGAATTGCTTCAAAATTAGTAATCTACCGAAAAACAACAATGGTCATCTTCCTGTAACGTATCAATCTTGTGCTCTCTTTCAGAGAGGTACTTTACTCTAGTGAAATATAACAAAATTTTGCTGACTATTTAGAATAAATAGAATTGCTTCAAAATTAGTAATCTACCGAAAAACAACAATGGTCATCTTCCTGTAACGTATCAATCTTGTGCTCTCTTTCAGAGAGGTACTTTACTCTAGTGAAATATAACAAAATTTTGCTGACTATTTAGAATAAATAGAATTGCTTCAAAATTAGTAATCTACCGAAAAACAACAATGGTCATCTTCCTGTAACGTATCAATCTTGTGCTCTCTTTCAGAGAGGTACTTTACTCTAGTGAAATATAACAAAATTTTGCTGACTATTTAGAATAAATAGAATTGCTTCAAAATTAGTAATCTACCGAAAAACAACAATGGTCATCTTCCTGTAACGTATCAATCTTGTGCTCTCTTTCAGAGAGGTACTTTACTCTAGTGAAATATAACAAAATTTTGCTGACTATTTAGAATAAATAGAATTGCTTCAAAATTAGTAATCTACCGAAAAACAACAATGGTCATCTTCCTGTAACGTATCAATCTTGTGCTCTCTTTCAGAGAGGTACTTTACTCTAGTGAAATATAACAAAATTTTGCTGACTATTTAGAATAAATAGAATTGCTTCAAAATTAGTAATCTACCGAAAAACAACAATGGTCATCTTCCTGTAACGTATCAATCTTGTGCTCTCTTTCAGAGAGGTACTTTACTCTAGTGAAATATAACAAAATTTTGCTGACTATTTAGAATAAATAGAATTGCTTCAAAATTAGTAATCTACCGAAAAACAACAATGGTCATCTTCCTGTAACGTATCAATCTTGTGCTCTCTTTCAGAGAGGTACTTTACTCTAGTGAAATATAACAAAATTTTGCTGACTATTTAGAATAAATAGAATTGCTTCAAAATTAGTAATCTACCGAAAAACAACAATGGTCATCTTCCTGTAACGTATCAATCTTGTGCTCTCTTTCAGAGAGGTACTTTACTCTAGTGAAATATAACAAAATTTTGCTGACTATTTAGAATAAATAGAATTGCTTCAAAATTAGTAATCTACCGAAAAACAACAATGGTCATCTTCCTGTAACGTATCAATCTTGTGCTCTCTTTCAGAGAGGTACTTTACTCTAGTGAAATATAACAAAATTTTGCTGACTATTTAGAATAAATAGAATTGCTTCAAAATTAGTAATCTACCGAAAAACAACAATGGTCATCTTCCTGTAACGTATCAATCTTGTGCTCTCTTTCAGAGAGGTACTTTACTCTAGTGAAATATAACAAAATTTTGCTGACTATTTAGAATAAATAGAATTGCTTCAAAATTAGTAATCTACCGAAAAACAACAATGGTCATCTTCCTGTAACGTATCAATCTTGTGCTCTCTTTCAGAGAGGTACTTTACTCTAGTGAAATATAACAAAATTTTGCTGACTATTTAGAATAAATAGAATTGCTTCAAAATTAGTAATCTACCGAAAAACAACAATGGTCATCTTCCTGTAACGTATCAATCTTGTGCTCTCTTTCAGAGAGGTACTTTACTCTAGTGAAATATAACAAAATTTTGCTGACTGGCTATTTAGAATAACTGGAATTGCTTTAAAATTAGTAATCTGTATTAAAACATAAATGGTCATCTTCCCGTAACGTATCAATCTTGTGCTCTCTTTCAGAGAGGTACTTTACTCTAGTGAAATATAACAAAATTTTGCTGACTATTTAGAATAAATAGAATTGCTTCAAAATTAGTAATCTACCGAAAAACAACAATGGTCATCTTCCTGTAACGTATCAATCTTGTGCTCTCTTTCAGAGAGGTCCTTTACTCTAGTGAAATATAACAAAATTTTGCTGACTGGCTATTTAGAATAACTGGAATTGCTTTAAAATTAGTAATCTGTATTAAAACATAAATGGTCATCTTCCCGTAACGTATCAATCTTGTGCTCTCTTTCAGAGAGGTACTTTACTCTAGTGAAATATAACAAAATTTTGCTGACTATTTAGAATAAATAGAATTGCTTCAAAATTAGTAATCTACCGAAACGTATCAATCTTGTGCTCTCTTTCAGAGAGGTACTTTACTCTAGTGAAATATAACAAAATTTTGCTGACTATTTAGAATAAATAGAATTGCTTCAAAATTAGTAATCTACCGAAAAACAACAATGGTCATCTTCCTGTAACGTATCAATCTTGTGCTCTCTTTCAGAGAGGTACTTTACTCTAGTGAAATATAACAAAATTTTGCTGACTATTTAGAATAAATAGAATTGCTTCAAAATTAGTAATCTACCGAAAAACAACAATGGTCATCTTCCTGTAACGTATCAATCTTGTGCTCTCTTTCAGAGAGGTACTTTACTCTAGTGAAATATAACAAAATTTTGCTGACTATTTAAAATAAATAGAATTGCTTCAAAATTAGTAATCTACCGAAAAACAACAATGGTCATCTTCCTGTAACGTATCAATCTTGTGCTCTCTTTCAGAGAGGTACTTTACTCTAGTGAAATATAACAAAATTTTGCTGACTATTTAGAATAAATAGAATTGCTTCAAAATTAGTAATCTACCGAAAAACAACAATGGTCATCTTCCTGTAACGTATCAATCTTGTGCTCTCTTTCAGAGAGGTACTTTACTCTAGTGAAATATAACAAAATTTTGCTGACTATTAAGAATAAATAGAATTGCTTCAAAATTAGTAATCTACCGAAAAACAACAATGGTCATGTTCCTGTAACGTATCAATCTTGTGCTCTCTTTCAGAGAGGTACTTTACTCTAGTGAAATATAACAAAATTTTGCTGACTATTTAGAATAAATAGAATTGCTTCAAAATTAGTAATCTACCGAAAAACAACAATGGTCATCTTCCTGTAACGTATCAATCTTGTGCTCTCTTTCAGAGAGGTACTTTACTCTAGTGAAATATAACAAAATTTTGCTGACTATTTAGAATAAATAGAATTGCTTCAAAATTAGTAATCTACCGAAAAACAACAATGGTCATCTTCCTGTAACGTATCAATCTTGTGCTCTCTTTCAGAGAGGTACTTTACTCTAGTGAAATATAACAAAATTTTGCTGACTATTTAGAATAAATAGAATTGCTTCAAAATTAGTAATCTACCGAAAAACAACAATGGTCATCTTCCTGTAACGTATCAATCTTGTGCTCTCTTTCAGAGAGGTACTTTACTCTAGTGAAATATAACAAAATTTTGCTGACTATTTAGAATAAATAGAATTGCTTCAAAATTAGTAATCTACCGAAAAACAACAATGGTCATCTTCCTGTAACGTATCAATCTTGTGCTCTCTTTCAGAGAGGTACTTTACTCTAGTGAAATATAACAAAATTTTGCTGACTATTTAGAATAAATAGAATTGCTTCAAAATTAGTAATCTACCGAAAAACAACAATGGTCATCTTCCTGTAACGTATCAATCTTGTGCTCTCTTTCAGAGAGGTACTTTACTCTAGTGAAATATAACAAAATTTTGCTGACTGGCTATTTAGAATAACTGGCATTGCTTTAAAATTAGTAATCTGTATTAAAACATAAATGGTCATCTTCCCGTAACGTATCAATCTTGTGCTCTCTTTCAGAGAGGTACTTTACTCTAGTGAAATATAACAAAATTTTGCTGACTATTTAGAATAAATAGAATTGCTTCAAAATTAGTAATCTACCGAAAAACAACAATGGTCATCTTCCTGTAACGTATCAATCTAGTGCTCTCTTTCAGAGAGGTACTTTACTCTAGTGAAATATAACAAAATTTTGCTGACTGGCTATTTAGAATAACTGGAATTGCTTTAAAATTAGTAATCTGTATTAAAACATAAATGGTCATCTTCCCGTAACGTATCAATCTTGTGCTCTCTTTCAGAGAGGTACTTTACTCTAGTGAAATATAACAAAATTTTGCTGACTGGCTATTTAGAATAACTGGAATTGCTGTAAAATTAGTAATCTGGATTAAAACATAAATGGTCATCTTCCTGTAACGTATCAATCTTGTGCTCTCTATCAGAGAGGTACTCTAGTGAAATATAACAAAATTTTGCTGACTGACTATTTAGAATTAATAGAATTGCTTCAAAATTAGTAATCTATCGAAAAACTACAATGGTCATCTTCCTGTAACGTATCAATCTTGTGCTCTCTTTCAGAGAGGTACTTTACTCTAGTGAAATATAACAAAATTTTGCTGACTATTTAGAATAAATAGAATTGCTTCAAAATTAGTAATCTACCGAAAAACAACAATGGTCATCTTCCTGTAACGTATCAATCTTGTGCTCTCTTTCAGAGAGGTACTTTACTCTAGTGAAATATAACAAAATTTTGCTGACTATTTAGAATAAATAGAATTGCTTCAAAATTAGTAATCTACCGAAAAACAACAATGGTCATCTTCCTGTAACGTATCAATCTTGTGCTCTCTTTCAGAGAGGTACTTTACTCTAGTGAAATATAACAAAATTTTGCTGACTATTTAGAATAAATAGAATTGCTTCAAAATTAGTAATCTACCGAAAAACAACAATGGTCATCTTCCTGTAACGTATCAATCTTGTGCTCTCTTTCAGAGAGGTACTTTACTCTAGTGAAATATAACAAAATTTTGCTGACTATTTAGAATAAATAGAATTGCTTCAAAATTAGTAATCTACCGAAAAACAACAATGGTCATCTTCCTGTAACGTATCAATCTTGTGCTCTCTTTCAGAGAGGTACTTTACTCTAGTGAAATATAACAAAATTTTGCTGACTATTTAGAATAACTGGAATTGCTTTAAAATTAGTAATCTGTATTAAAACATAAATGGTCATCTTCCCGTAACGTATCAATCTTGTGATCTCTTTCAGAGAGGTACTTTACTCTAGTGAAATATAACAAAATTTTGCTGACTATTTAGAATAAATAGAATTGCTTCAAAATTATTAATCTACCGAAAAACAACAATGGTCATCTTACTGTAACGTATCAATCTTGTGCTCTCTTTCAGAGAGGTACTTTACTCTAGTGAAATATAACAAAATTTTGCTGACTGGCTATTTAGAATAACTGGAATTGCTTTAAAATTAGTAATCTGTATTAAAACATAAATGGTCATCTTCCCGTAACGTATCAATCTTGTGCTCTCTTTCAGAGAGGTACTTTACTCTAGTGAAATATAACAAAATTTTGCTGACTGGCTATTTAGAATAACTGGAATTGCTGTAAAATTAGTAATCTGGATTAAAACATAAATGGTCATCTTCCTGTAACGTATCAATCTTGTGCTCTCTATCAGAGAGGTACTCTAGTGAAATATAACAAAATTTTGCTGACTGACTATTTAGAATTAATAGAATTGCTTCAAAATTAGTAATCTATCGAAAAACTACAATGGTCATCTTCCTGTAACGTATCAATCTTGTGCTCTCTTTCAGAGAGGTACTTTACTCTAGTGAAATATAACAAAATTTTGCTGACTATTTAGAATAAATAGAATTGCTTCAAAATTAGTAATCTACCGAAAAACAACAATGGTCATCTTCCTGTAACGTATCAATCTTGTGCTCTCTTTCAGAGAGGTACTTTACTCTAGTGAAATATAACAAAATTTTGCTGACTATTTAGAATAAATAGAATTGCTTCAAAATTAGTAATCTACCGAAAAACAACAATGGTCATCTTCCTGTAACGTATCAATCTTGTGCTCTCTTTCAGAGAGGTACTTTACTCTAGTGAAATATAACAAAATTTTGCTGACTATTTAGAATAAATAGAATTGCTTCAAAATTAGTAATCTACCGAAAAACAACAATGGTCATCTTCCTGTAACGTATCAATCTTGTGCTCTCTTTCAGAGAGGTACTTTACTCTAGTGAAATATAACAAAATTTTGCTGACTATTTAGAATAAATAGAATTGCTTCAAAATTAGTAATCTACCGAAAAACAACAATGGTCATCTTCCTGTAACGTATCAATCTTGTGCTCTCTTTCAGAGAGGTACTTTACTCTAGTGAAATATAACAAAATTTTGCTGACTATTTAGAATAACTGGAATTGCTTTAAAATTAGTAATCTGTATTAAAACATAAATGGTCATCTTCCCGTAACGTATCAATCTTGTGATCTCTTTCAGAGAGGTACTTTACTCTAGTGAAATATAACAAAATTTTGCTGACTATTTAGAATAAATAGAATTGCTTCAAAATTATTAATCTACCGAAAAACAACAATGGTCATCTTCCTGTAACGTATCAATCTTGTGCTCTCTTTCAGAGAGGTACTTTACTCTAGTGAAATATAACAAAATTTTGCTGACTATTTAGAATAAATAGAATTGCTTCAAAATTAGTAATCTACCGAAAAACAACAATGGTCATCTTCCTGTAACGTATCAATCTTGTGCTCTCTTTCAGAGAGGTACTTTACTCTAGTGAAATATAACAAAATTTTGCTGACTATTTAGAATAAATAGAATTGCTTCAAAATTAGTAATCTACCGAAAAACAACAATGGTCATCTTCCTGTAACGTATCAATCTTGTGCTCTCTTTCAGAGAGGTACTTTACTCTAGTGAAATATAACAAAATTTTGCTGACTATTTAGAATAAATAGAATTGCTTCAAAATTAGTAATCTACCGAAAAACAACAATTGTCATCTTCCTGTAACGTATCAATCTTGTGCTCTCTTTCAGAGAGGTACTTTACTCTAGTGAAATATAACAAAATTTTGCTGACTATTTAGAATAAATAGAATTGCTTCAAAATTAGTAATCTACCGAAAAACAACAATGGTCATCTTCCTGTAACGTATCAATCTTGTGCTCTCTTTCAGAGAGGTACTTTACTCTAGTGAAATATAACAAAATTTTGCTGACTGACTATTTAGAATTAATAGAATTGCTTCAAAATTAGTAATCTACCGAAAAACAACAATGGTCATCTTCCTGTAACGTATCAATCTTGTGCTCTCTTTCAGAGAGGTACTTTACTCTAGTGAAATATAACAAAATTTTGCTGACTATTTAGAATAAATAGAATTGCTTCAAAATTAGTAATCTACCGAAAAACAACAATGGTCATCTTCCTGTAACGTATCAATCTTGTGCTCTCTTTCAGAGAGGTCCTTTACTCTAGTGAAATATAACAAAATTTTGCTGACTGGCTATTTAGAATAACTGGAAAAGCTTTAAAATTAGTAATCTGTATTAAAACATAAATGGTCATCTTCCCGTAACGTATCAATCTTGTGCTCTCTTTCAGAGAGGTACTTTACTCTAGTGAAATATAACAAAATTTTGCTGACTATTTAGAATAAATAGAATTGCTTCAAAATTAGTAATCTACCGAAAAACAACAATGGTCATCTTCCTGTAACGTATCAATCTTGTGCTCTCTTTCAGAGAGGTACTTTACTCTAGTGAAATATAACAAAATTTTGCTGACTATTTAGAATAAATAGAATTGCTTCAAAATTAGTAATCTACCGAAAAACAACAATGGTCATCTTCCTGTAACGTATCAATCTTGTGCTCTCTTTCAGAGAGGTACTTTACTCTAGTGAAATATAACAAAATTTTGCTGACTATTTAGAATAAATAGAATTGCTTCAAAATTAGTAATCTACCGAAAAACAACAATGGTCATCTTCCTGTAACGTATCAATCTTGTGCTCTCTTTCAGAGAGGTACTTTACTCTAGTGAAATATAACAAAATTTTGCTGACTATTTAGAATAAATAGAATTGCTTCAAAATTAGTAATCTACCGAAAAACAACAATGGTCATCTTCCTGTAACGTATCAATCTTGTGCTCTCTTTCAGAGAGGTACTTTACTCTAGTGAAATATAACAAAATTTTGCTGACTATTTAGAATAAATAGAATTGCTTCAAAATTAGTAATCTACCGAAAAACAACAATGGTCATCTTCCTGTAACGTATCAATCTTGTGCTCTCTTTCAGAGAGGTACTTTACTCTAGTGAAATATAACAAAATTTTGCTGACTATTTAGAATACATAGAATTGCTTCAAAATTAGTAATCTACCGAAAAACAACAATGGTCATCTTCCAGTAACGTATCAATCTTGTGCTCTCTTTCAGAGAGGTACTTTACTCTAGTGAAATATAACAAAATTTTGCTGACTATTTAGAATAAATAGAATTGCTTCAAAATTAGTAATCTACCGAAAAACAACAATGGTCATCTTCCTGTAACGTATCAATCTTGTGCTCTCTTTCAGAGAGGTACTTTACTCTAGTGAAATATAACAAAATTTTGCTGACTATTTAGAATAAATAGAATTGCTTCAAAATTAGTAATCTACCGAAAAACAACAATGGTCATCTTCCTGTAACGTATCAATCTTGTGCTCTCTTTCAGAGAGGTACTTTACTCTAGTGAAATATAACAAAATTTTGCTGACTATTTAGAATAAATAGAATTGCTTCAAAATTAGTAATCTACCGAAAAACAACAATGGTCATCTTCCTGTAACGTATCAATCTTGTGCTCTCTTTCAGAGAGGTACTTTACTCTAGTGAAATATAACAAAATTTTGCTGACTATTTAGAATAAATAGAATTGCTTCAAAATTAGTAATCTACCGAAAAACAACAATGGTCATCTTCCTGTAACGTATCAATCTTGTGCTCTCTATCAGAGAGGTACTCTAGTGGAATATAACAAAATTTTGCTGACTGACTATTTAGAATTAATAGAATTGCTTCAAAATTAGTAATCTATCGAAAAACAACAATGGTCATCTTCCTGTAACGTATCAATCTTGTGCTCTCTTTCAGAGAGGTACTTTACTCCAGTGAAATATAACAAAATTTTGCTGACTGATTATTTAGAATTAATAGAATTGTTTCAAAATTAGTAATTTACCGAAAAACAACAATGGTCATCTCCCTGTAACGTATCAATCTTGTGCTCTCTTTCAGAGAGGTACTTTACTCTAGTGAAATATAACAAAATTTTGCTGACTGGCTATTTAGAATAACTGGAATTGCTTTAAAATTAGTAATCTGTATTAAAACATAAATGGTCATCTTCCCGTAACGTATCAATCTTGTGCTCTCTTTCAGAGAGGTACTTTACTCTAGTGAAATATAACAAAATTTTGCTGACTGGCTATTTAGAATAACTGGAATTGCTTTAAAATTAGTAATCTGGATTAAAACATAAATGGTCATCTTCCTGTAACGTATCAATCTTGTGCTCTCTATCAGAGAGGTACTCTAGTGAAATATAACAAAATTTTGCTGACTGACTATTTAGAATTAATAGAATTGCTTCAAAATTAGTAATCTATCGAAAAACAACAATGGTCATCTTCCTGTAACGTATCAATCTTGTGCTCTCTTTCAGAGAGGTACTTTACTCTAGTGAAATATAACAAAATTTTGCTGACTGATTATTTAGAATTATTAGAATTGTTTCAAAATTAGTAATCTACCGAAAAACAACAATGGTCACCTTCCTGTAACGTATCAATCTTGTGCTCTCTTTCAGAGAGGTACTTTACTCTAGTGAAATATAACAAAATTTTGCTGACTGGCTATTTAGAATAACTGGAATTGCTTTAAAATTAGTAATCTGTATTAAAACATAAATAGTCATCTTCCTGTAACGTATCAATCTTGTGCTCTCTTTCAGAGAGGTACTTTACTCTAGTGAAATATAACAAAATTTTGCTGACTGATTATTTAGAATTAATAGAATTGTTTCAAAATTAGTAATCTACCGAAAAACAACAATGGTCATCTTCCTGTAACGTATCAATCTTGTGCTTTTTTTCAGAGAGGTACTTTTCTCTAGTGAAATATAACAAAATTTTGCTGACTGGCTATTTAGAATAACTGGAATTGCTTTAAAATTAGTAATCTGTATTAAAACATAAATGGTCATCTTCCCGTAACGTATCAATCTTGTGCTCTCTTTCAGAGAGGTACTTTACTCTAGTGAAATATAACAAAATTTTGCTGACTGGCTATTTAGAATAACTGGAATTGCTTTAAAATTAGTAATCTGGATTAAAACATAAATGGTCATCTTCCTGTAACGTATCAATCTTGTGCTCTCTATCAGAGAGGTACTCTAGTGAAATATAACAAAATTTTGCTGACTGACTATTTAGAATTAATAGAATTGCTTCAAAATTAGTAATCTATCGAAAAACAACAATGGTCATCTTCCTGTAACGTATCAATCTTGTGCTCTCTTTCAGAGAGGTACTTTACTCTAGTGAAATATAACAAAATTTTGCTGACTGGCTATTTGGAATTGCTTTAAAATTAGTAATCTGTATTAAAACATAAATGGTCATCTTCCCGTAACGTATCAATCTTGTGCTCTCTTTCAGAGAGGTACTTTACTCTAGTGAAATATAACAAAATTTTGCTGACTGGCTATTTAGAATAACTGGAATTGCTTTAAAATCAGTAATCTGTGTTAAAACATAAATGGTCATCTTCATGTAACGTATCAATCTTGTGCTCTCTTTCAGAGAGGTACTTTACTCCAGTGAAATATAACAAAATTTTGCTGACTGATTATTTAGAATTAATAGAATTGTTTCAAAATTAGTAATTTACCGAAAAACAACAATGGTCATCTTCCTGTAACGTATCAATCTTGTGCTCTCTTTCAGAGAGGTACTTTACTCTAGTGAAATATAACAAAATTTTGCTGACTGGCTATTTAGAATAACTGGAATTGCTTTAAAATTAGTAATCTGTATTAAAACATAAATGGTCATCTTCCCGTAACGTATCAATCTTGTGATCTCTTTCAGAGAGGTACTTTACTCTAGTGAAATATAACAAAATTTTGCTGACTATTTAGAATAAATAGAATTGCTTCAAAATTAGTAATCTACCGAAAAACAACAATGGTCATCTTCCTGTAACGTATCAATCTTGTGCTCTCTTTCAGAGAGGTACTTTACTCTAGTGAAATATAACAAAATTTTGCTGACTATTTAGAATAAATAGAATTGCTTCAAAATTAGTAATCTACCGAAAAACAACAATGGTCATCTTCCTGTAACGTATCAATCTTGTGCTCTCTTTCAGAGAGGTACTTTACTCTAGTGAAATATAACAAAATTTTGCTGACTATTTAGAATAAATAGAATTGCTTCAAAATTAGTAATCTACCGAAAAACAACAATGGTCATCTTCCTGTAACGTATCAATCTTGTGCTCTCTTTCAGAGAGGTACTTTACTCTAGTGAAATATAACAAAATTTTGCTGACTGGCTATTTAGAATAACTGGAATTGCTTTAAAATTAGTAATCTGGATTAAAACATAAATGGTCATCTTCCTGTAACGTATCAATCTTGTGCTCTCTATCAGAGAGGTACTCTAGTGAAATATAACAAAATTTTGCTGACTGACTATTTAGAATTAATAGAATTGCTTCAAAATTAGTAATCCATCGAAAAACAACAATGGTCATCTTCCTGTAACGTATCAATCTTGTGCTCTCTTTCAGAGAGGTACTTTACTCTAGTGAAATATAACAAAATTTTGCTGACTATTTAGAATAAATAGAATTGCTTCAAAATTAGTAATCTACCGAAAAACAACAATGGTCATCTTCCCGTAACGTATCAATCTTGTGCTCTCTTTCAGAGAGGTACTTTACTCTAGTGAAATATAACAAAATTTTGCTGACTGGCTATTTAGAATAACTGGAATTGCTTTAAAATTAGTAATCTGTGTTAAAACATAAATGGTCATCTTCCTGTAACGTATCAATCTTGTGCTCTCTTTCAGAGAGGTACTTTACTCTAGTGAAATATAACAAAATTTTGCTGACTATTTAGAATAAATAGAATTGCTTCAAAATTAGTAATCTACCGAAAAACAACAATGGTCATCTTCCTGTAACGTATCAATCTTGTGCTCTCTTTCAGAGAGGTACTTTACTCTAGTGAAATATAACAAAATTTTGCTGACTATTTAGAATAACTGGAATTGCTTTAAAATTAGTAATCTGTATTAAAACATAAATGGTCATCTTCCCGTAACGTATCAATCTTGTGATCTCTTTCAGAGAGGTACTTTACTCTAGTGAAATATAACAAAATTTTGCTGACTATTTAGAATAAATAGAATTGCTTCAAAATTATTAATCTACCGAAAAACAACAATGGTCATCTTCCTGTAACGTATCAATCTTGTGCTCTCTTTCAGAGAGGTACTTTACTCTAGTGAAATATAACAAAATTTTGCTGACTATTTAGAATAAATAGAATTGCTTCAAAATTAGTAATCTACCGAAAAACAACAATGGTCATCTTCCTGTAACGTATCAATCTTGTGCTCTCTTTCAGAGAGGTACTTTACTCTAGTGAAATATAACAAAATTTTGCTGACTATTTAGAATAAATAGAATTGCTTCAAAATTAGTAATCTACCGAAAAACAACAATGGTCATCTTCCTGTAACGTATCAATCTTGTGCTCTCTTTCAGAGAGGTACTTTACTCTAGTGAAATATAACAAAATTTTGCTGACTATTTAGAATAAATAGAATTGCTTCAAAATTAGTAATCTACCGAAAAACAACAATGGTCATCTTCCTGTAACGTATCAATCTTGTGCTCTCTTTCAGAGAGGTACTTTACTCTAGTGAAATATAACAAAATTTTGCTGACTGGCTATTTAGAATAACTGGAATTGCTTTAAAATTAGTAATCTGGATTAAAACATAAATGGTCATCTTCCTGTAACGTATCAATCTTGTGCTCTCTATCAGAGAGGTACTCTAGTGAAATATAACAAAATTTTGCTGACTGACTATTTAGAATTAATAGAATTGCTTCAAAATTAGTAATCTATCGAAAAACAACAATGGTCATCTTCCTGTAACGTATCAATCTTGTGCTCTCTTTCAGAGAGGTACTTTACTCTAGTGAAATATAACAAAATTTTGCTGACTGGCTATTTGGAATTGCTTTAAAATTAGTAATCTGTATTAAAACATAAATGGTCATCTTCCCGTAACGTATCAATCTTGTGCTCTCTTTCAGAGAGGTACTTTACTCTAGTGAAATATAACAAAATTTTGCTGACTGGCTATTTAGAATAACTGGAATTGCTTTAAAATCAGTAATCTGTGTTAAAACATAAATGGTCATCTTCATGTAACGTATCAATCTTGTGCTCTCTTTCAGAGAGGTACTTTACTCCAGTGAAATATAACAAAATTTTGCTGACTGATTATTTAGAATTAATAGAATTGTTTCAAAATTAGTAATTTACCGAAAAACAACAATGGTCATCTTCCTGTAACGTATCAATCTTGTGCTCTCTTTCAGAGAGGTACTTTACTCTAGTGAAATATAACAAAATTTTGCTGACTGGCTATTTAGAATAACTGGAATTGCTTTAAAATTAGTAATCTGTATTAAAACATAAATGGTCATCTTCCCGTAACGTATCAATCTTGTGATCTCTTTCAGAGAGGTACTTTACTCTAGTGAAATATAACAAAATTTTGCTGACTATTTAGAATAAATAGAATTGCTTCAAAATTAGTAATCTACCGAAAAACAACAATGGTCATCTTCCTGTAACGTATCAATCTTGTGCTCTCTTTCAGAGAGGTACTTTACTCTAGTGAAATATAACAAAATTTTGCTGACTATTTAGAATAAATAGAATTGCTTCAAAATTAGTAATCTACCGAAAAACAACAATGGTCATCTTCCTGTAACGTATCAATCTTGTGCTCTCTTTCAGAGAGGTACTTTACTCTAGTGAAATATAACAAAATTTTGCTGACTATTTAGAATAAATAGAATTGCTTCAAAATTAGTAATCTACCGAAAAACAACAATGGTCATCTTCCTGTAACGTATCAATCTTGTGCTCTCTTTCAGAGAGGTACTTTACTCTAGTGAAATATAACAAAATTTTGCTGACTGGCTATTTAGAATAACTGGAATTGCTTTAAAATTAGTAATCTGGATTAAAACATAAATGGTCATCTTCCTGTAACGTATCAATCTTGTGCTCTCTATCAGAGAGGTACTCTAGTGAAATATAACAAAATTTTGCTGACTGACTATTTAGAATTAATAGAATTGCTTCAAAATTAGTAATCCATCGAAAAACAACAATGGTCATCTTCCTGTAACGTATCAATCTTGTGCTCTCTTTCAGAGAGGTACTTTACTCTAGTGAAATATAACAAAATTTTGCTGACTATTTAGAATAAATAGAATTGCTTCAAAATTAGTAATCTACCGAAAAACAACAATGGTCATCTTCCCGTAACGTATCAATCTTGTGCTCTCTTTCAGAGAGGTACTTTACTCTAGTGAAATATAACAAAATTTTGCTGACTGGCTATTTAGAATAACTGGAATTGCTTTAAAATTAGTAATCTGTGTTAAAACATAAATGGTCATCTTCCTGTAACGTATCAATCTTGTGCTCTCTTTCAGAGAGGTACTTTACTCTAGTGAAATATAACAAAATTTTGCTGACTATTTAGAATAAATAGAATTGCTTCAAAATTAGTAATCTACCGAAAAACAACAATGGTCATCTTCCTGTAACGTATCAATCTTGTGCTCTCTTTCAGAGAGGTACTTTACTCTAGTGAAATATAACAAAATTTTGCTGACTATTTAGAATAACTGGAATTGCTTTAAAATTAGTAATCTGTATTAAAACATAAATGGTCATCTTCCCGTAACGTATCAATCTTGTGATCTCTTTCAGAGAGGTACTTTACTCTAGTGAAATATAACAAAATTTTGCTGACTATTTAGAATAAATAGAATTGCTTCAAAATTATTAATCTACCGAAAAACAACAATGGTCATCTTCCTGTAACGTATCAATCTTGTGCTCTCTTTCAGAGAGGTACTTTACTCTAGTGAAATATAACAAAATTTTGCTGACTATTTAGAATAAATAGAATTGCTTCAAAATTAGTAATCTACCGAAAAACAACAATGGTCATCTTCCTGTAACGTATCAATCTTGTGCTCTCTTTCAGAGAGGTACTTTACTCTAGTGAAATATAACAAAATTTTGCTGACTATTTAGAATAAATAGAATTGCTTCAAAATTAGTAATCTACCGAAAAACAACAATGGTCATCTTCCTGTAACGTATCAATCTTGTGCTCTCTTTCAGAGAGGTACTTTACTCTAGTGAAATATAACAAAATTTTGCTGACTGGCTATTTAGAATAACTGGAATTGCTTTAAAATTAGTAATCTGTATTAAAACATAAATGGTCATCTTCCCGTAACGTATTAATCTTGTGCTCTCTTTCAGAGAGGTACTTTACTCTAGTGAAATATAACAAAATTTTGCTGACTATTTAGAATAAATAGAATTGCTTCAAAATTAGTAATCTACCGAAAAACAACAATGGTCATCTTCCTGTAACGTATCAATCTTGTGCTCTCTTTCAGAGAGGTACTTTACTCTAGTGAAATATAACAAAATTTTGCTGACTATTTAGAATAAATAGAATTGCTTCAAAATTAGTAATCTACCGAAAAACAACAATGGTCATCTTCCTGTAACGTATCAATCTTGTGCTCTCTTTCAGAGAGGTACTTTACTCTAGTGAAATATAACAAAATTTTGCTGACTATTTAGAATAAATAGAATTGCTTCAAAATTAGTAATCTACCGAAAAACAACAATGGTCATCTTCCTGTAACGTATCAATCTTGTGCTCTCTTTCAGAGAGGTACTTTACTCTAGTGAAATATAACAAAATTTTGCTGACTATTTAGAATAAATAGAATTGCTTCAAAATTAGTAATCTACCGAAAAACAACAATGGTCATCTTCCTGTAACGTATCAATCTTGTGCTCTCTTTCAGAGAGGTACTTTACTCTAGTGAAATATAACAAAATTTTGCTGACTATTTAGAATAAATAGAATTGCTTCAAAATTAGTAATCTACCGAAAAACAACAATGGTCATCTTCCTGTAACGTATCAATCTTGTGCTCTCTTTCAGAGAGGTACTTTACTCTAGTGAAATATAACAAAATTTTGCTGACTGGCTATTTAGAATAACTGGAATTGCTTTAAAATTAGTAATCTGTATTAAAACATAAATGGTCATCTTCCTGTAACGTATCAATCTTGTGCTCTCTTTCAGAGAGGTACTTTACTCTAGTGAAATATAACAAAATTTTGCTGACTGATTATTTAGAATTAATAGAATTGTTTCAAAATTAGTAATCTACCGAAAAACAACAATGGTCATCTTCCTGTAACGTATCAATCTTGTGCTTTTTTTCAGAGAGGTACTTTACTCTAGTGAAATATAACAAAATTTTGCTGACTGGCTATTTAGAATAACTGGAATTGCTTTAAAATTAGTAATCTGTATTAAAACATAAATGGTCATCTTCCCGTAACGTATCAATCTTGTGCTCTCTTTCAGAGAGGTACTTTACTCTAGTGAAATATAACAAAATTTTGCTGACTGGCTATTTAGAATAACTGGAATTGCTTTAAAATTAGTAATCTGGATTAAAACATAAATGGTCATCTTCCTGTAACGTATCAATCTTGTGCTCTCTATCAGAGAGGTACTCTAGTGAAATATAACAAAATTTTGCTGACTGACTATTTAGAATTAATAGAATTGCTTCAAAATTAGTAATCTATCGAAAAACAACAATGGTCATCTTCCTGTAACGTATCAATCTTATGCTCTCTTTCAGAGAGGTACTTTACTCTAGTGAAATATAACAAAATTTTGCTGACTGGCTATTTAGAATAACTGGAATTGCTTTAAAATTAGTAATCTGTATTAAAACATAAATGGTCATCTTCCCGTAACGTATCAATCTTGTGATCTCTTTCAGAGAGGTACTTTACTCTAGTGAAATATAACAAAATTTTGCTGACTATTTAGAATAAATAGAATTGCTTCAAAATTAGTAATCTACCGAAAAACAACAATGGTCATCTTCCTGTAACGTATCAATCTTGTGCTCTCTTTCAGAGAGGTACTTTACTCTAGTGAAATATAACAAAATTTTGCTGACTATTTAGAATAAATAGAATTGCTTCAAAATTAGTAATCTACCGAAAAACAACAATGGTCATCTTCCTGTAACGTATCAATCTTGTGCTCTCTTTCAGAGAGGTACTTTACTCTAGTGAAATATAACAAAATTTTGCTGACTATTTAGAATAAATAGAATTGCTTCAAAATTAGTAATCTACCGAAAAACAACAATGGTCATCTTCCTGTAACGTATCAATCTTGTGCTCTCTTTCAGAGAGGTACTTTACTCTAGTGAAATATAACAAAATTTTGCTGACTATTTAGAATAAATAGAATTGCTTCAAAATTAGTAATCTACCGAAAAACAACAATGGTCATCTTCCTGTAACGTATCAATCTTGTGCTCTCTTTCAGAGAGGTACTTTACTCTAGTGAAATATAACAAAATTTTGCTGACTGGCTATTTAGAATAACTGGAATTGCTTTAAAATTAGTAATCTGTATTAAAACATAAATGGTCATCTTCCCGTAACGTATCAATCTTGTGCTCTCTTTCAGAGAGGTACTTTACTCTAGTGAAATATAACAAAATTTTGCTGACTGGCTATTTAGAATAACTGGAATTGCTTTAAAATTAGTAATCTGTGTTAAAACATAAATGGTCATCTTCCTGTAACGTATCAATCTTGTGCTCTCTTTCAGAGAGGTACTTTACTCCAGTGAAATATAACAAAATTTTGCTGACTGGCTATTTAGAATAACTGGAATTGCTTTAAAATTAGTAATCTGTATTAAAACATAAATGGTCATCTTCCCGTAACGTATCAATCTTGTGATCTCTTTCAGAGAGGTACTTTACTCTAGTGAAATATAACAAAATTTTGCTGACTATTTAGAATAAATAGAATTGCTTCAAAATTAGTAATCTACCGAAAAACAACAATGGTCATCTTCCTGTAACGTATCAATCTTGTGCTCTCTTTCAGAGAGGTACTTTACTCTAGTGAAATATAACAAAATTTTGCTGACTATTTAGAATAAATAGAATTGCTTCAAAATTAGTAATCTACCGAAAAACAACAATGGTCATCTTCCTGTAACGTATCAATCTTGTGCTCTCTATCAGAGAGGTACTCTAGTGGAATATAACAAAATTTTGCTGACTGACTATTTAGAATTAATAGAATTGCTTCAAAATTAGTAATCTATCGAAAAACAACAATGGTCATCTTCCTGTAACGTATCAATCTTGTGCTCTCTTTCAGAGAGGTACTTTACTCCAGTGAAATATAACAAAATTTTGCTGACTGATTATTTAGAATTAATAGAATTGTTTCAAAATTAGTAATTTACCGAAAAACAACAATGGTCATCTCCCTGTAACGTATCAATCTTGTGCTCTCTTTCAGAGAGGTACTTTACTCTAGTGAAATATAACAAAATTTTGCTGACTGGCTATTTAGAATAACTGGAATTGCTTTAAAATTAGTAATCTGTATTAAAACATAAATGGTCATCTTCCCGTAACGTATCAATCTTGTGCTCTCTTTCAGAGAGGTACTTTACTCTAGTGAAATATAACAAAATTTTGCTGACTGGCTATTTAGAATAACTGGAATTGCTTTAAAATTAGTAATCTGGATTAAAACATAAATGGTCATCTTCCTGTAACGTATCAATCTTGTGCTCTCTATCAGAGAGGTACTCTAGTGAAATATAACAAAATTTTGCTGACTGACTATTTAGAATTAATAGAATTGCTTCAAAATTAGTAATCTATCGAAAAACAACAATGGTCATCTTCCTGTAACGTATCAATCTTGTGCTCTCTTTCAGAGAGGTACTTTACTCTAGTGAAATATAACAAAATTTTGCTGACTGATTATTTAGAATTAATAGAATTGCTTCAAAATTAGTAATCTACCGAAAAACAACAATGGTCATCTTCCTGTAACGTATCAATCTTGTGCTCTCTTTCAGAGAGGTACTTTACTCTAGTGAAATATAACAAAACTTTGTTGACATTATTTAGAATTAATAGAATTGTTTCAAAATTAGTAATCTACCGAAAAACAACAATGGTCATCTTCCTGTAACGTATCAATCTTGTGCTCTCTTTCAGAGAGGTACTTTACTCTAGTGAAATATAACAAAATTTTGCTGACTGGCTATTTAGAATAACTGGAATTGCTTCAAAATTAGTAATCTACCGAAAAAACAACAATGGTCATCTTCTTGTAACGTATCAATCTTGTGCTCTTTTTCAGAGAGGTACTTTACTCTAGTGAAATATAACAAAATTTTGCTGATTGACTATTTAGAATTAATAGAATTGCTTCAAAATTAGTAATCTACCGAAAAACAACAATGGTCATCTTCCTGTAACGTATCAATCTTGTGCTCTCTTTCAGAGAGGTACTTTACTCTAGTGAAATATAACAAAATTTTGCTGACTGATTATTTAGAATTAATAGAATTGCTTCAAAATTAGTAATCTACCGAAAAACAACAATGGTCATCTTCCTGTAACGTATCAATCTTGTGCTCTCTTTCAGAGAGGTACTTTACTCTAGTGAAATATAACAAAATTTTGCTGACTGATTATTTGGAATTAATAGAATTGCTTCAAAATTAGTAATCTACCGAAAAACAACAATGGTCGTCTTCCTGTAACGTATCAATCTTGTGATCTCTTTCAGAGAGGTACTTTACTGTAGTGAAATATAACAAAATTTTGCTGACTATTTAGAATAAATAGAATTGCTTCAAAATTAGTAATCTACCGAAAAACAACAATGGTCATCTTCCTGTAACGTATCAATCTTGTGCTCTCTTTCAGAGAGGTACTTTACTCTAGTGAAATATAACAAAATTTTGCTGACTGATTATTTGGAATTAATAGAATTGCTTCAAAATTAGTAATCTACCGAAAAACAACAATGGTCATCTTCCTGTAACGTATCAATCTTGTGATCTCTTTCAGAGAGGTACTTTACTCTAGTGAAATATAACAAAACTTTGCTGACTGATTATTTAGAATTAATAGAATTGTTTCAAAATTAGTAATCTACCGAAAAACAACAATGGTCATCTTCCTGTAACGTATCAATCTTGTGCTCTCTTTCAGAGAGGTACTTTACTCTAGTGAAATATAACAAAATTTTGCTGACTGGCTATTTAGAATAACTGGAATTGCTTTAAAATTAGTAATCTGTATTAAAACATAAATGGTCATCTTCCTGTACCGTATCAATCTTGTGCTCTCTTTCAGAGAGGTACTTTACTCTAGTGAAATATAACAAAATTTTGCTGACTGGCTATTTAGAATAAATGGAATTGCTTTAAAATTAGTAATCTGTATTAAAACATAAATGGTCATCTTCCCGTAACGTATCAATCTTGTGCTCTCTTTCAGAGAGGTACTTTACTCTAGTGAAATATAACAAAATTTTGCTGACTGGCTATTTAGAATAACTGGAATTGCTTTAAAATTAGTAATCTGGATTAAAACATAAATGGTCATCTTCCTGTAACGTATCAATCTTGTGCTCTCTTTCAGAGAGGTACTTTACTCTAGTGAAATATAACAAAATTTTGCTGACTGGCTACTTAGAATAACTGGAATTGCTTTAAATTTAGTAATCTGTATTAAAACATAAATGGTCATCTTCCTGTAACGTATCAATTTTGTGCTCTCTATCAGAGAGGTACTCTAGTGAAATATAACAAAATTTTGCTGACTGACTATTTAGAATTAATAGAATTGCTTCAAAATTAGTAATCTATCGAAAAACAACAATGGTCATCTTCCTGTAACGTATCAATCTTGTGCTCTCTTTCAGAGAGGTACTTTACTCTAGTGAAATATAACAAAATTTTGCTGACTGATTATTTAGAATTAATAGAATTGTTTCAAAATTGTAATCTACCGAAAAACAACAATGGTCACCTTCCTGTAACGTATTAATCTTGTGCTCACTTTCAGAGAGGTACTTTACTCTAGTGTAATATAACAAAATTTTGCTGACTGGCTATTTAGAATAACTGGAATTGCTTTAAAATTAGTAATCTGTATTAAAACATAAATGGTCATCTTCCTGTAACGTAGCAATCTTGTGCTCTCTTTCAGAGAGGTACTTTACTCTAGTGAAAAATAACAAAATTTTGCTGATTCACTATTTAGAATTAATAGAATTGCTTCAAAATTAGTAATCTATCGAAAAACAACAATGGTCATCTTCCTGTAACGTATCAATCTTGTGCTCTTTTTCAGAGAGGTACTTTACTCTAGTGAAATATAACAAAATTTTGCTGACTGATTATTTAGAATTAATAGAATTGTTTCAAAATTAGTAATCTACCGAAAAACAACAATGGTCATCTTCCTGTAACGTATCAATCTTGTGCTCTCTTTCAGAGAGGTACTTTACTCTAGTGAAATATAACAAAATTTTGCTGACTGGCTATTTAGAATAACTGGAATTGCTTCAAAATTAGTAATCTACCGAAAAAAGAACAATGGTCATCTTCTTGTAACGTATCAATCTTGTGCTCTTTTTCAGAGAGGTACTTTACTCTAGTGAAATATAACAAAATTTTGCTGATTGACTATTTAGAATTAATAGAATTGCTTCAAAATTAGTAATCTACCGAAAAAACAACAATGGTCATCTTCTTGTAACGTATCAATCTTGTGCTCTCTTTCAGAGAGGTACTTTACTCTAGTGAAAAATAACAAAATTTTGCTGATTGACTATTTAGAATTAATAGAATTGCTTCAAAATTAGTAATCTATCGAAAAACAACAATGGTCATCTTCCTGTAACGTATCAATCTTGTGCTCTTTTTCAGAGAGGTACTTTACTCTAGTGAAATATAACAAAATTTTGCTGACTGATTATTTAGAATTAATAGAATTGTTTCAAAATTAGTAATCTACCGAAAAACAACAATGGTCACCTTCCTGTAACGTATCAATCTTGTGCTCTCTTTCAGAGAGGTACTTTACTCTAGTGAAATATAACAAAACTTTGCTGACTGATTATTTAGAATTAATAGAATTGTTTCAAAATTAGTAATCTACCGAAAAACAACAATGGTCATCTTCCTGTAACGTATCAATCTTGTGCTCTCTTTCAGAGAGGTACTTTGCTCTAGTGAAATATAACAAAATTTTGCTGACTGGCTATTTAGAATAACTGGAATTGCTTCAAAATTAGTAATCTACCGTAAAAAGAACAATGGTCATCTTCTTGTAACGTATCAATCTTGTGCTCTTTTTCAGAGAGGTACTTTACTCTAGTGAAATATAACAAAATTTTGCTGATTGACTATTTAGAATTAATAGAATTGCTTCAAAATTAGTAATCTACTGAAAAAACAACAATGGTCATCTTCCTGTAACGTATCAATCTTGTGCTCTCTTTCAGAGAGGTACTTTACTCTAGTGAAATATAACAAAATTTTGCTGACTGGCTATTTAGAATAACTGGAATTGCTTTAAAATTAGTAATCTGTGTTAAAACATAAATCGTCATCTTCCTGTTACGTATCAATCTTGTGCTCTCTTTCAGAGAGGTACTTTACTCTAGTGAAATATAACAAAATTTTGCTGACTGGCTATTTAGAATAACTGGAATTGCTTTAAAATTAGTAATCTGTGTTAAAACATAAATGGTCATCTTCCTGTAACGTATCAATCTTGTGCTCTCTTTCAGAGAGGTACTTTACTCTAGTGAAATATAACAAAATTTTGCTGACTGATTATTTAGAATTAATAGAATTGTTTCAAAATTAGTAATCTACCGAAAAACAACAATGGTCATCTTCCTGTAACGTATCAATCTTGTGCTCTCTTTCAGAGAGGTACTTTACTCTAGTGAAATATAACAAAATTTTGCTGACTGGCTATTTAGAATAACTGGAATTGCTTCAAAATTAGTAATCTACCGAAAAAAGAACAATGGTCATCTTCTTGTAACGTATCAAACTTGTGCTCTTTTTCAGAGAGGTACTTTACTCTAGTGAAATATAACAAAATTTTGCTGATTGACTATTTAGAATTAATAGAATTGCTTCAAAATTAGTAATCTACCGAAAAAACAACAATGGTCATCTTCTTGTAACGTATCAATCTTGTGCTCTCTTTCAGAGAGGTACTTTACTCTAGTGAAATATATCAAAATTTTGCTGATTGACTATTTAGAATTAATAGAATTGCTTCAAAATTAGTAATCTACCGAAAAACAACAATGGTCATGTTCCTGTAACGTATCAATCTTGTGCTCTCTTTCAGAGAGGTACTTTACTCTAGTGAAATATAACAAAATTTTGCTGACTGGCTATTTAGAATAACTGGAATTGCTTTAAAATTAGTAATCTGTGTTAGAACATAAATGGTCATCTTCCTGTAACGTATCAATCTTGTGCTCTCTTTCAGAGAGGTACTTTACTCTAGTGAAATATAACAAAATTTTGCTGACTGGCTATTTAGAATAACTGGAATTGCTTTAAAATTAGTAATCTGTATTAAAACATAAATGATCATCTTCCTGTAACGTATCAATCTTGTGCTCTCTTTGAGAGAGGTACTTTACTCTAGTGAAATATAACAAAATTTTGCTGACTGACTATTTAGAATTAATAGAATTGCTTCAAAATTAGTAATCTACCGAAAAACAACAATGGTCATCTTCCTGTAACGTATCAATCTTGTGCTCTCTTTCAGAGAGGTACTTTACTCTAGTGAAATATATCAAAATTTTGCTGACTGACTATTTAGAATTAATAGAATTGCTTCAAAATTAGTAATCTACCGAAAAATAACAATGGTCATCTTCCTGTAACGTATCAATCTTGTGCTCTCTTTCAGAGAGGTACTTTACTCTAGTGAAATATAACAAAATTTTGCTGACTGGCTATTTAGAATAACTGGAATTGCTTTAAAATTAGTAATCTGTGTTAAAACATAAATGGTCATCTTCCTGTAACGTATCAATCTTGTGCTCTCTTTCAGGGAGGTACTTTACTCCAGTGAAATATAACAAAATTTTGCTGACTGACTATTTAGAATTAATAGAATTGCTTCAAAATTAGTAATCTACCGAAAAACAACAATGGTCATGTTCCTGTAACGTATCAATCTTGTGCTCTCTTTCAGAGAGGTACTTTACTCTAGTGAAATATAACAAAATTTTGCTGACTGGCTATTTAGAATAACTGGAATTGCTTTAAAATTAGTAATCTGTGTTAAAACATAAATGGTCATCTTCCTGTAACGTATCAATCTTGTGCTCTCTTTCAGAGAGGTACTTTACTCTAGTGAAATATAACAAAATTTTGCTGACTATTTAGAATAAATAGAATTGCTTCAAAATTAGTAATCTACCGAAAAACAACAATGGTCATCTTCCTGTAACGTATCAATCTTGTGCTCTCTTTCAGAGAGGTACTTTACTCTAGTGAAATATAACAAAATTTTGCTGACTGGCTATTTAGAATAACTGGAATTGCTTTAAAATTAGTAATCTGTATTAAAACATAAATGGTCATCTTCCCGTAACGTATCAATCTTGTGCTCTCTTTCAGAGAGGTACTTTACTCTAGTGAAATATAACAAAATTTTGCTGACTATTTAGAATAAATAGAATTGCTTCAAAATTAGTAATCTACCGAAAAACAACAATGGTCATCTTCCTGTAACGTATCAATCTTGTGCTCTCTTTCAGAGAGGTACTTTACTCTAGTGAAATATAACAAAATTTTGCTGACTATTTAGAATAAATAGAATTGCTTCAAAATTAGTAATCTACCGAAAAACAACAATGGTCATCTTCCTGTAACGTATCAATCTTGTGCTCTCTTTCAGAGAGGTACTTTACTCTAGTGAAATATAACAAAATTTTGCTGACTGGCTATTTAGAATAACTGGAATTGCTTTAAAATTAGTAATCTGTATTAAAACATAAATGGTCATCTTCCCGTAACGTATCAATCTTGTGATCTCTTTCAGAGAGGTACTTTACTCTAGTGAAATATAACAAAATTTTGCTGACTATTTAGAATAAATAGAATTGCTTTAAAATTAGTAATCTACCGAAAAACAACAATGGTCATCTTCCTGTAACGTATCAATCTTGTGCTCTCTTTCAGAGAGGTACTTTACTCTAGTGAAATATAACAAAATTTTGCTGACTATTTAGAATAAATAGAATTGCTTCAAAATTAGTAATCTACCGAAAAACAACAATGGTCATCTTCCTGTAACGTATCAATCTTGTGCTCTCTTTCAGAGAGGTACTTTACTCTAGTGAAATATAACAAAATTTTGCTGACTATTTAGAATAAATAGAATTGCTTCAAAATTAGTAATCTACCGAAAAACAACAATGGTCATCTTCCTGTAACGTATCAATCTTGTGCTCTCTTTCAGAGAGGTACTTTACTCTAGTGAAATATAACAAAATTTTGCTGACTATTTAGAATAAATAGAATTGCTTCAAAATTAGTAATCTACCGAAAAACAACAATGGTCATCTTCCTGTAACGTATCAATCTTGTGCTCTCTTTCAGAGAGGTACTTTACTCTAGTGAAATATAACAAAATTTTGCTGACTATTTAGAATAAATAGAATTGCTTCAAAATTAGTAATCTACCGAAAAACAACAATGGTCATCTTCCTGTAACGTATCAATCTTGTGCTCTCTTTCAGAGAGGTACTTTACTCTAGTGAAATATAACAAAATTTTGCTGACTATTTAGAATAAATAGAATTGCTTCAAAATTAGTAATCTACCGAAAAACAACAATGGTCATCTTCCTGTAACGTATCAATCTTGTGCTCTCTTTTAGAGAGGTACTTTACTCTAGTGAAATATAACAAAATTTTGCTGACTATTTAGAATAAATAGAATTGCTTCAAAATTAGTAATCTACCGAAAAACAACAATGGTCATCTTCCTGTAACGTATCAATCTTGTGCTCTCTTTCAGAGAGGTACTTTACTCTAGTGAAATATAACAAAATTTTGCTGACTATTTAGAATAAATAGAATTGCTTCAAAATTAGTAATCTACCGAAAAACAACAATGGTCATCTTCCTGTAACGTATCAATCTTGTGCTCTCTTTCAGAGAGGTACTTTACTCTAGTGAAATATAACAAAATTTTGCTGACTATTTAGAATAAATAGAATTGCTTCAAAATTAGTAATCTACCGAAAAACAACAATGGTCATCTTCCTGTAACGTATCAATCTTGTGCTCTCTTTCAGAGAGGTACTTTACTCTAGTGAAATATAACAAAATTTTGCTGACTATTTAGAATAAATAGAATTGCTTCAAAATTAGTAATCTACCGAAAAACAACAATGGTCATCTTCCTGTAACGTATCAATCTTGTGCTCTCTTTCAGAGAGGTACTTTACTCTAGTGAAATATAACAAAATTTTGCTGACTATTTAGAATAAATAGAATTGCTTCAAAATTAGTAATCTACCGAAAAACAACAATGGTCATCTTCCTGTAACGTATCAATCTTGTGCTCTCTTTCAGAGAGGTACTTTACTCTAGTGAAATATAACAAAATTTTGCTGACTATTTAGAATAAATAGAATTGCTTCAAAATTAGTAATCTACCGAAAAACAACAATGGTCATCTTCCTGTAACGTATCAATCTTGTGCTCTCTTTCAGAGAGGTACTTTACTCTAGTGAAATATAACAAAATTTTGCTGACTATTTAGAATAAATAGAATTGCTTCAAAATTAGTAATCTACCGAAAAACAACAATGGTCATCTTCCTGTAACGTATCAATCTTGTGCTCTCTTTCAGAGAGGTACTTTACTCTAGTGAAATATAACAAAATTTTGCTGACTATTTAGAATAAATAGAATTGCTTCAAAATTAGTAATCTACCGAAAAACAACAATGGTCATCTTCCTGTAACGTATCAATCTTGTGCTCTCTTTCAGAGAGGTACTTTACTCTAGTGAAATATAACAAAATTTTGCTGACTATTTAGAATAAATAGAATTGCTTCAAAATTAGTAATCTACCGAAAAACAACAATGGTCATCTTCCTGTAACGTATCAATCTTGTGCTCTCTTTCAGAGAGGTACTTTACTCTAGTGAAATATAACAAAATTTTGCTGACTATTTAGAATAAATAGAATTGCTTCAAAATTAGTAATCTACCGAAAAACAACAATGGTCATCTTCCTGTAACGTATCAATCTTGTGCTCTCTTTCAGAGAGGTACTTTACTCTAGTGAAATATAACAAAATTTTGCTGACTATTTAGAATAAATAGAATTGCTTCAAAATTAGTAATCTACCGAAAAACAACAATGGTCATCTTCCTGTAACGTATCAATCTTGTGCTCTCTTTCAGAGAGGTACTTTACTCTAGTGAAATATAACAAAATTTTGCTGACTGGCTATTTAGAATAACTGGAATTGCTTTAAAATTAGTAATCTGTATTAAAACATAAATGGTCATCTTCCCGTAACGTATCAATCTTGTGCTCTCTTTCAGAGAGGTACTTTACTCTAGTGAAATATAACAAAATTTTGCTGACTATTTAGAATAAATAGAATTGCTTCAAAATTAGTAATCTACCGAAAAACAACAATGGTCATCTTCCTGTAACGTATCAATCTTGTGCTCTCTTTCAGAGAGGTCCTTTACTCTAGTGAAATATAACAAAATTTTGCTGACTGGCTATTTAGAATAACTGGAATTGCTTTAAAATTAGTAATCTGTATTAAAACATAAATGGTCATCTTCCCGTAACGTATCAATCTTGTGCTCTCTTTCAGAGAGGTACTTTACTCTAGTGAAATATAACAAAATTTTGCTGACTATTTAGAATAAATAGAATTGCTTCAAAATTAGTAATCTACCGAAAAACAACAATGGTCATCTTCCTGTAACGTATCAATCTTGTGCTCTCTTTCAGAGAGGTACTTTACTCTAGTGAAATATAACAAAATTTTGCTGACTATTTAGAATAAATAGAATTGCTTCAAAATTAGTAATCTACCGAAAAACAACAATGGTCATCTTCCTGTAACGTATCAATCTTGTGCTCTCTTTCAGAGAGGTACTTTACTCTAGTGAAATATAACAAAATTTTGCTGACTATTTAGAATAAATAGAATTGCTTCAAAATTAGTAATCTACCGAAAAACAACAATGGTCATCTTCCTGTAACGTATCAATCTTGTGCTCTCTTTCAGAGAGGTACTTTACTCTAGTGAAATATAACAAAATTTTGCTGACTGGCTATTTAGAATAACTGGCATTGCTTTAAAATTAGTAATCTGTATTAAAACATAAATGGTCATCTTCCCGTAACGTATCAATCTTGTGCTCTCTTTCAGAGAGGTACTTTACTCTAGTGAAATATAACAAAATTTTGCTGACTATTTAGAATAAATAGAATTGCTTCAAAATTAGTAATCTACCGAAAAACAACAATGGTCATCTTCCTGTAACGTATCAATCTTGTGCTCTCTTTCAGAGAGGTACTTTACTCTAGTGAAATATAACAAAATTTTGCTGACTGGCTATTTAGAATAACTGGAATTGCTTTAAAATTAGTAATCTGTATTAAAACATAAATGGTCATCTTCCCGTAACGTATCAATCTTGTGCTCTCTTTCAGAGAGGTACTTTACTCTAGTGAAATATAACAAAATTTTGCTGACTGGCTATTTAGAATAACTGGAATTGCTGTAAAATTAGTAATCTGGATTAAAACATAAATGGTCATCTTCCTGTAACGTATCAATCTTGTGCTCTCTATCAGAGAGGTACTCTAGTGAAATATAACAAAATTTTGCTGACTGACTATTTAGAATTAATAGAATTGCTTCAAAATTAGTAATCTATCGAAAAACTACAATGGTCATCTTCCTGTAACGTATCAATCTTGTGCTCTCTTTCAGAGAGGTACTTTACTCTAGTGAAATATAACAAAATTTTGCTGACTATTTAGAATAAATAGAATTGCTTCAAAATTAGTAATCTACCGAAAAACAACAATGGTCATCTTCCTGTAACGTATCAATCTTGTGCTCTCTTTCAGAGAGGTACTTTACTCTAGTGAAATATAACAAAATTTTGCTGACTATTTAGAATAAATAGAATTGCTTCAAAATTAGTAATCTACCGAAAAACAACAATGGTCATCTTCCTGTAACGTATCAATCTTGTGCTCTCTTTCAGAGAGGTACTTTACTCTAGTGAAATATAACAAAATTTTGCTGACTATTTAGAATAAATAGAATTGCTTCAAAATTAGTAATCTACCGAAAAACAACAATGGTCATCTTCCTGTAACGTATCAATCTTGTGCTCTCTTTCAGAGAGGTACTTTACTCTAGTGAAATATAACAAAATTTTGCTGACTATTTAGAATAAATAGAATTGCTTCAAAATTAGTAATCTACCGAAAAACAACAATGGTCATCTTCCTGTAACGTATCAATCTTGTGCTCTCTTTCAGAGAGGTACTTTACTCTAGTGAAATATAACAAAATTTTGCTGACTATTTAGAATAACTGGAATTGCTTTAAAATTAGTAATCTGTATTAAAACATAAATGGTCATCTTCCCGTAACGTATCAATCTTGTGATCTCTTTCAGAGAGGTACTTTACTCTAGTGAAATATAACAAAATTTTGCTGACTATTTAGAATAAATAGAATTGCTTCAAAATTATTAATCTACCGAAAAACAACAATGGTCATCTTCCTGTAACGTATCAATCTTGTGCTCTCTTTCAGAGAGGTACTTTACTCTAGTGAAATATAACAAAATTTTGCTGACTGGCTATTTAGAATAACTGGAATTGCTTTAAAATTAGTAATCTGTATTAAAACATAAATGGTCATCTTCCCGTAACGTATCAATCTTGTGCTCTCTTTCAGAGAGGTACTTTACTCTAGTGAAATATAACAAAATTTTGCTGACTGGCTATTTAGAATAACTGGAATTGCTGTAAAATTAGTAATCTGGATTAAAACATAAATGGTCATCTTCCTGTAACGTATCAATCTTGTGCTCTCTATCAGAGAGGTACTCTAGTGAAATATAACAAAATTTTGCTGACTGACTATTTAGAATTAATAGAATTGCTTCAAAATTAGTAATCTATCGAAAAACTACAATGGTCATCTTCCTGTAACGTATCAATCTTGTGCTCTCTTTCAGAGAGGTACTTTACTCTAGTGAAATATAACAAAATTTTGCTGACTGATTATTTAGAATTAATAGAATTGTTTCAAAATTAGTAATCTACCGAAAAACAACAATGGTCATCTTCCTGTAACGTATCAATCTTGTGCTCTCTTTCAGAGAGGTACTTTACTCTAGTGAAATATAACAAAATTTTGCTGACTATTTAGAATAAATAGAATTGCTTCAAAATTAGTAATCTACCGAAAAACAACAATGGTCATCTTCCTGTAACGTATCAATCTTGTGCTCTCTTTCAGAGAGGTACTTTACTCTAGTGAAATATAACAAAATTTTGCTGACTATTTAGAATAACTGGAATTGCTTTAAAATTAGTAATCTGTATTAAAACATAAATGGTCATCTTCCCGTAACGTATCAATCTTGTGATCTCTTTCAGAGAGGTACTTTACTCTAGTGAAATATAACAAAATTTTGCTGACTATTTAGAATAAATAGAATTGCTTCAAAATTATTAATCTACCGAAAAACAACAATGGTCATCTTCCTGTAACGTATCAATCTTGTGCTCTCTTTCAGAGAGGTACTTTACTCTAGTGAAATATAACAAAATTTTGCTGACTATTTAGAATAAATAGAATTGCTTCAAAATTAGTAATCTACCGAAAAACAACAATGGTCATCTTCCTGTAACGTATCAATCTTGTGCTCTCTTTCAGAGAGGTACTTTACTCTAGTGAAATATAACAAAATTTTGCTGACTATTTAGAATAAATAGAATTGCTTCAAAATTAGTAATCTACCGAAAAACAACAATGGTCATCTTCCTGTAACGTATCAATCTTGTGCTCTCTTTCAGAGAGGTACTTTACTCTAGTGAAATATAACAAAATTTTGCTGACTATTTAGAATAAATAGAATTGCTTCAAAATTAGTAATCTACCGAAAAACAACAATTGTCATCTTCCTGTAACGTATCAATCTTGTGCTCTCTTTCAGAGAGGTACTTTACTCTAGTGAAATATAACAAAATTTTGCTGACTATTTAGAATAAATAGAATTGCTTCAAAATTAGTAATCTACCGAAAAACAACAATGGTCATCTTCCTGTAACGTATCAATCTTGTGCTCTCTTTCAGAGAGGTACTTTACTCTAGTGAAATATAACAAAATTTTGCTGACTGACTATTTAGAATTAATAGAATTGCTTCAAAATTAGTAATCTACCGAAAAACAACAATGGTCATCTTCCTGTAACGTATCAATCTTGTGCTCTCTTTCAGAGAGGTACTTTACTCTAGTGAAATATAACAAAATTTTGCTGACTATTTAGAATAAATAGAATTGCTTCAAAATTAGTAATCTACCGAAAAACAACAATGGTCATCTTCCTGTAACGTATCAATCTTGTGCTCTCTTTCAGAGAGGTCCTTTACTCTAGTGAAATATAACAAAATTTTGCTGACTGGCTATTTAGAATAACTGGAAAAGCTTTAAAATTAGTAATCTGTATTAAAACATAAATGGTCATCTTCCCGTAACGTATCAATCTTGTGCTCTCTTTCAGAGAGGTACTTTACTCTAGTGAAATATAACAAAATTTTGCTGACTATTTAGAATAAATAGAATTGCTTCAAAATTAGTAATCTACCGAAAAACAACAATGGTCATCTTCCTGTAACGTATCAATCTTGTGCTCTCTTTCAGAGAGGTACTTTACTCTAGTGAAATATAACAAAATTTTGCTGACTATTTAGAATAAATAGAATTGCTTCAAAATTAGTAATCTACCGAAAAACAACAATGGTCATCTTCCTGTAACGTATCAATCTTGTGCTCTCTTTCAGAGAGGTACTTTACTCTAGTGAAATATAACAAAATTTTGCTGACTATTTAGAATAAATAGAATTGCTTCAAAATTAGTAATCTACCGAAAAACAACAATGGTCATCTTCCTGTAACGTATCAATCTTGTGCTCTCTTTCAGAGAGGTACTTTACTCTAGTGAAATATAACAAAATTTTGCTGACTATTTAGAATAAATAGAATTGCTTCAAAATTAGTAATCTACCGAAAAACAACAATGGTCATCTTCCTGTAACGTATCAATCTTGTGCTCTCTTTCAGAGAGGTACTTTACTCTAGTGAAATATAACAAAATTTTGCTGACTATTTAGAATAAATAGAATTGCTTCAAAATTAGTAATCTACCGAAAAACAACAATGGTCATCTTCCTGTAACGTATCAATCTTGTGCTCTCTTTCAGAGAGGTACTTTACTCTAGTGAAATATAACAAAATTTTGCTGACTATTTAGAATAAATAGAATTGCTTCAAAATTAGTAATCTACCGAAAAACAACAATGGTCATCTTCCAGTAACGTATCAATCTTGTGCTCTCTTTCAGAGAGGTACTTTACTCTAGTGAAATATAACAAAATTTTGCTCACTATTTAGAATAAATAGAATTGCTTCAAAATTAGTAATCTACCGAAAAACAACAATGGTCATCTTCCTGTAACGTATCAATCTTGTGCTCTCTTTCAGAGAGGTACTTTACTCTAGTGAAATATAACAAAATTTTGCTGACTATTTAGAATAAATAGAATTGCTTCAAAATTAGTAATCTACCGAAAAACAACAATGGTCATCTTCCTGTAACGTATCAATCTTGTGCTCTCTTTCAGAGAGGTACTTTACTCTAGTGAAATATAACAAAATTTTGCTGACTATTTAGAATAAATAGAATTGCTTCAAAATTAGTAATCTACCGAAAAACAACAATGGTCATCTTCCTGTAACGTATCAATCTTGTGCTCTCTTTCAGAGAGGTACTTTACTCTAGTGAAATATAACAAAATTTTGCTGACTATTTAGAATAAATAGAATTGCTTCAAAATTAGTAATCTACCGAAAAACAACAATGGTCATCTTCCTGTAACGTATCAATCTTGTGCTCTCTTTCAGAGAGGTACTTTACTCTAGTGAAATATAACAAAATTTTGCTGACTGGCTATTTAGAATAACTGGAATTGCTTTAAAATTAGTAATCTGGATTAAAACATAAATGGTCATCTTCCTGTAACGTATCAATCTTGTGCTCTCTATCAGAGAGGTACTCTAGTGAAATATAACAAAATTTTGCTGACTGACTATTTAGAATTAATAGAATTGCTTCAAAATTAGTAATCCATCGAAAAACAACAATGGTCATCTTCCTGTAACGTATCAATCTTGTGCTCTCTTTCAGAGAGGTACTTTACTCTAGTGAAATATAACAAAATTTTGCTGACTATTTAGAATAAATAGAATTGCTTCAAAATTAGTAATCTACCGAAAAACAACAATGGTCATCTTCCCGTAACGTATCAATCTTGTGCTCTCTTTCAGAGAGGTACTTTACTCTAGTGAAATATAACAAAATTTTGCTGACTGGCTATTTAGAATAACTGGAATTGCTTTAAAATTAGTAATCTGTGTTAAAACATAAATGGTCATCTTCCTGTAACGTATCAATCTTGTGCTCTCTTTCAGAGAGGTACTTTACTCTAGTGAAATATAACAAAATTTTGCTGACTATTTAGAATAAATAGAATTGCTTCAAAATTAGTAATCTACCGAAAAACAACAATGGTCATCTTCCTGTAACGTATCAATCTTGTGCTCTCTTTCAGAGAGGTACTTTACTCTAGTGAAATATAACAAAATTTTGCTGACTATTTAGAATAACTGGAATTGCTTTAAAATTAGTAATCTGTATTAAAACATAAATGGTCATCTTCCCGTAACGTATCAATCTTGTGATCTCTTTCAGAGAGGTACTTTACTCTAGTGAAATATAACAAAATTTTGCTGACTATTTAGAATAAATAGAATTGCTTCAAAATTATTAATCTACCGAAAAACAACAATGGTCATCTTCCTGTAACGTATCAATCTTGTGCTCTCTTTCAGAGAGGTACTTTACTCTAGTGAAATATAACAAAATTTTGCTGACTATTTAGAATAAATAGAATTGCTTCAAAATTAGTAATCTACCGAAAAACAACAATGGTCATCTTCCTGTAACGTATCAATCTTGTGCTCTCTTTCAGAGAGGTACTTTACTCTAGTGAAATATAACAAAATTTTGCTGACTATTTAGAATAAATAGAATTGCTTCAAAATTAGTAATCTACCGAAAAACAACAATGGTCATCTTCCTGTAACGTATCAATCTTGTGCTCTCTTTCAGAGAGGTACTTTACTCTAGTGAAATATAACAAAATTTTGCTGACTGGCTATTTAGAATAACTGGAATTGCTTTAAAATTAGTAATCTGTATTAAAACATAAATGGTCATCTTCCCGTAACGTATTAATCTTGTGCTCTCTTTCAGAGAGGTACTTTACTCTAGTGAAATATAACAAAATTTTGCTGACTATTTAGAATAAATAGAATTGCTTCAAAATTAGTAATCTACCGAAAAACAACAATGGTCATCTTCCTGTAACGTATCAATCTTGTGCTCTCTTTCAGAGAGGTACTTTACTCTAGTGAAATATAACAAAATTTTGCTGACTATTTAGAATAAATAGAATTGCTTCAAAATTAGTAATCTACCGAAAAACAACAATGGTCATCTTCCTGTAACGTATCAATCTTGTGCTCTCTTTCAGAGAGGTACTTTACTCTAGTGAAATATAACAAAATTTTGCTGACTATTTAGAATAAATAGAATTGCTTCAAAATTAGTAATCTACCGAAAAACAACAATGGTCATCTTCCTGTAACGTATCAATCTTGTGCTCTCTTTCAGAGAGGTACTTTACTCTAGTGAAATATAACAAAATTTTGCTGACTATTTAGAATAAATAGAATTGCTTCAAAATTAGTAATCTACCGAAAAACAACAATGGTCATCTTCCTGTAACGTATCAATCTTGTGCTCTCTTTCAGAGAGGTACTTTACTCTAGTGAAATATAACAAAATTTTGCTGACTATTTAGAATAAATAGAATTGCTTCAAAATTAGTAATCTACCGAAAAACAACAATGGTCATCTTCCTGTAACGTATCAATCTTGTGCTCTCTTTCAGAGAGGTACTTTACTCTAGTGAAATATAACAAAATTTTGCTGACTGGCTATTTAGAATAACTGGAATTGCTTTAAAATTAGTAATCTGTATTAAAACATAAATGGTCATCTTCCTGTAACGTATCAATCTTGTGCTCTCTTTCAGAGAGGTACTTTACTCTAGTGAAATATAACAAAATTTTGCTGACTGATTATTTAGAATTAATAGAATTGTTTCAAAATTAGTAATCTACCGAAAAACAACAATGGTCATCTTCCTGTAACGTATCAATCTTGTGCTTTTTTTCAGAGAGGTACTTTACTCTAGTGAAATATAACAAAATTTTGCTGACTGGCTATTTAGAATAACTGGAATTGCTTTAAAATTAGTAATCTGTATTAAAACATAAATGGTCATCTTCCCGTAACGTATCAATCTTGTGCTCTCTTTCAGAGAGGTACTTTACTCTAGTGAAATATAACAAAATTTTGCTGACTGGCTATTTAGAATAACTGGAATTGCTTTAAAATTAGTAATCTGGATTAAAACATAAATGGTCATCTTCCTGTAACGTATCAATCTTGTGCTCTCTATCAGAGAGGTACTCTAGTGAAATATAACAAAATTTTGCTGACTGACTATTTAGAATTAATAGAATTGCTTCAAAATTAGTAATCTATCGAAAAACAACAATGGTCATCTTCCTGTAACGTATCAATCTTATGCTCTCTTTCAGAGAGGTACTTTACTCTAGTGAAATATAACAAAATTTTGCTGACTGGCTATTTAGAATAACTGGAATTGCTTTAAAATTAGTAATCTGTATTAAAACATAAATGGTCATCTTCCCGTAACGTATCAATCTTGTGATCTCTTTCAGAGAGGTACTTTACTCTAGTGAAATATAACAAAATTTTGCTGACTATTTAGAATAAATAGAATTGCTTCAAAATTAGTAATCTACCGAAAAACAACAATGGTCATCTTCCTGTAACGTATCAATCTTGTGCTCTCTTTCAGAGAGGTACTTTACTCTAGTGAAATATAACAAAATTTTGCTGACTATTTAGAATAAATAGAATTGCTTCAAAATTAGTAATCTACCGAAAAACAACAATGGTCATCTTCCTGTAACGTATCAATCTTGTGCTCTCTTTCAGAGAGGTACTTTACTCTAGTGAAATATAACAAAATTTTGCTGACTATTTAGAATAAATAGAATTGCTTCAAAATTAGTAATCTACCGAAAAACAACAATGGTCATCTTCCTGTAACGTATCAATCTTGTGCTCTCTTTCAGAGAGGTACTTTACTCTAGTGAAATATAACAAAATTTTGCTGACTATTTAGAATAAATAGAATTGCTTCAAAATTAGTAATCTACCGAAAAACAACAATGGTCATCTTCCTGTAACGTATCAATCTTGTGCTCTCTTTCAGAGAGGTACTTTACTCTAGTGAAATATAACAAAATTTTGCTGACTGGCTATTTAGAATAACTGGAATTGCTTTAAAATTAGTAATCTGTATTAAAACATAAATGGTCATCTTCCCGTAACGTATCAATCTTGTGCTCTCTTTCAGAGAGGTACTTTACTCTAGTGAAATATAACAAAATTTTGCTGACTGGCTATTTAGAATAACTGGAATTGCTTTAAAATTAGTAATCTGTGTTAAAACATAAATGGTCATCTTCCTGTAACGTATCAATCTTGTGCTCTCTTTCAGAGAGGTACTTTACTCCAGTGAAATATAACAAAATTTTGCTGACTGGCTATTTAGAATAACTGGAATTGCTTTAAAATTAGTAATCTGTATTAAAACATAAATGGTCATCTTCCCGTAACGTATCAATCTTGTGATCTCTTTCAGAGAGGTACTTTACTCTAGTGAAATATAACAAAATTTTGCTGACTATTTAGAATAAATAGAATTGCTTCAAAATTAGTAATCTACCGAAAAACAACAATGGTCATCTTCCTGTAACGTATCAATCTTGTGCTCTCTTTCAGAGAGGTACTTTACTCTAGTGAAATATAACAAAATTTTGCTGACTATTTAGAATAAATAGAATTGCTTCAAAATTAGTAATCTACCGAAAAACAACAATGGTCATCTTCCTGTAACGTATCAATCTTGTGCTCTCTATCAGAGAGGTACTCTAGTGGAATATAACAAAATTTTGCTGACTGACTATTTAGAATTAATAGAATTGCTTCAAAATTAGTAATCTATCGAAAAACAACAATGGTCATCTTCCTGTAACGTATCAATCTTGTGCTCTCTTTCAGAGAGGTACTTTACTCCAGTGAAATATAACAAAATTTTGCTGACTGATTATTTAGAATTAATAGAATTGTTTCAAAATTAGTAATTTACCGAAAAACAACAATGGTCATCTCCCTGTAACGTATCAATCTTGTGCTCTCTTTCAGAGAGGTACTTTACTCTAGTGAAATATAACAAAATTTTGCTGACTGGCTATTTAGAATAACTGGAATTGCTTTAAAATTAGTAATCTGTATTAAAACATAAATGGTCATCTTCCCGTAACGTATCAATCTTGTGCTCTCTTTCAGAGAGGTACTTTACTCTAGTGAAATATAACAAAATTTTGCTGACTGGCTATTTAGAATAACTGGAATTGCTTTAAAATTAGTAATCTGGATTAAAACATAAATGGTCATCTTCCTGTAACGTATCAATCTTGTGCTCTCTATCAGAGAGGTACTCTAGTGAAATATAACAAAATTTTGCTGACTGACTATTTAGAATTAATAGAATTGCTTCAAAATTAGTAATCTATCGAAAAACAACAATGGTCATCTTCCTGTAACGTATCAATCTTGTGCTCTCTTTCAGAGAGGTACTTTACTCTAGTGAAATATAACAAAATTTTGCTGACTGATTATTTAGAATTAATAGAATTGCTTCAAAATTAGTAATCTACCGAAAAACAACAATGGTCATCTTCCTGTAACGTATCAATCTTGTGCTCTCTTTCAGAGAGGTACTTTACTCTAGTGAAATATAACAAAACTTTGTTGACATTATTTAGAATTAATAGAATTGTTTCAAAATTAGTAATCTACCGAAAAACAACAATGGTCATCTTCCTGTAACGTATCAATCTTGTGCTCTCTTTCAGAGAGGTACTTTACTCTAGTGAAATATAACAAAATTTTGCTGACTGGCTATTTAGAATAACTGGAATTGCTTCAAAATTAGTAATCTACCGAAAAAACAACAATGGTCATCTTCTTGTAACGTATCAATCTTGTGCTCTTTTTCAGAGAGGTACTTTACTCTAGTGAAATATAACAAAATTTTGCTGATTGACTATTTAGAATTAATAGAATTGCTTCAAAATTAGTAATCTACCGAAAAACAACAATGGTCATCTTCCTGTAACGTATCAATCTTGTGCTCTCTTTCAGAGAGGTACTTTACTCTAGTGAAATATAACAAAATTTTGCTGACTGATTATTTAGAATTAATAGAATTGCTTCAAAATTAGTAATCTACCGAAAAACAACAATGGTCATCTTCCTGTAACGTATCAATCTTGTGCTCTCTTTCAGAGAGGTACTTTACTCTAGTGAAATATAACAAAATTTTGCTGACTGATTATTTGGAATTAATAGAATTGCTTCAAAATTAGTAATCTACCGAAAAACAACAATGGTCGTCTTCCTGTAACGTATCAATCTTGTGATCTCTTTCAGAGAGGTACTTTACTGTAGTGAAATATAACAAAATTTTGCTGACTATTTAGAATAAATAGAATTGCTTCAAAATTAGTAATCTACCGAAAAACAACAATGGTCATCTTCCTGTAACGTATCAATCTTGTGCTCTCTTTCAGAGAGGTACTTTACTCTAGTGAAATATAACAAAATTTTGCTGACTGATTATTTGGAATTAATAGAATTGCTTCAAAATTAGTAATCTACCGAAAAACAACAATGGTCATCTTCCTGTAACGTATCAATCTTGTGATCTCTTTCAGAGAGGTACTTTACTCTAGTGAAATATAACAAAACTTTGCTGACTGATTATTTAGAATTAATAGAATTGTTTCAAAATTAGTAATCTACCGAAAAACAACAATGGTCATCTTCCTGTAACGTATCAATCTTGTGCTCTCTTTCAGAGAGGTACTTTACTCTAGTGAAATATAACAAAATTTTGCTGACTGGCTATTTAGAATAACTGGAATTGCTTTAAAATTAGTAATCTGTATTAAAACATAAATGGTCATCTTCCTGTACCGTATCAATCTTGTGCTCTCTTTCAGAGAGGTACTTTACTCTAGTGAAATATAACAAAATTTTGCTGACTGGCTATTTAGAATAAATGGAATTGCTTTAAAATTAGTAATCTGTATTAAAACATAAATGGTCATCTTCCCGTAACGTATCAATCTTGTGCTCTCTTTCAGAGAGGTACTTTACTCTAGTGAAATATAACAAAATTTTGCTGACTGGCTATTTAGAATAACTGGAATTGCTTTAAAATTAGTAATCTGGATTAAAACATAAATGGTCATCTTCCTGTAACGTATCAATCTTGTGCTCTCTTTCAGAGAGGTACTTTACTCTAGTGAAATATAACAAAATTTTGCTGACTGGCTACTTAGAATAACTGGAATTGCTTTAAATTTAGTAATCTGTATTAAAACATAAATGGTCATCTTCCTGTAACGTATCAATTTTGTGCTCTCTATCAGAGAGGTACTCTAGTGAAATATAACAAAATTTTGCTGACTGACTATTTAGAATTAATAGAATTGCTTCAAAATTAGTAATCTATCGAAAAACAACAATGGTCATCTTCCTGTAACGTATCAATCTTGTGCTCTCTTTCAGAGAGGTACTTTACTCTAGTGAAATATAACAAAATTTTGCTGACTGATTATTTAGAATTAATAGAATTGTTTCAAAATTGTAATCTACCGAAAAACAACAATGGTCACCTTCCTGTAACGTATTAATCTTGTGCTCACTTTCAGAGAGGTACTTTACTCTAGTGTAATATAACAAAATTTTGCTGACTGGCTATTTAGAATAACTGGAATTGCTTTAAAATTAGTAATCTGTATTAAAACATAAATGGTCATCTTCCTGTAACGTAGCAATCTTGTGCTCTCTTTCAGAGAGGTACTTTACTCTAGTGAAAAATAACAAAATTTTGCTGATTCACTATTTAGAATTAATAGAATTGCTTCAAAATTAGTAATCTATCGAAAAACAACAATGGTCATCTTCCTGTAACGTATCAATCTTGTGCTCTTTTTCAGAGAGGTACTTTACTCTAGTGAAATATAACAAAATTTTGCTGACTGATTATTTAGAATTAATAGAATTGTTTCAAAATTAGTAATCTACCGAAAAACAACAATGGTCATCTTCCTGTAACGTATCAATCTTGTGCTCTCTTTCAGAGAGGTACTTTACTCTAGTGAAATATAACAAAATTTTGCTGACTGGCTATTTAGAATAACTGGAATTGCTTCAAAATTAGTAATCTACCGAAAAAAGAACAATGGTCATCTTCTTGTAACGTATCAATCTTGTGCTCTTTTTCAGAGAGGTACTTTACTCTAGTGAAATATAACAAAATTTTGCTGATTGACTATTTAGAATTAATAGAATTGCTTCAAAATTAGTAATCTACCGAAAAAACAACAATGGTCATCTTCTTGTAACGTATCAATCTTGTGCTCTCTTTCAGAGAGGTACTTTACTCTAGTGAAAAATAACAAAATTTTGCTGATTGACTATTTAGAATTAATAGAATTGCTTCAAAATTAGTAATCTATCGAAAAACAACAATGGTCATCTTCCTGTAACGTATCAATCTTGTGCTCTTTTTCAGAGAGGTACTTTACTCTAGTGAAATATAACAAAATTTTGCTGACTGATTATTTAGAATTAATAGAATTGTTTCAAAATTAGTAATCTACCGAAAAACAACAATGGTCACCTTCCTGTAACGTATCAATCTTGTGCTCTCTTTCAGAGAGGTACTTTACTCTAGTGAAATATAACAAAACTTTGCTGACTGATTATTTAGAATTAATAGAATTGTTTCAAAATTAGTAATCTACCGAAAAACAACAATGGTCATCTTCCTGTAACGTATCAATCTTGTGCTCTCTTTCAGAGAGGTACTTTGCTCTAGTGAAATATAACAAAATTTTGCTGACTGGCTATTTAGAATAACTGGAATTGCTTCAAAATTAGTAATCTACCGTAAAAAGAACAATGGTCATCTTCTTGTAACGTATCAATCTTGTGCTCTTTTTCAGAGAGGTACTTTACTCTAGTGAAATATAACAAAATTTTGCTGATTGACTATTTAGAATTAATAGAATTGCTTCAAAATTAGTAATCTACTGAAAAAACAACAATGGTCATCTTCCTGTAACGTATCAATCTTGTGCTCTCTTTCAGAGAGGTACTTTACTCTAGTGAAATATAACAAAATTTTGCTGACTGGCTATTTAGAATAACTGGAATTGCTTTAAAATTAGTAATCTGTGTTAAAACATAAATCGTCATCTTCCTGTTACGTATCAATCTTGTGCTCTCTTTCAGAGAGGTACTTTACTCTAGTGAAATATAACAAAATTTTGCTGACTGGCTATTTAGAATAACTGGAATTGCTTTAAAATTAGTAATCTGTGTTAAAACATAAATGGTCATCTTCCTGTAACGTATCAATCTTGTGCTCTCTTTCAGAGAGGTACTTTACTCTAGTGAAATATAACAAAATTTTGCTGACTGATTATTTAGAATTAATAGAATTGTTTCAAAATTAGTAATCTACCGAAAAACAACAATGGTCATCTTCCTGTAACGTATCAATCTTGTGCTCTCTTTCAGAGAGGTACTTTACTCTAGTGAAATATAACAAAATTTTGCTGACTGGCTATTTAGAATAACTGGAATTGCTTCAAAATTAGTAATCTACCGAAAAAAGAACAATGGTCATCTTCTTGTAACGTATCAAACTTGTGCTCTTTTTCAGAGAGGTACTTTACTCTAGTGAAATATAACAAAATTTTGCTGATTGACTATTTAGAATTAATAGAATTGCTTCAAAATTAGTAATCTACCGAAAAAACAACAATGGTCATCTTCTTGTAACGTATCAATCTTGTGCTCTCTTTCAGAGAGGTACTTTACTCTAGTGAAATATATCAAAATTTTGCTGATTGACTATTTAGAATTAATAGAATTGCTTCAAAATTAGTAATCTACCGAAAAACAACAATGGTCATGTTCCTGTAACGTATCAATCTTGTGCTCTCTTTCAGAGAGGTACTTTACTCTAGTGAAATATAACAAAATTTTGCTGACTGGCTATTTAGAATAACTGGAATTGCTTTAAAATTAGTAATCTGTGTTAGAACATAAATGGTCATCTTCCTGTAACGTATCAATCTTGTGCTCTCTTTCAGAGAGGTACTTTACTCTAGTGAAATATAACAAAATTTTGCTGACTGGCTATTTAGAATAACTGGAATTGCTTTAAAATTAGTAATCTGTATTAAAACATAAATGATCATCTTCCTGTAACGTATCAATCTTGTGCTCTCTTTGAGAGAGGTACTTTACTCTAGTGAAATATAACAAAATTTTGCTGACTGACTATTTAGAATTAATAGAATTGCTTCAAAATTAGTAATCTACCGAAAAACAACAATGGTCATCTTCCTGTAACGTATCAATCTTGTGCTCTCTTTCAGAGAGGTACTTTACTCTAGTGAAATATATCAAAATTTTGCTGACTGACTATTTAGAATTAATAGAATTGCTTCAAAATTAGTAATCTACCGAAAAATAACAATGGTCATCTTCCTGTAACGTATCAATCTTGTGCTCTCTTTCAGAGAGGTACTTTACTCTAGTGAAATATAACAAAATTTTGCTGACTGGCTATTTAGAATAACTGGAATTGCTTTAAAATTAGTAATCTGTGTTAAAACATAAATGGTCATCTTCCTGTAACGTATCAATCTTGTGCTCTCTTTCAGGGAGGTACTTTACTCCAGTGAAATATAACAAAATTTTGCTGACTGACTATTTAGAATTAATAGAATTGCTTCAAAATTAGTAATCTACCGAAAAACAACAATGGTCATGTTCCTGTAACGTATCAATCTTGTGCTCTCTTTCAGAGAGGTACTTTACTCTAGTGAAATATAACAAAATTTTGCTGACTGGCTATTTAGAATAACTGGAATTGCTTTAAAATTAGTAATCTGTGTTAAAACATAAATGGTCATCTTCCTGTAACGTATCAATCTTGTGCTCTCTTTCAGAGAGGTACTTTACTCTAGTGAAATATAACAAAATTTTGCTGACTATTTAGAATAAATAGAATTGCTTCAAAATTAGTAATCTACCGAAAAACAACAATGGTCATCTTCCTGTAACGTATCAATCTTGTGCTCTCTTTCAGAGAGGTACTTTACTCTAGTGAAATATAACAAAATTTTGCTGACTGGCTATTTAGAATAACTGGAATTGCTTTAAAATTAGTAATCTGTATTAAAACATAAATGGTCATCTTCCCGTAACGTATCAATCTTGTGCTCTCTTTCAGAGAGGTACTTTACTCTAGTGAAATATAACAAAATTTTGCTGACTATTTAGAATAAATAGAATTGCTTCAAAATTAGTAATCTACCGAAAAACAACAATGGTCATCTTCCTGTAACGTATCAATCTTGTGCTCTCTTTCAGAGAGGTACTTTACTCTAGTGAAATATAACAAAATTTTGCTGACTATTTAGAATAAATAGAATTGCTTCAAAATTAGTAATCTACCGAAAAACAACAATGGTCATCTTCCTGTAACGTATCAATCTTGTGCTCTCTTTCAGAGAGGTACTTTACTCTAGTGAAATATAACAAAATTTTGCTGACTGGCTATTTAGAATAACTGGAATTGCTTTAAAATTAGTAATCTGTATTAAAACATAAATGGTCATCTTCCCGTAACGTATCAATCTTGTGATCTCTTTCAGAGAGGTACTTTACTCTAGTGAAATATAACAAAATTTTGCTGACTATTTAGAATAAATAGAATTGCTTTAAAATTAGTAATCTACCGAAAAACAACAATGGTCATCTTCCTGTAACGTATCAATCTTGTGCTCTCTTTCAGAGAGGTACTTTACTCTAGTGAAATATAACAAAATTTTGCTGACTATTTAGAATAAATAGAATTGCTTCAAAATTAGTAATCTACCGAAAAACAACAATGGTCATCTTCCTGTAACGTATCAATCTTGTGCTCTCTTTCAGAGAGGTACTTTACTCTAGTGAAATATAACAAAATTTTGCTGACTATTTAGAATAAATAGAATTGCTTCAAAATTAGTAATCTACCGAAAAACAACAATGGTCATCTTCCTGTAACGTATCAATCTTGTGCTCTCTTTCAGAGAGGTACTTTACTCTAGTGAAATATAACAAAATTTTGCTGACTATTTAGAATAAATAGAATTGCTTCAAAATTAGTAATCTACCGAAAAACAACAATGGTCATCTTCCTGTAACGTATCAATCTTGTGCTCTCTTTCAGAGAGGTACTTTACTCTAGTGAAATATAACAAAATTTTGCTGACTATTTAGAATAAATAGAATTGCTTCAAAATTAGTAATCTACCGAAAAACAACAATGGTCATCTTCCTGTAACGTATCAATCTTGTGCTCTCTTTCAGAGAGGTACTTTACTCTAGTGAAATATAACAAAATTTTGCTGACTATTTAGAATAAATAGAATTGCTTCAAAATTAGTAATCTACCGAAAAACAACAATGGTCATCTTCCTGTAACGTATCAATCTTGTGCTCTCTTTCAGAGAGGTACTTTACTCTAGTGAAATATAACAAAATTTTGCTGACTATTTAGAATAAATAGAATTGCTTCAAAATTAGTAATCTACCGAAAAACAACAATGGTCATCTTCCTGTAACGTATCAATCTTGTGCTCTCTTTCAGAGAGGTACTTTACTCTAGTGAAATATAACAAAATTTTGCTGACTATTTAGAATAAATAGAATTGCTTCAAAATTAGTAATCTACCGAAAAACAACAATGGTCATCTTCCTGTAACGTATCAATCTTGTGCTCTCTTTCAGAGAGGTACTTTACTCTAGTGAAATATAACAAAATTTTGCTGACTATTTAGAATAAATAGAATTGCTTCAAAATTAGTAATCTACCGAAAAACAACAATGGTCATCTTCCTGTAACGTATCAATCTTGTGCTCTCTTTCAGAGAGGTACTTTACTCTAGTGAAATATAACAAAATTTTGCTGACTATTTAGAATAAATAGAATTGCTTCAAAATTAGTAATCTACCGAAAAACAACAATGGTCATCTTCCTGTAACGTATCAATCTTGTGCTCTCTTTCAGAGAGGTACTTTACTCTAGTGAAATATAACAAAATTTTGCTGACTATTTAGAATAAATAGAATTGCTTCAAAATTAGTAATCTACCGAAAAACAACAATGGTCATCTTCCTGTAACGTATCAATCTTGTGCTCTCTTTCAGAGAGGTACTTTACTCTAGTGAAATATAACAAAATTTTGCTGACTATTTAGAATAAATAGAATTGCTTCAAAATTAGTAATCTACCGAAAAACAACAATGGTCATCTTCCTGTAACGTATCAATCTTGTGCTCTCTTTCAGAGAGGTACTTTACTCTAGTGAAATATAACAAAATTTTGCTGACTATTTAGAATAAATAGAATTGCTTCAAAATTAGTAATCTACCGAAAAACAACAATGGTCATCTTCCTGTAACGTATCAATCTTGTGCTCTCTTTCAGAGAGGTACTTTACTCTAGTGAAATATAACAAAATTTTGCTGACTATTTAGAATAAATAGAATTGCTTCAAAATTAGTAATCTACCGAAAAACAACAATGGTCATCTTCCTGTAACGTATCAATCTTGTGCTCTCTTTCAGAGAGGTACTTTACTCTAGTGAAATATAACAAAATTTTGCTGACTATTTAGAATAAATAGAATTGCTTCAAAATTAGTAATCTACCGAAAAACAACAATGGTCATCTTCCTGTAACGTATCAATCTTGTGCTCTCTTTCAGAGAGGTACTTTACTCTAGTGAAATATAACAAAATTTTGCTGACTATTTAGAATAAATAGAATTGCTTCAAAATTAGTAATCTACCGAAAAACAACAATGGTCATCTTCCTGTAACGTATCAATCTTGTGCTCTCTTTCAGAGAGGTACTTTACTCTAGTGAAATATAACAAAATTTTGCTGACTATTTAGAATAAATAGAATTGCTTCAAAATTAGTAATCTACCGAAAAACAACAATGGTCATCTTCCTGTAACGTATCAATCTTGTGCTCTCTTTCAGAGAGGTACTTTACTCTAGTGAAATATAACAAAATTTTGCTGACTGGCTATTTAGAATAACTGGAATTGCTTTAAAATTAGTAATCTGTATTAAAACATAAATGGTCATCTTCCCGTAACGTATCAATCTTGTGCTCTCTTTCAGAGAGGTACTTTACTCTAGTGAAATATAACAAAATTTTGCTGACTATTTAGAATAAATAGAATTGCTTCAAAATTAGTAATCTACCGAAAAACAACAATGGTCATCTTCCTGTAACGTATCAATCTTGTGCTCTCTTTCAGAGAGGTCCTTTACTCTAGTGAAATATAACAAAATTTTGCTGACTGGCTATTTAGAATAACTGGAATTGCTTTAAAATTAGTAATCTGTATTAAAACATAAATGGTCATCTTCCCGTAACGTATCAATCTTGTGCTCTCTTTCAGAGAGGTACTTTACTCTAGTGAAATATAACAAAATTTTGCTGACTATTTAGAATAAATAGAATTGCTTCAAAATTAGTAATCTACCGAAAAACAACAATGGTCATCTTCCTGTAACGTATCAATCTTGTGCTCTCTTTCAGAGAGGTACTTTACTCTAGTGAAATATAACAAAATTTTGCTGACTATTTAGAATAAATAGAATTGCTTCAAAATTAGTAATCTACCGAAAAACAACAATGGTCATCTTCCTGTAACGTATCAATCTTGTGCTCTCTTTCAGAGAGGTACTTTACTCTAGTGAAATATAACAAAATTTTGCTGACTATTTAGAATAAATAGAATTGCTTCAAAATTAGTAATCTACCGAAAAACAACAATGGTCATCTTCCTGTAACGTATCAATCTTGTGCTCTCTTTCAGAGAGGTACTTTACTCTAGTGAAATATAACAAAATTTTGCTGACTGGCTATTTAGAATAACTGGCATTGCTTTAAAATTAGTAATCTGTATTAAAACATAAATGGTCATCTTCCCGTAACGTATCAATCTTGTGCTCTCTTTCAGAGAGGTACTTTACTCTAGTGAAATATAACAAAATTTTGCTGACTATTTAGAATAAATAGAATTGCTTCAAAATTAGTAATCTACCGAAAAACAACAATGGTCATCTTCCTGTAACGTATCAATCTTGTGCTCTCTTTCAGAGAGGTACTTTACTCTAGTGAAATATAACAAAATTTTGCTGACTGGCTATTTAGAATAACTGGAATTGCTTTAAAATTAGTAATCTGTATTAAAACATAAATGGTCATCTTCCCGTAACGTATCAATCTTGTGCTCTCTTTCAGAGAGGTACTTTACTCTAGTGAAATATAACAAAATTATGCTGACTGGCTATTTAGAATAACTGGAATTGCTGTAAAATTAGTAATCTGGATTAAAACATAAATGGTCATCTTCCTGTAACGTATCAATCTTGTGCTCTCTATCAGAGAGGTACTCTAGTGAAATATAACAAAATTTTGCTGACTGACTATTTAGAATTAATAGAATTGCTTCAAAATTAGTAATCTATCGAAAAACTACAATGGTCATCTTCCTGTAACGTATCAATCTTGTGCTCTCTTTCAGAGAGGTACTTTACTCTAGTGAAATATAACAAAATTTTGCTGACTATTTAGAATAAATAGAATTGCTTCAAAATTAGTAATCTACCGAAAAACAACAATGGTCATCTTCCTGTAACGTATCAATCTTGTGCTCTCTTTCAGAGAGGTACTTTACTCTAGTGAAATATAACAAAATTTTGCTGACTATTTAGAATAAATAGAATTGCTTCAAAATTAGTAATCTACCGAAAAACAACAATGGTCATCTTCCTGTAACGTATCAATCTTGTGCTCTCTTTCAGAGAGGTACTTTACTCTAGTGAAATATAACAAAATTTTGCTGACTATTTAGAATAAATAGAATTGCTTCAAAATTAGTAATCTACCGAAAAACAACAATGGTCATCTTCCTGTAACGTATCAATCTTGTGCTCTCTTTCAGAGAGGTACTTTACTCTAGTGAAATATAACAAAATTTTGCTGACTATTTAGAATAACTGGAATTGCTTTAAAATTAGTAATCTGTATTAAAACATAAATGGTCATCTTCCCGTAACGTATCAATCTTGTGATCTCTTTCAGAGAGGTACTTTACTCTAGTGAAATATAACAAAATTTTGCTGACTATTTAGAATAAATAGAATTGCTTCAAAATTATTAATCTACCGAAAAACAACAATGGTCATCTTCCTGTAACGTATCAATCTTGTGCTCTCTTTCAGAGAGGTACTTTACTCTAGTGAAATATAACAAAATTTTGCTGACTGGCTATTTAGAATAACTGGAATTGCTTTAAAATTAGTAATCTGTATTAAAACATAAATGGTCATCTTCCCGTAACGTATCAATCTTGTGCTCTCTTTCAGAGAGGTACTTTACTCTAGTGAAATATAACAAAATTTTGCTGACTGGCTATTTAGAATAACTGGAATTGCTGTAAAATTAGTAATCTGGATTAAAACATAAATGGTCATCTTCCTGTAACGTATCAATCTTGTGCTCTCTATCAGAGAGGTACTCTAGTGAAATATAACAAAATTTTGCTGACTGACTATTTAGAATTAATAGAATTGCTTCAAAATTAGTAATCTATCGAAAAACTACAATGGTCATCTTCCTGTAACGTATCAATCTTGTGCTCTCTTTCAGAGAGGTACTTTACTCTAGTGAAATATAACAAAATTTTGCTGACTGATTATTTAGAATTAATAGAATTGTTTCAAAATTAGTAATCTACCGAAAAACAACAATGGTCATCTTCCTGTAACGTATCAATCTTGTGCTCTCTTTCAGAGAGGTACTTTACTCTAGTGAAATATAACAAAATTTTGCTGACTATTTAGAATAAATAGAATTGCTTCAAAATTAGTAATCTACCGAAAAACAACAATGGTCATCTTCCTGTAACGTATCAATCTTGTGCTCTCTTTCAGAGAGGTACTTTACTCTAGTGAAATATAACAAAATTTTGCTGACTATTTAGAATAACTGGAATTGCTTTAAAATTAGTAATCTGTATTAAAACATAAATGGTCATCTTCCCGTAACGTATCAATCTTGTGATCTCTTTCAGAGAGGTACTTTACTCTAGTGAAATATAACAAAATTTTGCTGACTATTTAGAATAAATAGAATTGCTTCAAAATTATTAATCTACCGAAAAACAACAATGGTCATCTTCCTGTAACGTATCAATCTTGTGCTCTCTTTCAGAGAGGTACTTTACTCTAGTGAAATATAACAAAATTTTGCTGACTATTTAGAATAAATAGAATTGCTTCAAAATTAGTAATCTACCGAAAAACAACAATGGTCATCTTCCTGTAACGTATCAATCTTGTGCTCTCTTTCAGAGAGGTACTTTACTCTAGTGAAATATAACAAAATTTTGCTGACTATTTAGAATAAATAGAATTGCTTCAAAATTAGTAATCTACCGAAAAACAACAATGGTCATCTTCCTGTAACGTATCAATCTTGTGCTCTCTTTCAGAGAGGTACTTTACTCTAGTGAAATATAACAAAATTTTGCTGACTATTTAGAATAAATAGAATTGCTTCAAAATTAGTAATCTACCGAAAAACAACAATTGTCATCTTCCTGTAACGTATCAATCTTGTGCTCTCTTTCAGAGAGGTACTTTACTCTAGTGAAATATAACAAAATTTTGCTGACTATTTAGAATAAATAGAATTGCTTCAAAATTAGTAATCTACCGAAAAACAACAATGGTCATCTTCCTGTAACGTATCAATCTTGTGCTCTCTTTCAGAGAGGTACTTTACTCTAGTGAAATATAACAAAATTTTGCTGACTGACTATTTAGAATTAATAGAATTGCTTCAAAATTAGTAATCTACCGAAAAACAACAATGGTCATCTTCCTGTAACGTATCAATCTTGTGCTCTCTTTCAGAGAGGTACTTTACTCTAGTGAAATATAACAAAATTTTGCTGACTATTTAGAATAAATAGAATTGCTTCAAAATTAGTAATCTACCGAAAAACAACAATGGTCATCTTCCTGTAACGTATCAATCTTGTGCTCTCTTTCAGAGAGGTCCTTTACTCTAGTGAAATATAACAAAATTTTGCTGACTGGCTATTTAGAATAACTGGAAAAGCTTTAAAATTAGTAATCTGTATTAAAACATAAATGGTCATCTTCCCGTAACGTATCAATCTTGTGCTCTCTTTCAGAGAGGTACTTTACTCTAGTGAAATATAACAAAATTTTGCTGACTATTTAGAATAAATAGAATTGCTTCAAAATTAGTAATCTACCGAAAAACAACAATGGTCATCTTCCTGTAACGTATCAATCTTGTGCTCTCTTTCAGAGAGGTACTTTACTCTAGTGAAATATAACAAAATTTTGCTGACTATTTAGAATAAATAGAATTGCTTCAAAATTAGTAATCTACCGAAAAACAACAATGGTCATCTTCCTGTAACGTATCAATCTTGTGCTCTCTTTCAGAGAGGTACTTTACTCTAGTGAAATATAACAAAATTTTGCTGACTATTTAGAATAAATAGAATTGCTTCAAAATTAGTAATCTACCGAAAAACAACAATGGTCATCTTCCTGTAACGTATCAATCTTGTGCTCTCTTTCAGAGAGGTACTTTACTCTAGTGAAATATAACAAAATTTTGCTGACTATTTAGAATAAATAGAATTGCTTCAAAATTAGTAATCTACCGAAAAACAACAATGGTCATCTTCCTGTAACGTATCAATCTTGTGCTCTCTTTCAGAGAGGTACTTTACTCTAGTGAAATATAACAAAATTTTGCTGACTATTTAGAATAAATAGAATTGCTTCAAAATTAGTAATCTACCGAAAAACAACAATGGTCATCTTCCTGTAACGTATCAATCTTGTGCTCTCTTTCAGAGAGGTACTTTACTCTAGTGAAATATAACAAAATTTTGCTGACTATTTAGAATAAATAGAATTGCTTCAAAATTAGTAATCTACCGAAAAACAACAATGGTCATCTTCCAGTAACGTATCAATCTTGTGCTCTCTTTCAGAGAGGTACTTTACTCTAGTGAAATATAACAAAATTTTGCTCACTATTTAGAATAAATAGAATTGCTTCAAAATTAGTAATCTACCGAAAAACAACAATGGTCATCTTCCTGTAACGTATCAATCTTGTGCTCTCTTTCAGAGAGGTACTTTACTCTAGTGAAATATAACAAAATTTTGCTGACTATTTAGAATAAATAGAATTGCTTCAAAATTAGTAATCTACCGAAAAACAACAATGGTCATCTTCCTGTAACGTATCAATCTTGTGCTCTCTTTCAGAGAGGTACTTTACTCTAGTGAAATATAACAAAATTTTGCTGACTATTTAGAATAAATAGAATTGCTTCAAAATTAGTAATCTACCGAAAAACAACAATGGTCATCTTCCTGTAACGTATCAATCTTGTGCTCTCTTTCAGAGAGGTACTTTACTCTAGTGAAATATAACAAAATTTTGCTGACTATTTAGAATAAATAGAATTGCTTCGAAATTAGTAATCTACCGAAAAACAACAATGGTCATCTTCCTGTAACGTATCAATCTTGTGCTCTCTATCAGAGAGGTACTCTAGTGGAATATAACAAAATTTTGCTGACTGACTATTTAGAATTAATAGAATTGCTTCAAAATTAGTAATCTATCGAAAAACAACAATGGTCATCTTCCTGTAACGTATCAATCTTGTGCTCTCTTTCAGAGAGGTACTTTACTCCAGTGAAATATAACAAAATTTTGCTGACTGATTATTTAGAATTAATAGAATTGTTTCAAAATTAGTAATTTACCGAAAAACAACAATGGTCATCTCCCTGTAACGTATCAATCTTGTGCTCTCTTTCAGAGAGGTACTTTACTCTAGTGAAATATAACAAAATTTTGCTGACTGGCTATTTAGAATAACTGGAATTGCTTTAAAATTAGTAATCTGTATTAAAACATAAATGGTCATCTTCCCGTAACGTATCAATCTTGTGCTCTCTTTCAGAGAGGTACTTTACTCTAGTGAAATATAACAAAATTTTGCTGACTGGCTATTTAGAATAACTGGAATTGCTTTAAAATTAGTAATCTGGATTAAAACATAAATGGTCATCTTCCTGTAACGTATCAATCTTGTGCTCTCTATCAGAGAGGTACTCTAGTGAAATATAACAAAATTTTGCTGACTGACTATTTAGAATTAATAGAATTGCTTCAAAATTAGTAATCTATCGAAAAACAACAATGGTCATCTTCCTGTAACGTATCAATCTTGTGCTCTCTTTCAGAGAGGTACTTTACTCTAGTGAAATATAACAAAATTTTGCTGACTGATTATTTAGAATTATTAGAATTGTTTCAAAATTAGTAATCTACCGAAAAACAACAATGGTCACCTTCCTGTAACGTATCAATCTTGTGCTCTCTTTCAGAGAGGTACTTTACTCTAGTGAAATATAACAAAATTTTGCTGACTGGCTATTTAGAATAACTGGAATTGCTTTAAAATTAGTAATCTGTATTAAAACATAAATAGTCATCTTCCTGTAACGTATCAATCTTGTGCTCTCTTTCAGAGAGGTACTTTACTCTAGTGAAATATAACAAAATTTTGCTGACTGATTATTTAGAATTAATAGAATTGTTTCAAAATTAGTAATCTACCGAAAAACAACAATGGTCATCTTCCTGTAACGTATCAATCTTGTGCTTTTTTTCAGAGAGGTACTTTTCTCTAGTGAAATATAACAAAATTTTGCTGACTGGCTATTTAGAATAACTGGAATTGCTTTAAAATTAGTAATCTGTATTAAAACATAAATGGTCATCTTCCCGTAACGTATCAATCTTGTGCTCTCTTTCAGAGAGGTACTTTACTCTAGTGAAATATAACAAAATTTTGCTGACTGGCTATTTAGAATAACTGGAATTGCTTTAAAATTAGTAATCTGGATTAAAACATAAATGGTCATCTTCCTGTAACGTATCAATCTTGTGCTCTCTATCAGAGAGGTACTCTAGTGAAATATAACAAAATTTTGCTGACTGACTATTTAGAATTAATAGAATTGCTTCAAAATTAGTAATCTATCGAAAAACAACAATGGTCATCTTCCTGTAACGTATCAATCTTGTGCTCTCTTTCAGAGAGGTACTTTACTCTAGTGAAATATAACAAAATTTTGCTGACTGGCTATTTGGAATTGCTTTAAAATTAGTAATCTGTATTAAAACATAAATGGTCATCTTCCCGTAACGTATCAATCTTGTGCTCTCTTTCAGAGAGGTACTTTACTCTAGTGAAATATAACAAAATTTTGCTGACTGGCTATTTAGAATAACTGGAATTGCTTTAAAATTAGTAATCTGTGTTAAAACATAAATGGTCATCTTCATGTAACGTATCAATCTTGTGCTCTCTTTCAGAGAGGTACTTTACTCCAGTGAAATATAACAAAATTTTGCTGACTGATTATTTAGAATTAATAGAATTGTTTCAAAATTAGTAATTTACCGAAAAACAACAATGGTCATCTTCCTGTAACGTATTAATCTTGTGCTCTCTTTCAGAGAGGTACTTTACTCTAGTGAAATATAACAAAATTTTGCTGACTGGCTATTTAGAATAACTGGAATTGCTTTAAAATTAGTAATCTGTATTAAAACATAAATGGTCATCTTCCCGTAACGTATCAATCTTGTGATCTCTTTCAGAGAGGTACTTTACTCTAGTGAAATATAACAAAATTTTGCTGACTATTTAGAATAAATAGAATTGCTTCAAAATTAGTAATCTACCGAAAAACAACAATGGTCATCTTCCTGTAACGTATCAATCTTGTGCTCTCTTTCAGAGAGGTACTTTACTCTAGTGAAATATAACAAAATTTTGCTGACTATTTAGAATAAATAGAATTGCTTCAAAATTAGTAATCTACCGAAAAACAACAATGGTCATCTTCCTGTAACGTATCAATCTTGTGCTCTCTTTCAGAGAGGTACTTTACTCTAGTGAAATATAACAAAATTTTGCTGACTATTTAGAATAAATAGAATTGCTTCAAAATTAGTAATCTACCGAAAAACAACAATGGTCATCTTCCTGTAACGTATCAATCTTGTGCTCTCTTTCAGAGAGGTACTTTACTCTAGTGAAATATAACAAAATTTTGCTGACTGGCTATTTAGAATAACTGGAATTGCTTTAAAATTAGTAATCTGGATTAAAACATAAATGGTCATCTTCCTGTAACGTATCAATCTTGTGCTCTCTATCAGAGAGGTACTCTAGTGAAATATAACAAAATTTTGCTGACTGACTATTTAGAATTAATAGAATTGCTTCAAAATTAGTAATCCATCGAAAAACAACAATGGTCATCTTCCTGTAACGTATCAATCTTGTGCTCTCTTTCAGGGAGGTACTTTACTCTAGTGAAATATAACAAAATTTTGCTGACTATTTAGAATAAATAGAATTGCTTCAAAATTAGTAATCTACCGAAAAACAACAATGGTCATCTTCCCGTAACGTATCAATCTTGTGCTCTCTTTCAGAGAGGTACTTTACTCTAGTGAAATATAACAAAATTTTGCTGACTGGCTATTTAGAATAACTGGAATTGCTTTAAAATTAGTAATCTGTGTTAAAACATAAATGGTCATCTTCCTGTAACGTATCAATCTTGTGCTCTCTTTCAGAGAGGTACTTTACTTCAGTGAAATATAACAAAATTTTGCTGACTATTTAGAATAAATAGAATTGCTTCAAAATTAGTAATCTACCGAAAAACAACAATGGTCATCTTCCTGTAACGTATCAATCTTGTGCTCTCTTTCAGAGAGGTACTTTACTCTAGTGAAATATAACAAAATTTTGCTGACTATTTAGAATAACTGGAATTGCTTTAAAATTAGTAATCTGTATTAAAACATAAATGGTCATCTTCCCGTAACGTATCAATCTTGTGATCTCTTTCAGAGAGGTACTTTACTCTAGTGAAATATAACAAAATTTTGCTGACTATTTAGAATAAATAGAATTGCTTCAAAATTATTAATCTACCGAAAAACAACAATGGTCATCTTCCTGTAACGTATCAATCTTGTGCTCTCTTTCAGAGAGGTACTTTACTCTAGTGAAATATAACAAAATTTTGCTGACTATTTAGAATAAATAGAATTGCTTCAAAATTAGTAATCTACCGAAAAACAACAATGGTCATCTTCCTGTAACGTATCAATCTTGTGCTCTCTTTCAGAGAGGTACTTTACTCTAGTGAAATATAACAAAATTTTGCTGACTATTTAGAATAAATAGAATTGCTTCAAAATTAGTAATCTACCGAAAAACAACAATGGTCATCTTCCTGTAACGTATCAATCTTGTGCTCTCTTTCAGAGAGGTACTTTACTCTAGTGAAATATAACAAAATTTTGCTGACTGGCTATTTAGAATAACTGGAATTGCTTTAAAATTAGTAATCTGTATTAAAACATAAATGGTCATCTTCCCGTAACGTATTAATCTTGTGCTCTCTTTCAGAGAGGTACTTTACTCTAGTGAAATATAACAAAATTTTGCTGACTATTTAGAATAAATAGAATTGCTTCAAAATTAGTAATCTACCGAAAAACAACAATGGTCATCTTCCTGTAACGTATCAATCTTGTGCTCTCTTTCAGAGAGGTACTTTACTCTAGTGAAATATAACAAAATTTTGCTGACTATTTAGAATAAATAGAATTGCTTCAAAATTAGTAATCTACCGAAAAACAACAATGGTCATCTTCCTGTAACGTATCAATCTTGTGCTCTCTTTCAGAGAGGTACTTTACTCTAGTGAAATATAACAAAATTTTGCTGACTATTTAGAATAAATAGAATTGCTTCAAAATTAGTAATCTACCGAAAAACAACAATGGTCATCTTCCTGTAACGTATCAATCTTGTGCTCTCTTTCAGAGAGGTACTTTACTCTAGTGAAATATAACAAAATTTTGCTGACTATTTAGAATAAATAGAATTGCTTCAAAATTATTAATCTACCGAAAAACAACAATGGTCATCTTCCTGTAACGTATCAATCTTGTGCTCTCTTTCAGAGAGGTACTTTACTCTAGTGAAATATAACAAAATTTTGCTGACTATTTAGAATAAATAGAATTGCTTCAAAATTAGTAATCTACCGAAAAACAACAATGGTCATCTTCCTGTAACGTATCAATCTTGTGCTCTCTTTCAGAGAGGTACTTTACTCTAGTGAAATATAACAAAATTTTGCTGACTATTTAGAATAAATAGAATTGCTTCAAAATTAGTAATCTACCGAAAAACAACAATGGTCATCTTCCTGTAACGTATCAATCTTGTGCTCTCTTTCAGAGAGGTACTTTACTCTAGTGAAATATAACAAAATTTTGCTGACTGGCTATTTAGAATAACTGGAATTGCTTTAAAATTAGTAATCTGTATTAAAACATAAATGGTCATCTTCCCGTAACGTATTAATCTTGTGCTCTCTTTCAGAGAGGTACTTTACTCTAGTGAAATATAACAAAATTTTGCTGACTATTTAGAATAAATAGAATTGCTTCAAAATTAGTAATCTACCGAAAAACAACAATGGTCATCTTCCTGTAACGTATCAATCTTGTGCTCTCTTTCAGAGAGGTACTTTACTCTAGTGAAATATAACAAAATTTTGCTGACTATTTAGAATAAATAGAATTGCTTCAAAATTAGTAATCTACCGAAAAACAACAATGGTCATCTTCCTGTAACGTATCAATCTTGTGCTCTCTTTCAGAGAGGTACTTTACTCTAGTGAAATATAACAAAATTTTGCTGACTATTTAGAATAAATAGAATTGCTTCAAAATTAGTAATCTACCGAAAAACAACAATGGTCATCTTCCTGTAACGTATCAATCTTGTGCTCTCTTTCAGAGAGGTACTTTACTCTAGTGAAATATAACAAAATTTTGCTGACTATTTAGAATAAATAGAATTGCTTCAAAATTAGTAATCTACCGAAAAACAACAATGGTCATCTTCCTGTAACGTATCAATCTTGTGCTCTCTTTCAGAGAGGTACTTTACTCTAGTGAAATATAACAAAATTTTGCTGACTGGCTATTTAGAATAACTGGAATTGCTTTAAAATTAGTAATCTACCGAAAAACAACAATGGTCATCTTCCTGTAACGTATCAATCTTGTGCTCTCTTTCAGAGAGGTACTTTACTCTAGTGAAATATAACAAAATTTTGCTGACTGGCTATTTAGAATAACTGGAATTGCTTTAAAATTAGTAATCTGTATTAAAACATAAATGGTCATCTTCCTGTAACGTATCAATCTTGTGCTCTCTTTCAGAGAGGTACTTTACTCTAGTGAAATATAACAAAATTTTGCTGACTGATTATTTAGAATTAATAGAATTGTTTCAAAATTAGTAATCTACCGAAAAACAACAATGGTCATCTTCCTGTAACGTATCAATCTTGTGCTTTTTTTCAGAGAGGTACTTTACTCTAGTGAAATATAACAAAATTTTGCTGACTGGCTATTTAGAATAACTGGAATTGCTTTAAAATTAGTAATCTGTATTAAAACATAAATGGTCATCTTCCCGTAACGTATCAATCTTGTGCTCTCTTTCAGAGAGGTACTTTACTCTAGTGAAATATAACAAAATTTTGCTGACTGGCTATTTAGAATAACTGGAATTGCTTTAAAATTAGTAATCTGGATTAAAACATAAATGGTCATCTTCCTGTAACGTATCAATCTTGTGCTCTCTATCAGAGAGGTACTCTAGTGAAATATAACAAAATTTTGCTGACTGACTATTTAGAATTAATAGAATTGCTTCAAAATTAGTAATCTATCGAAAAACAACAATGGTCATCTTCCTGTAACGTATCAATCTTATGCTCTCTTTCAGAGAGGTACTTTACTCTAGTGAAATATAACAAAATTTTGCTGACTGGCTATTTAGAATAACTGGAATTGCTTTAAAATTAGTAATCTGTATTAAAACATAAATGGTCATCTTCCCGTAACGTATCAATCTTGTGATCTCTTTCAGAGAGGTACTTTACTCTAGTGAAATATAACAAAATTTTGCTGACTATTTAGAATAAATAGAATTGCTTCAAAATTAGTAATCTACCGAAAAACAACAATGGTCATCTTCCTGTAACGTATCAATCTTGTGCTCTCTTTCAGAGAGGTACTTTACTCTAGTGAAATATAACAAAATTTTGCTGACTATTTAGAATAAATAGAATTGCTTCAAAATTAGTAATCTACCGAAAAACAACAATGGTCATCTTCCTGTAACGTATCAATCTTGTGCTCTCTTTCAGAGAGGTTCTTTACTCTAGTGAAATATAACAAAATTTTGCTGACTATTTAGAATAAATAGAATTGCTTCAAAATTAGTAATCTACCGAAAAACAACAATGGTCATCTTCCTGTAACGTATCAATCTTGTGCTCTCTTTCAGAGAGGTACTTTACTCTAGTGAAATATAACAAAATTTTGCTGACTATTTAGAATAAATAGAATTGCTTCAAAATTAGTAATCTACCGAAAAACAACAATGGTCATCTTCCTGTAACGTATCAATCTTGTGCTCTCTTTCAGAGAGGTACTTTACTCTAGTGAAATATAACAAAATTTTGCTGACTGGCTATTTAGAATAACTGGAATTGCTTTAAAATTAGTAATCTGTATTAAAACATAAATGGTCATCTTCCCGTAACGTATCAATCTTGTGCTCTCTTTCAGAGAGGTACTTTACTCTAGTGAAATATAACAAAATTTTGCTGACTGGCTATTTAGAATAACTGGAATTGCTTTAAAATTAGTAATCTGTGTTAAAACATAAATGGTCATCTTCCTGTAACGTATCAATCTTGTGCTCTCTTTCAGAGAGGTACTTTACTCCAGTGAAATATAACAAAATTTTGCTGACTGGCTATTTAGAATAACTGGAATTGCTTTAAAATTAGTAATCTGTATTAAAACATAAATGGTCATCTTCCCGTAACGTATCAATCTTGTGATCTCTTTCAGAGAGGTACTTTACTCTAGTGAAATATAACAAAATTTTGCTGACTATTTAGAATAAATAGAATTGCTTCAAAATTAGTAATCTACCGAAAAACAACAATGGTCATCTTCCTGTAACGTATCAATCTTGTGCTCTCTTTCAGAGAGGTACTTTACTCTAGTGAAATATAACAAAATTTTGCTGACTATTTAGAATAAATAGAATTGCTTCAAAATTAGTAATCTACCGAAAAACAACAATGGTCATCTTCCTGTAACGTATCAATCTTGTGCTCTCTTTCAGAGAGGTACTTTACTCTAGTGAAATATAACAAAATTTTGCTGACTATTTAGAATAAATAGAATTGCTTCAAAATTAGTAATCTACCGAAAAACAACAATGGTCATCTTCCTGTAACGTATCAATCTTGTGCTCTCTTTCAGAGAGGTACTTTACTCTAGTGAAATATAACAAAATTTTGCTGACTGGCTATTTAGAATAACTGGAATTGCTTTAAAATTAGTAATCTGTATTAAAACATAAATGGTCATCTTCCCGTAATGTATCAATCTTGTGCTCTCTTTCAGAGAGGTACTTTACTCTAGTGAAATATAACAAAATTTTGCTGACTATTTAGAATAAATAGAATTGCTTCAAAATTAGTAATCTACCGAAAAACAACAATGGTCATCTTCCTGTAACGTATCAATCTTGTGCTCTCTTTCAGAGAGGTACTTTACTCTAGTGAAATATAACAAAATTTTGCTGACTATTTAGAATAAATAGAATTGCTTCAAAATTAGTAATCTACCGAAAAACAACAATGGTCATCTTCCTGTAACGTATCAATCTTGTGCTCTCTTTCAGAGAGGTACTTTACTCTAGTGAAATATAACAAAATTTTGCTGACTATTTAGAATAAATAGAATTGCTTCAAAATTAGTAATCTACCGAAAAACAACAATGGTCATCTTCCTGTAACGTATCAATCTTGTGCTCTCTTTCAGAGAGGTACTTTACTCTAGTGAAATATAACAAAATTTTGCTGACTATTTAGAAGAAATAGAATTGCTTCAAAATTAGTAATCTACCGAAAAACAACAATGGTCATCTTCCTGTAACGTATCAATCTTGTGCTCTCTTTCAGAGAGGTACTTTACTCTAGTGAAATATAACAAAATTTTGCTGACTATTTAGAATAAATAGAATTGCTTCAAAATTAGTAATCTACCGAAAAACAACAATGGTCATCTTCCTGTAACGTATCAATCTTGTGCTCTCTTTCAGAGAGGTACTTTACTCTAGTGAAATATAACAAAATTTTGCTGACTGGCTATTTAGAATAACTGGAATTGCTTTAAAATTAGTAATCTGTATTAAAACATAAATGGTCATCTGCCCGTAACGTATCAATCTTGTGCTCTCTTTCAGAGAGGTACTTTACTCTAGTGAAATATAACAAAATTTTGCTGACTGGCTATTTAGAATAACTGGAATTGCTTTAAAATTAGTAATCTGGATTAAAACATAAATGGTCATCTTCCTGTAACGTATCAATCTTGTGCTCTCTATCAGAGAGGTACTCTAGTGAAATATAACAAAATTTTGCTGACTGACTATTTAGAATTAATAGAATTGCTTCAAAATTAGTAATCTATCGAAAAACAACAATGGTCATCTTCCTGTAACGTATCAATCTTGTGCTCTTTATCAGAGAGGTACTCTAGTGAAATATAACAAAATTTTGCTGACTGACTATTTAGAATAAATAGAATTGCTTCAAAATTAGTAATCTACCGAAAAACAACAATGGTCATCTTCCTGTAACGTATCAATCTTGTGCTCTCTTTCAGAGAGGTACTTTACTCCAGTGAAATATAACAAAATTTTGCTGACTGATTATTTAGAATTAATAGAATTGTTTCAAAATTAGTAATCTACCGAAAAACAACAATGGTCATCTTCCTGTAACGTATCAATCTTGTGCTCTCTTTCAGAGAGGTACTTTACTCTAGTGAAATATAACAAAATTTTGCTGACTGGCTATTTAGAATAACTGGAATTGCTTTAAAATTAGTAATCTGTATTAAAACATAAATGGTCATCTTCCCGTAACGTATCAATCTTGTGCTCTCTTTCAGAGAGGTACTTTACTCTAGTGAAATATAACAAAATTTTGCTGACTGGCTATTTAGAATAACTGGAATTGCTTTAAAATTAGTAATCTGGATTAAAACATAAATGGTCATCTTCCTGTAACGTATCAATCTTGTGCTCTCTATCAGAGAGGTACTCTAGTAAAATATAACAAAATTTTGCTGACTGACTATTTAGAATTAATAGAATTGCTTCAAAATTAGTAATCTATCGAAAAACAACAATGGTCATCTTCCTGTAACGTATCAATCTTGTGCTCTCTTTCAGAGAGGTACTTTACTCTAGTGAAATATAACAAAATTTTGCTGACTGGCTATTTAGAATAACTGGAATTGCTTTAAAATTAGTAATCTGTATTAAAACATAAATGGTCATGTTCCTGTAACGTATCTATCTTGTGCTCTCTTTCAGAGAGGTACTTTACTATAGTGAAATATAACAAAATTTTGCTGATTGACTATTTAGAATTAATAGAATTGCTTCAAAATTAGTAATCTATCGAAAATCAACAATGGTCATCTTCCTGTAACGTATCAATCTTGTGCTCTCTTTCAGAGAGGTACATTACTCTAGTGAAATATGACAATATTTTGCTGATTGACTATTTAGAATTAATATAATTGCTTCAAAATTAGTAATCTACCGAAAAACAACAATGGTCAACTTCCTGTAACGTATCAATCTTGTGCTCTCTTTCAGAGAGGTACTTTACTCTAGTGAAATATAACAAAATTTTGCTGATTGACTATTTAGAATTAATAGAATTGCTTCAAAATTAGTAACCTACCGAAAAAACAACAATGGTCATCTTCTTGTAACGTATCAATCTTGTGCTCTTTTTCAGAGAGGTACTTTACTCTAGTGAAATATAACAAAATTTTGCTGACTAGCTATTTAGAATAACTGGAATTGTTATAAAATTAGTAATCTGTATTAAAACATAAATGGTCATCTTCCTGTAACGTATCAATCTTGTGCTCTCTTTCAGAGAGGTACTTTAATCTAGTGAATTATAACAAAATTTTGCTGACTGGCTATTTAGAATAACTGGAATTGCTTTAAAATGAGTAATCTGTAATAAAACATAAATGGTCATCTTCCCGGAACGTATCAATCTTGTGCTCTCTTTCAGAGAGGTACTTTACTCTAGTGAAATATAACAAAATTTTGCTGACTGATTATTTAGAATTAATAGAATTGTTTCAAAATTAGTAATCTACCGAAAAACAACAATGGTCATCTTCCTGTAACGTATTAATCTTGTGCTCTCTTTCAGAGACTTACTTTACTCTAGTGAAATATAACAAAATTTTGCTGACTGGCTATTTAGAATAACTGGAATTGCTTTAAAATTAGTAATCTGTATTAAAACATAAATGGTCATCTTCCTGTAACGTATCAATCTTGTGCTCTCTTTCAGAGAGGTACTTTACTCTAGTGAAATATAACAAAATTTTGCTGACTGATTATTTAGAATTAATAAAATTGTTTCAAAATTAGTAATCTACCGAAAAACAACAATGGTCATCTTCCTGTAACGTATCAATCTTGTGCTCTTTTTCAGAGAGGTACTTTACTCTAGTGAAATATAACAAAATTTTGCTGACTAGCTATTTAGAATAACTGGAATTGTTATAAAATTAGTAATCTGTATTAAAACATAAATGGTCATCTTCCTGTAACGTATCAATCTTGTGCTCTCTTTCAGAGAGGTACTTTAATCTAGTGAATTATAACAAAATTTTGCTGACTGGCTATTTAGAATAACTGGAATTGCTTTAAAATGAGTAATCTGTATTAAAACATAAATGGTCATCTTTCTGTAACGTATCAATCTTGTGCTCTCTTTCAGAGAGGTACTTTACTCTAGTGAAATATAACAAAATTTTGCTGACTGGCTATTTAGAATAACTGGAATTGCTTTAAAATTAGTAATCTGTATTAAAACATAAATGGTCATCTTCCTGTAACGTATCAATCTTGTGCTCTCTTTCAGAGAGGTACTTTACTCTAGTGAAATATAACAAAATTTTGCTGACTGACTATTTAGAATTAATAGAATTGCTTCAAAATTAGTAATCTACCGAAAAACAACAATGGTCATCTTCCTGTAACGTATCAATCTTGTGCTCTCTTTCAGGGAGGTACTTTACTCTAGTGAAATATAACAAAATTTTGCTGACTGGCTATTTAGAATAACTGGAATTGCTTTAAAATTAGTAATCTGTATTAAAACATAAATGGTCATCTTCCTGTAACGTATCAATTTTGTGCTGTCTTTCAGAGAGGTACTTTACTCTAGTGAAATATAACAAAATTTTGCTGACTGGCTATTTAGAATAACTGGAATTGCTTTAAAATTAGTAATCTGTATTAAAACATAAATGGTCATCTTCCTGTAACGTATCAATCTTGTGCTCTCTTTCAGAGAGGTACTTTACTCTAGTGAAATATAACAAAATTTTGCTGACTGGCTATTTAGAATAACTGGAATTGCTTTAAAATTAGTAATCTGTGTTAAAACATAAATGGTCATCTTCCTGTAACGTATCAGTCTTGTGGTCTCTTTCAGAGAGGTACTTTACTCTAGTGAAATATAACAAAATTTTGCTGACTGGCTATTTAGAATAACTGGAATTGCTTTAAAATTAGTAATCTGTATTAAAACATAAATGGTCATCTTCCTGTAACGTATCAATCTTGTGCTCTCTTTCAGAGAGGTACTTTACTCTAGTGAAATATAACAAAATTTTGCTGACTGGCTATTTAGAATAACTGGAATTGCTTTAAAATTAGTAATCTGTATTAAAACATAAATGGTCATCTTCCTGTAACGTATCAATCTTGTGCTCTCTTTCAGAGAGGTACTTTACTCTAGTGAAATATAACAAAATTTTGCTGACTGACTATTTAGAATTAATAGAATTGCTTCAAAATTAGTAATCTACCGAAAAACAACAATGGTCATCTTCCTGTAACTTATCAATCTTGTGCTCTCTTTCAGAGACTTACTTTACTCTAGTGAAATATAACAAAATTTTGCTGACTGGCTATTTAGAATAACTGGAATTGCTTTAAAATTAGTAATCTGCATTAAAACATAAATGGTCATCTTCCTGTAACGTATCAATCTTGTGCTCTCTTTCAGAGAGGTACTTTACTCTAGTGAAATATAACAAAATTTTGCTGACTGACTATTTAGAATCAATAGAATTGCTTCAAAATTAGTAATCTACCGAAAAACAACAATGGTCATCTTCCTGTAACGTATCAATCTTGTGCTCTCTTTCAGAGAGGTACTTTACTCTAGTGAAATATAACAAAATTTTGCTGACTGGCTATTTAGAATAACTGGAATTGCTTTAAAATTAGTAATCTGTATTAAAACATAAATGGTCATCTTCCTGTAACGTATCAATCTTGTGCTCTCTTTCAGAGAGGTACTTTACTCTAGTGAAATATAACAAAATTTTGCTGACTGGCTATTTAGAATAACTGGAATTGCTTTAAAATTAGTAATCTGTATTAAAACATAAATGGTCATCTTCCTGTAACGTATCAATCTTGTGCTCTCTTTCAGAGAGGTACTTTACTCTAGTGAAATATAACAAAATTTTGCTGACTGGCTATTTAGAATAACTGGAATTGCTTTAAAATTAGTAATCTGTGTTAAAACATAAATGGTCATCTTCCTGTAACGTATCAGTCTTGTGCTCTCTTTCAGAGAGGTACTTTACTCTAGTGAAATATAACAAAATTTTGCTGACTGGCTATTTAGAATAACTGGAATTGCTTTAAAATTAGTAATCTGTATTCAAACATAAATGGTCATCATCCTGTAACGTATCAATCTTGTGCTCTCTTTCAGAGAGGTACTTTACTCTAGTGAAATATAACAAAATTTTGCTGACTGACTATTTAGAATTAATAGAATTGCTTCAAAATTAGTAATCTACCAAAAAACAACAATGGTCATCTTCCTGTAACGTATCAATCTTGTGCTCTCTTTCAGAGAGGTACTTTACTCTAGTGAAATATAACAAAATTTTGCTGACTGGCTATTTAGAATAACTGGAATTGCTTTAAAATTAGTAATCTGTATTCAAACATAAATGGTCATCTTCCTGTAACGTATCAATCTTGTGCTCTCTTTCAGAGAGGTACTTTACTCTAATGAAATATAACAAAATTTTGCTGACTGGCTATTTAGAATAACTGGAATTGCTTTAAAATTAGTAATCTGTATTAAAACATAAATGGTCATCTTCCTGTAACGTATCAATCTTGTGCTCTCTTTCAGAGAGGTACTTTACTCTAGTGAAATATAACAAAATTTTGCTGACTGGCTATTTAGAATAACTGGAATTGCTTTAAAATTAGTAATCTGTATTAAAACATAAATGGTCATCTTCCCGTAACGTATCAATCTTGTGATCTCTTTCAGAGAGGTACTTTACTCTAGTGAAATATAACAAAATTTTGCTGACTATTTAGAATAAATAGAATTGCTTCAAAATTAGTAATCTACCGAAAAACAACAATGGTCATCTTCCTGTAACGTATCAATCTTGTGCTCTCTTTCAGAGAGGTACTTTACTCTAGTGAAATATAACAAAATTTTGCTGACTATTTAGAATAAATAGAATTGCTTCAAAATTAGTAATCTACCGAAAAACAACAATGGTCATCTTCCTGTAACGTATCAATCTTGTGCTCTCTTTCAGAGAGGTACTTTACTCTAGTGAAATATAACAAAATTTTGCTGACTATTTAGAATAAATAGAATTGCTTCAAAATTAGTAATCTACCGAAAAACAACAATGGTCATCTTCCTGTAACGTATCAATCTTGTGCTCTCTTTCAGAGAGGTACTTTACTCTAGTGAAATATAACAAAATTTTGCTGACTGGCTATTTAGAATAACTGGAATTGTTTTAAAATTAGTAATCTGTATTAAAACATAAATGGTCATCTTCCCGTAACGTATCAATCTTGTGCTCTCTTTCAGAGAGGTACTTTACTCTAGTGAAATATAACAAAATTTTGCTGACTATTTAGAATAAATAGAATTGCTTCAAAATTAGTAATCTACCGAAAAACAACAATGGTCATCTTCCTGTAACGTATCAATCTTGTGCTCTCTTTCAGAGACTTACTTTACTTTAGTGAAATATAACAAAATTTTGCTGACTGGCTATTTAGAATAACTGGAATTCCTTTAAAATTAGTAATCTGTGTTAAAACATAAATGTTCATCTTCCTGTAACGTATCAATCTTGTGCTCTCTTTCAGAGAGGTACTTTACTCTAGTGAAAAATAACAAAATTTTGCTGACTGGCTATTTAGAATAACTGGAATTGCTTTAAAATTAGTAATCTGTATTAAAACAAATGGTCATCTTCCTGTAACGTATCAATCTTGTGCTCTCTTTCAGAGAGGTACTTTACTCTAGTGAAATATAACAAAATTTTGCTGACTGGCTATTTAGAATAACTGGAATTGCTTTAAAATTAGTAATCTGTATTCAAACATAAATGGTCATCTTCCTGTAACGTATCAATCTTGTGCTCTCTTTCAGAGAGGTACTTTACTCTAATGAAATATAACAAAATTTTGCTGACTGGCTATTTAGAATAACTGGAATTGCTTTAAAATTAGTAATCTGTATTAAAACATAAATGGTCATCTTCCTGTAACGTATCAATCTTGTGCTCTCTTTCAGAGAGGTACTTTACTCTAGTGAAATATAACAAAATTTTGCTGACTGGCTATTTAGAATAACTGGAATTGCTTTAAAATTAGTAATCTGTATTAAAACATAAATGGTCATCTTCCCGTAACGTATCAATCTTGTGATCTCTTTCAGAGAGGTACTTTACTCTAGTGAAATATAACAAAATTTTGCTGACTATTTAGAATAAATAGAATTGCTTCAAAATTAGTAATCTACCGAAAAACAACAATGGTCATCTTCCTGTAACGTATCAATCTTGTGCTCTCTTTCAGAGAGGTACTTTACTCTAGTGAAATATAACAAAATTTTGCTGACTATTTAGAATAAATAGAATTGCTTCAAAATTAGTAATCTACCGAAAAACAACAATGGTCATCTTCCTGTAACGTATCAATCTTGTGCTCTCTTTCAGAGAGGTACTTTACTCTAGTGAAATATAACAAAATTTTGCTGACTATTTAGAATAAATAGAATTGCTTCAAAATTAGTAATCTACCGAAAAACAACAATGGTCATCTTCCTATAACGTATCAATCTTGTGCTCTCTTTCAGAGAGGTACTTTACTCTAGTGAAATATAACAAAATTTTGCTGACTGGCTATTTAGAATAACTGGAATTGTTTTAAAATTAGTAATCTGTATTAAAACATAAATGGTCATCTTCCCGTAACGTATCAATCTTGTGCTCTCTTTCAGAGAGGTACTTTACTCTAGTGAAATATAACAAAATTTTGCTGACTATTTAGAATAAATAGAATTGCTTCAAAATTAGTAATCTACCGAAAAACAACAATGGTCATCTTCCTGTAACGTATCAATCTTGTGCTCTCTTTCAGAGACTTACTTTACTTTAGTGAAATATAACAAAATTTTGCTGACTGGCTATTTAGAATAACTGGAATTGCTTTAAAATTAGTAATCTGTGTTAAAACATAAATGTTCATCTTCCTGTAACGTATCAATCTTGTGCTCTCTTTCAGAGAGGTACTTTACTCTAGTGAAAAATAACAAAATTTTGCTGACTGGCTATTTAGAATAACTGGAATTGCTTTAAAATTAGTAATCTGTATTAAAACAAATGGTCATCTTCCTGTAACGTATCAATCTTGTGCTCTCTTTCAGAGAGGTACTTTACTCTAATGAAATATAACAAAATTTTGCTGACTGGCTATTTAGAATAACTGGAATTGCTTTAAAATTAGTAATCTGTGTTAAAACATAAATGGTCATCTTCCTGTAACGTATCAGTCTTGTGCTCTCTTTCAGAGAGGTACTTTACTCTAGTGAAATATAACAAAATTTTGCTGACTGACTATTTAGAATTAATAGAATTGCTTCAAAATTAGTAATCTACCGAAAAACAACAATGGTCATCTTCCTGTAACGTATCAATCTTGTGCTCTCTTTCAGAGAGGTACTTTACTCTAGTGAAATATAACAAAATTTTGCTGACTGGCTATTTAGAATAACTGGAATTGCTTTAAAATTAGTAATCTGTATTAAAACATAAATGGTCATCTTTCTGTAACGTATCAATCTTGTGCTCTTTTTCAGAGAGGTACTTTACTCTAGTGAAATATAACAAAATTTTGCTGACTGGCTATTTAGAATAACTGGAATTGCTTTAAAATTAGTAATCTGTATTAAAACATAAATGGTCATCTTCCTGTAACGTATCAATCTTGTGCTCTCTTTCAGAGAGGTACTTTACTCTAGTGAAATATAACAAAATTTTGCTGACTGACTATTTAGAAATAATAGAATTGCTTCAAAATTAGTAATCTACCGAAAAACAACAATGGTCATCTTCCTGTAACGTATCAATCTTGTGCTCTCTTTCAGGGAGGTACTTTACTCTAGTGAAATATAACAAAATTTTGCTGACTGGCTATTTAGAATAACTGGAATTGCTTTAAAATTAGTAATCTGTATTAAAACATAAATGGTCATCTTCCTGTAACGTATCAATCTTGTGCTCTCTTTCAGAGAGGTACTTTACTCTAGTGAAATATAACAAAATTTTGCTGACTGGCTATTTAGAATAACTGGAATTGCTTTAAAATTAGTAATCTGTATTAAAACATAAATGGTCATCTTCCTGTAACGTATCAATCTTGTGCTCTCTTTCAGAGAGGTACTTTACTCTAGTGAAATATAACAAAATTTTGCTGACTGGCTATTTAGAATAACTGGAATTGCTTTAAAATTAGTAATCTGTGTTAAAACATAAATGGTCATCTTCCTGTAACGTATTAGTCTTGTGCTCTCTTTCAGAGAGGTACTTTACTCTAGTGAAATATAACAAAATTTTGCTGACTGGCTATTTAGAATAACTGGAATTGCTTTAAAATTAGTAATCTGTATTAAAACATAAATGGTCATCTTCCTGTAACGTATCAATCTTGTGCTCTCTTTCAGAGAGGTACTTTACTCTAGTGAAATATAACAAAATTTTGCTGACTGGCTATTTAGAATAACTGGAATTGCTTTAAAATTAGTAATCTGTATTAAAACATAAATGGTCATCTTCCTGTAACGTATCAATCTTGTGCTCTCTTTCAGAGAGGTACTGTACTCTAGTGAAATATAACAAAATTTTGCTGACTGACTATTTAGAATTAATAGAATTGCTTCAAAATTAGTAATCTACCGAAAAACAACAATGGTCATCTTCCTGTAACTTATCAATCTTGTGCTCTCTTTCAGAAACTTACTTTACTCTAGTGAAATATAACAAAATTTTGCTGACTGGCTATTTAGAATAACTGGAATTGCTTTAAAATTAGTAATCTGCATTAAAACATAAATGGTCATCTTCCTGTAACGTATCAATCTTGTGCTCTCTTTCAGAGAGGTACTTTACTCTAGTGAAATATAACAAAATTTTGCTGACTGACTATTTAGAATTAATAGAATTGCTTCAAAATTAGTAATCTACCGAAAAACAACAATGGTCATCTTCCTGTAACGTATCAATCTTGTGCTCTCTTTCAGAGAGGTACTTTACTCTAGTGAAATATAACAAAATTTTGCTGACTGGCTATTTAGAATAACTGGAATTGCTTTAAAATTGGTAATCTGTATTAAAACATAAATGGTCATCTTCCTGTAACGTATCAATCTTGTGCTCTCTTTCAGAGAGGTACTTTACTCTAGTGAAATATAACAAAATTTTGCTGACTGGCTATTTAGAATAACTGGAATTGCTTTAAAATTAGTAATCTGTATTAAAACATAAATGGTCATCTTCCTGTAACGTATCAATCTTGTGCTCTCTTTCAGAGAGGTACTTTACTCTAGTGAAATATAACAAAATTTTGCTGACTGGCTATTTAGAATAACTGGAATTGCTTTAAAATTAGTAATCTGTGTTAAAACATAAATGGTCATCTTCCTGTAACGTATCAGTCTTGTGCTCTCTTTCAGAGAGGTACTTTACTCTAGTGAAATATAACAAAATTTTGCTGACTGGCTATTTAGAATAACTGGAATTGCTTTAAAATTAGTAATCTGTATTCAAACATAAATGGTCATCATCCTGTAACGTATCAATCTTGTGCTCTCTTTCAGAGAGGTACTTTACTCTAGTGAAATATAACAAAATTTTGCTGACTGACTATTTAGAATTAATAGAATTGCTTCAAAATTAGTAATCTACCGAAAAACAACAATGGTCATCTTCCTGTAACGTATCAATCTTGTGCGTTCTTTCAGAGAGGTACTTTACTCTAGTGAAATATAACAAAATTTTGCTGACTGGCTATTTAGAATAACTGGAATTGCTTTAAAATTAGTAATCTGTATTCAAACATAAATGGTCATCTTCCTGTAACGTATCAATCTTGTGCTCTCTTTCAGAGAGGTACTTTACTCAAATGAAATATAACAAAATTTTGCTGACTGGCTATTTAGAATAACTGGAATTGCTTTAAAATTAGTAATCTGTATTAAAACATAAATGGTCATCTTCCTGTAACGTATCAATCTTGTGCTCTCTTTCAGAGAGGTACTTTACTCTAGTGAAATATAACAAAATTTTGCTGACTGGCTATTTAGAATAACTGGAATTGCTTTAAAATTAGTAATCTGTATTAAAACATAAATGGTCATCTTCCCGTAACGTATCAATCTTGTGATCTCTTTCAGAGAGGTACTTTACTCTAGTGAAATATAACAAAATTTTGCTGACTATTTAGAATAAATAGAATTGCTTCAAAATTAGTAATCTACCGAAAAACAACAATGGTCATCTTCCTGTAACGTATCAATCTTGTGCTCTCTTTCAGAGAGGTACTTTACTCTAGTGAAATATAACAAAATTTTGCTGACTATTTAGAATAAATAGAATTGCTTCAAAATTAGTAATCTACCGAAAAACAACAATGGTCATCTTCCTGTAACGTATCAATCTTGTGCTCTCTTTCAGAGAGGTACTTTACTCTAGTGAAATATAACAAAATTTTGCTGACTATTTAGAATAAATAGAATTGCTTCAAAATTAGTAATCTACCGAAAAACAACAATGGTCATCTTCCTGTAACGTATCAATCTTGTGCTCTCTTTCAGAGAGGTACTTTACTCTAGTGACATATAACAAAATTTTGCTGACTGGCTATTTAGAATAACTGGAATTGCTTTAAAATTAGTAATCTGTATTAAAACATAAATGGTCATCTTCCCGTAACGTATCAATCTTGTGCTCTCTTTCAGAGAGGTACTTTACTCTAGTGAAATATAACAAAATTTTGCTGACTATTTAGAATAAATAGAATTGCTTCAAAATTAGTAATCTACCGAAAAACAACAATGGTCATCTTCCTGTAACGTATCAATCTTGTGCTCTCTTTCAGAGAGGTACTTTACTCTAGTGAAATATAACAAAATTTTGCTGACTATTTAGAATAAATAGAATTGCTTCAAAATTAGTAATCTACCGAAAAACAACAATGGTCATCTTCCTGTAACGTATCAATCTTGTGCTCTCTTTCAGAGAGGTACTTTACTCTAGTGAAATATAACAAAATTTTGCTGACTATTTAGATTAAATAGAATTGCTTCAAAATTAGTAATCTACCGAAAAACAACAATGGTCATCTTCCTGTAACGTATCAATCTTGTGCTCTCTTTCAGAGAGGTACTTTACTCTAGTGAAATATAACAAAATTTTGCTGACTATTTAGAATAAATAGAATTGCTTCAAAATTAGTAATCTACCGAAAAACAACAATGGTCATCTTCCTGTAACGTATCAATCTTGTGCTCTCTTTCAGAGAGGTACTTTACTCTAGTGAAATATAACAAAATTTTGCTGACTATTTAGAATAAATAGAATTGCTTCAAAATTAGTAATCTACCGAAAAACAACAATGGTCATCTTCCTGTAACGTATCAATCTTGTGCTCTCTTTCAGAGAGGTACTTTACTCTAGTGAAATATAACAAAATTTTGCTGACTATTTAGAATAAATAGAATTGCTTCAAAATTAGTAATCTACCGAAAAACAACAATGGTCATCTTCCTGTAACGTATCAATCTTGTGCTCTCTTTCAGAGAGGTACTTTACTCTAGTGAAATATAACAAAATTTTGCTGACTATTTAGAATAAATAGAATTGCTTCAAAATTAGTAATCTACCGAAAAACAACAATGGTCATCTTCCTGTAACGTATCAATCTTGTGCTCTCTTTCAGAGAGGTACTTTACTCTAGTGAAACATAACAAAATTTTGCTGACTGGCTATTTAGAATAACTGGAATTGCTTTAAAATTAGTAATCTGTATTAAAACATAAATGGTCATCTTCCCGTAACGTATCAATCTTGTGCTCTCTTTCAGAGAGGTACTTTACTCTAGTGAAATATAACAAAATTTTGCTGACTATTTAGAATAAATAGAATTGCTTCAAAATTAGTAATCTACCGAAAAACAACAATGGTCATCTTCCTGTAACGTATCAATCTTGTGCTCTCTTTCAGAGAGGTACTTTACTCTAGTGAAATATAACAAAATTTTGCTGACTATTTAGAATAAATAGAATTGCTTCAAAATTAGTAATCTACCGAAAAACAACAATGGTCATCTTCCTGTAACGTATCAATCTTGTGCTCTCTTTCAGAGAGGTACTTTACTCTAGTGAAATATAACAAAATTTTGCTGACTATTTAGAATAAATAGAATTGCTTCAAAATTAGTAATCTACCGAAAAACAACAATGGTCATCTTCCTGTAACGTATCAATCTTGTGCTCTCTTTCAGAGAGGTACTTTACTCTAGTGAAATATAACAAAATTTTGCTGACTATTTAGAATAAATAGAATTGCTTCAAAATTAGTAATCTACCGAAAAACAACAATGGTCATCTTCCTGTAACGTATCAATCTTGTGCTCTCTTTCAGAGAGGTACTTTACTCTAGTGAAATATAACAAAATTTTGCTGACTATTTAGAATAAATAGAATTGCTTCAAAATTAGTAATCTACCGAAAAACAACAATGGTCATCTTCCTGTAACGTATCAATCTTGTGCTCTCTTTCAGAGAGGTACTTTACTCTAGTGAAATATAACAAAATTTTGCTGACTATTTAGAATAAATAGAATTGCTTCAAAATTAGTAATCTACCGAAAAACAACAATGGTCATCTTCCTGTAACGTATCAATCTTGTGCTCTCTTTCAGAGAGGTACTTTACTCTAGTGAAATATAACAAAATTTTGCTGACTGGCTATTTAGAATAACTGGAATTGCTTTAAAATTAGTAATCTGTATTAAAACATAAATGGTCATCTTCCCGTAACGTATTAATCTTGTGCTCTCTTTCAGAGAGGTACTTTACTCTAGTGAAATATAACAAAATTTTGCTGACTATTTAGAATAAATAGAATTGCTTCAAAATTAGTAATCTACCGAAAAACAACAATGGTCATCTTCCTGTAACGTATCAATCTTGTGCTCTCTTTCAGAGAGGTACTTTACTCTAGTGAAATATAACAAAATTTTGCTGACTATTTAGAATAAATAGAATTGCTTCAAAATTAGTAATCTACCGAAAAACAACAATGGTCATCTTCCTGTAACGTATCAATCTTGTGCTCTCTTTCAGAGAGGTACTTTACTCTAGTGAAATATAACAAAATTTTGCTGACTATTTAGAATAAATAGAATTGCTTCAAAATTAGTAATCTACCGAAAAACAACAATGGTCATCTTCCTGTAACGTATCAATCTTGTGCTCTTTATCAGAGAGGTACTCTAGTGAAATATAACAAAATTTTGCTGACTGATTATTTAGAATAAATAGAATTGCTTCAAAATTAGTAATCTACCGAAAAACAACAATGGTCATCTTCCTGTAACGTATCAATCTTGTGCTCTCTTTCAGAGAGGTACTTTACTCTAGTGAAATATAACAAAATTTTGCTGACTGGCTATTTAGAATAACTGGAATTGCTTTAAAATTAGTAATCTGGATTAAAACATAAATGGTCATCTTCCTGTAACGTATCAATCTTGTGCTCCCTATCAGAGAGGTACTCTAGTGAAATATAACAAAATTTTGCTGACTGACTATTTAGAATTAATAGAATTGCTTCAAAATTAGTAATCTATCGTAAAACAACAATGGTCATCTTCCTGTAACGTATCAATCTTGTGCTCTTTATCAGAGAGGTACTCTAGTGAAATATAACAAAATTTTGCTGACTGATTATTTAGAATTAATAGAATTGTTTCAAAATTAGTAATTTACCGAAAAACAACAATGGTCATCTTCCTGTAACGTATCAATCTTGTGCTCTCTATCAGAGAGGTACTCTAGTGAAATATAACAAAATTTTGCTGACTGACTATTTAGAATTAATAGAATTGCTTCAAAATTAGTAATCTATCGAAAAACAACAATGGTCATCTTCCTGTAACGTATCAATCTTGTGCTCTCTTTCAGAGAGGTACTTTACTCTAGTGAAATATAACAAAATTTTGCTGATTGACTGATTAGAATTAATAGAATTGCTTCAAAATTAGTAATCTACCAAAAAACAACAATGGTCATCTACCTGTAACGTATTAAACTTGTGCTCTCTTTCAGAGAGGTACTTTACTCTAGTGAAATATAACAAAATTTTGCTGATTGACTATTTAGAATTAATAGAATTGCTTCAAAATTGGTAATCTATCGAAAATCAACAATGGTCATCTTCCTGTAACGTATCAATCTTGTGCTCTCTTTCAGAGAGGTACATTACTCTAGTGAAATATGACAAAATTTTGCTGATTGACTATTTAGAATTAATATAATTGCTTCAAAATTAGTAATCTACCGAAAAACAACAATGGTCAACTTCCTGTAACGTATCAATCTTGTGCTTTCTTTCAGAGAGGTACTTTACTCTAGTGAAATATAACAAAATTTTGCTGACTATTTAGAATTAATAGAATTGCTTCAAAATTAGTAATCTACCGAAAAACAACAATGGTCATCTTCCTGTAACGTATCAATCTTGTGCTCTCTTTCAGAGAGGTACTTTACTCTAGTGAAACATAACAAAATTTTGCTGACTGGCTATTTAGAATAACTGGAATTGCTTTAAAATTAGTAATCTGTATTAAAACATAAATGGTCATCTTCCTGTAACGTATCAATCTTGTGCTCTCTTTCAGAGAGGTACTTTACTCTACTGAAATATAACAAAATTTTGCTGACTATTTAGAATAAATAGAATTGCTTCAAAATTAGTAATCTACCGTAAAACAACAATGGTCATCTTCCTGTAACGTATCAATCTTGTGCTCTCTTTCAGAGAGGTACTTTACTCTAGTGAAATATAACAAAATTTTGCTGACTATTTAGAATAAATAGAATTGCTTCAAAATTAGTAATCTACCGAAAAACAACAATGGTCATCTTCCTGTAACGTATCAATCTTGTGCTCTCTTTCAGAGAGGTACTTTACTCTAGTGAAATATAACAAAATTTTGCTGACTGGCTATTTAGAATAACTGGAATTGCTTTAAAATTAGTAATCTGTATTAAAACATAAATGGTCATCTTCCCGTAACGTATCAATCTTGTGCTCTCTTTCAGAGAGGTACTTTACTCTAGTGAAATATAACAAAATTTTGCTGACTATTTAGAATAAATAGAATTGCTTCAAAATTAGTAATCTACCGAAAAACAACAATGGTCATCTTCCTGTAACGTATCAATCTTGTGCTCTCTTTCAGAGAGGTACTTTACTCTAGTGAAATATAACAAAATTTTGCTGACTATTTAGAATAAATAGAATTGCTTCAAAATTAGTAATCTACCGAAAAACAACAATGGTCATCTTCCTGTAACGTATCAATCTTGTGCTCTCTTTCAGAGAGGTACTTTACTCTAGTGAAATATAACAAAATTTTGCTGACTATTTAGAATAAATAGAATTGCTTCAAAATTAGTAATCTACCGAATAACAACAATGGTCATCTTCCTGTAACGTATCAATCTTGTGCTCTCTTTCAGAGAGGTACTTTACTCTAGTGAAATATAACAAAATTTTGCTGACTGGCTATTTAGAATAACTGGAATTGCTTTAAAATTAGTAATCTGGATTAAAACATAAATGGTCATCTTCCTGTAACGTATCAATCTTTTGCTCTCTATCAGAGAGGTACTCTAGTGAAATATAACAAAATTTTGCTGACTGACTATTTAGAATTAATAGAATTGCTTCAAAATTAGTAATCTATCGAAAAACAACAATGGTCATCTTCCTGTAACGTATCAATCTTGTGCTCTTTATCAGAGAGGTACTCTAGTGAAATATAACAAAATTTTGCTGACTGATTATTTAGAATTAATAGAATTGTTTCAAAATTAGTAATTTACCGAAAAACAACAATGGTCATCTTCCTGTAACGTATCAATCTTGTGCTCTCTATCAGAGAGGTACTCTAGTGAAATATAACAAAATTTTGCTGACTGACTATTTAGAATTAATAGAATTGCTTCAAAATTAGTAATCTATCGAAAAACAACAATGGTCATCTTCCTGTAACGTATCAATCTTGTGCTCTTTATCAGAGAGGTACTCTAGTGAAATATAACAAAATTTTGCTGACTGATTATTTAGAATTAATAGAATTGTTTCAAAATTAGTAATTTACCGAAAAACAACAATGGTCATCTTCCTGTAACGTATCAATCTTGTGCTCTTTATCAGAGAGGTACTCTAGTGAAATATAACAAAATTTTGCTGACTGACTATTTAGAATTAATAGAATTGCTTCAAAATTAGTAATCTATCGAAAAACAACAATGGTCATCATCCTGTAACGTATCAATCTTGTGCTCTCTTTCAGAGAGGTACTTTACTCTAGTGAAATATAACAAAATTTTGCTGACTGATTATTTAGAATTAATAGAATTGTTTCAAAATTAGTAATCTACCGAAAAACAACAATGGTCGCCTTCCTGTAACGTATCAATCTTGTGCTCTCTTTCAGAGAGGTACTTTACTCTAGTGAAATATAACAAAATTTTGCTGACTGGCTATTTAGAATAACTGGAATTGCTTTAAAATTAGTAATCTGTATTAAAACATAAATGGTCATGTTCCTGTAACGTATCTATCTTGTGCTCTCTTTCAGAGAGGTACTTTACTCTAGTGAAATATAACAAAATTTTGCTGATTGACTATTTAGAATTAATAGAATTGCTTCAAAATTAGTAATCTACCAAAAAACAACAATGGTCATCTACCTGTAACGTATCAAACTTGTGCTCTCTTTCAGAGAGGTACTTTACTCTAGTGAAATATAACAAAATTTTGCTGATTGACTATTTAGAATTAATAGAATTGCTTCAAAATTAGTAATCTACCGAAAAACAACAATGGTCAACTTCCTGTAACGTATCAATCTTGTGCTTTCTTTCAGAGAGGTACTTTACTCTAGTGAAATATAACAAAATTTTGCTGACTATTTAGAATTAATAGAATTGCTTCAAAATTAGTAATCTACCGAAAAACAACAATGGTCATCTTCTTGTAACGTATCAATCTTGTGCTCTTTTTCAGAGAGGTACTTTACTCTAGTGAAATATAACAAAATTTTGCTGACTAGCTATTTAGAATAACTGGAATTGTTATAAAATTAGTAATCTGTATTAAAACATAAATGGTCATCTTCCTGTAACGTATCAATCTTGTGCTCTCTTTCAGAGAGGTACTTTAATCTAGTGAATTATAACAAAATTTTGCTGACTGGCTATTTAGAATAACTGGAATTGCTTTAAAATGAGTAATCTGTAATAAAACATAAATGGTCATCTTCCTGTAACTTATCAATCTTGTGCTCTCTTTCAGAGAGGTACTTTACTCTAGTGAAATATAACAAAATTTTGCTGACTGATTATTTAGAATTAATAGAATTGTTTCAAAATTAGTAATCTACCGAAAAACAACAATGGTCATCTTCCTGTAACGTATCAATCTTGTGCTCTCTTTCAGAGACTTACTTTACTCTAGTGAAATATAACAAAATTTTGCTGACTGGCTATTTAGAATAACTGGAATTGCTTTAAAATTAGTAATCTGTATTAAAACATAAATGGTCATCTTCCTGTAACGTATCAATCTTGTGCTCTCTTTCAGAGAGGTACTTTACTCTAGTGAAATATAACAAAATTTTGCTGACTGATTATTTAGAATTAATAGAATTGTTTCAAAATTAGTAATCTACCGAAAAACAACAATGGTCATCTTCCTGTAACGTATCAATCTTGTGCTCTCTTTCAGAGACTTACTTTACTTTAGTGAAATATAACAAAATTTTGCTGACTGGCTATTTAGAATAACTGGAATTGCTTTAAAATTAGTAATCTGTGTTAAAACATAAATGGTCATCTTCCTGTAACGTATCAATCTTGTGCTCTCTTTCAGAGAGGTACTTTACTCTAGTGAAAAATAACAAAATTTTGCTGACTGGCTATTTAGAATAACTGGAATTGCTTTAAAATTAGTAATCTGTATTAAAACAAATGGTCATCTTCCTGTAACGTATCAATCTTGTGCTCTCTTTCAGAGAGGTACTTTACTCTAGTGAAATATAACAAAATTTTGCTGACTGGCTATTTAGAATAACTGGAATTGCTTTAAAATTAGTAATCTGTATTAAAACATAAATGGTCATCTTTCTGTAACGTATCAATCTTGTGCTCTCTTTCAGAGAGGTACTTTACTCTAGTGAAATATAACAAAATTTTGCTGACTGGCTATTTAGAATAACTGGAATTGCTTTAAAATTAGTAATCTGTATTAAAACATAAATGGTCATCTTTCTGTAACGTATCAATCTTGTGCTCTCTTTCAGAGAGGTACTTTACTCTAGTGAAATATAACAAAATTTTGCTGACTGGCTATTTAGAATAACTGGAATTGCTTTAAAATTAGTAATCTGTATTAAAACATAAATGGTCATCTTCCTGTAACGTATCAATCTTGTGCTCTCTTTCAGGGAGGTACTTTACTCTAGTGAAATATAACAAAATTTTGCTGACTGGCTATTTAGAATAACTGGAATTGCTTTAAAATTAGTAATCTGTATTAAAACATAAATGGTCATCTTCCTGTAACGTATCAATCTTGTGCTCTCTTTCAGAGAGGTACTTTACTCTAGTGAAATATAACAAAATTTTGCTGACTGGCTATTTAGAATAACTGGAATTGCTTTAAAATTAGTAATCTGTATTAAAACATAAATGGTCATCTTCCTGTAACGTATCAATCTTGTGCTCTCTTTCAGAGAGGTACTTTACTCTAGTGAAATATAACAAAATTTTGCTGACTGGCTATTTAGAATAACTGGAATTGCTTTAAAATTAGTAATCTGTGTTAAAACATAAATGGTCATCTTCCTGTAACGTATCAGTCTTGTGCTCTCTTTCAGAGAGGTACTTTACTCTAGTGAAATATAACAAAATTTTGCTGACTGGCTATTTAGAATAACTGGAATTGCTTTAAAATTAGTAATCTGTATTAAAACATAAATGGTCATCTTCCTGTAACGTATCAATCTTGTGCTCTCTTTCAGAGAGGTACTTTACTCTAGTGAAATATAACAAAATTTTGCTGACTGGCTATTTAGAATAACTGGAATTGCTTTAAAATTAGTAATCTGTATTAAAACATAAATGGTCATCTTCCTGTAACGTATCAATCTTGTGCTCTCTTTTAGAGAGGTACTTTACTCTAGTGAAATATAACAAAATTTTGCTGACTGACTATTTAGAATTAATAGAATTGCTTCAAAATTAGTAATCTACCGAAAAACAACAATGGTCATCTTCCTGTAACGTATCAATCTTGTGCTCTCTTTCAGAGAGGTACTTTACTCTAGTGAAATATAACAAAATTTTGCTGACTGGCTATTTAGAATAACTGGAATTGCTTTAAAATTAGTAATCTGTATTAAAACATAAATGGTCATGTTCCTGTAACGTATCTATCTTGTGCTCTCTTTCAGAGAGGTACTTTACTCTAGTGAAATATAACAAAATTTTGCTGATTGACTATTTAGAATTAATAGAATTGCTTCAAAATTAGTAATCTACCAAAAAACAACAATGGTCATCTACCTGTAACGTATCAAACTTGTGCTCTCTTTCAGAGAGGTACTTTACTCTAGTGAAATATAACAAAATTTTGCTGATTGACTATTTAGAATTAATAGAATTGCTTCAAAATTAGTAATCTATCGAAAATCAACAATGGTCATCTTCCTGTAACGTATCAATCTTGTGCTCTCTTTCAGAGAGGTACATTACTCTAGTGAAATATGACAAAATTTTGCTGATTGACTATTTAGAATTAATATAATTGCTTCAAAATTAGTAATCTACCGAAAAACAACAATGGTCAACTTCCTGTAACGTATCAATCTTGTGCTTTCTTTCAGAGAGGTACTTTACTCTAGTGAAATATAACAAAATTTTGCTGACTATTTAGAATTAATAGAATTGCTTCAAAATTAGTAATCTACCGAAAAACAACAATGGTCATCTTCCTGTAACGTATCAATCTTGTGCTCTCTTTCAGAGAGGTACTTTACTCTAGTGAAATATAACAAAATTTTGCTGATTGACTATTTAGAATTAATATAATTGCTTCAAAATTAGTAATCTACCGAAAAAACAACAATGGTCATCTTCTTGTAACGTATCAATCTTGTGCTCTCTTTCAGAGAGGTACTTTACTCTAGTGAAATATAACAAAATTTTGCTGACTAGCTATTTAGAATAACTGGAATTGTTATAAAATTAGTAATCTGTATTAAAACATAAATGGTCATCTTCCTGTAACGTATCAATCTTGTGCTCTCTTTCAGAGAGGTACTTTAATCTAGTGAATTATAACAAAATTTTGCTGACTGGCTATTTAGAATAACTGGAATTGCTTTAAAATGAGTAATCTGTAATAAAACATAAATGGTCATCTTCCTGTAACGTATCAATCTTGTGCTCTCTTTCAGAGAGGTACTTTACTCTAGTGAAATATAACAAAATTTTGCTGACTGATTATTTAGAATTAATAGAATTGTTTCAAAATTAGTAATCTACCGAAAAACAACAATGGTCATCTTCCTGTAACGTATCAATCTTGTGCTCTCTTTCAGAGACTTACTTTACTCTAGTGAAATATAACAAAATTTTGCTGACTGGCTATTTAGAATAACTGGAATTGCTTTAAAATTAGTAATCTGTATTAAAACATAAATGGTCATCTTCCTGTAACGTATCAATCTTGTGCTCTCTTTCAGAGAGGTACTTTACTCTAGTGAAATATAACAAAATTTTGCTGACTATTTAGAATAAATAGAATTGCTTCAAAATTAGTAATCTACCGAAAAACAACAATGGTCATCTTCCTGTAACGTATCAATCTTGTGCTCTCTTTCAGAGAGGTACTTTACTCTAGTGAAATATAACAAAATTTTGCTGACTGGCTATTTAGAATAACTGGAATTGCTTTAAAATTAGTAATCTGTATTAAAACATAAATGGTCATCTTCCCGTAACGTATTAATCTTGTGCTCTCTTTCAGAGAGGTACTTTACTCTAGTGAAATATAACAAAATTTTGCTGACTATTTAGAATAAATAGAATTGCTTCAAAATTAGTAATCTACCGAAAAACAACAATGGTCATCTTCCTGTAACGTATCAATCTTGTGCTCTCTTTCAGAGAGGTACTTTACTCTAGTGAAATATAACAAAATTTTGCTGACTATTTAGAATAAATAGAATTGCTTCAAAATTAGTAATCTACCGAAAAACAACAATGGTCATCTTCCTGTAACGTATCAATCTTGTGCTCTCTTTCAGAGAGGTACTTTACTCTAGTGAAATATAACAAAATTTTGCTGACTATTTAGAATAAATAGAATTGCTTCAAAATTAGTAATCTACCGAAAAACAACAATGGTCATCTTCCTGTAACGTATCAATCTTGTGCTCTTTATCAGAGAGGTACTCTAGTGAAATATAACAAAATTTTGCTGACTGATTATTTAGAATAAATAGAATTGCTTCAAAATTAGTAATCTACCGAAAAACAACAATGGTCATCTTCCTGTAACGTATCAATCTTGTGCTCTCTTTCAGAGAGGTACTTTACTCTAGTGAAATATAACAAAATTTTGCTGACTGGCTATTTAGAATAACTGGAATTGCTTTAAAATTAGTAATCTGGATTAAAACATAAATGGTCATCTTCCTGTAACGTATCAATCTTGTGCTCTCTATCAGAGAGGTACTCTAGTGAAATATAACAAAATTTTGCTGACTGACTATTTAGAATTAATAGAATTGCTTCAAAATTAGTAATCTATCGTAAAACAACAATGGTCATCTTCCTGTAACGTATCAATCTTGTGCTCTTTATCAGAGAGGTACTCTAGTGAAATATAACAAAATTTTGCTGACTGATTATTTAGAATTAATAGAATTGTTTCAAAATTAGTAATTTACCGAAAAACAACAATGGTCATCTTCCTGTAACGTATCAATCTTGTGCTCTCTATCAGAGAGGTACTCTAGTGAAATATAACAAAATTTTGCTGACTGACTATTTAGAATTAATAGAATTGCTTCAAAATTAGTAATCTATCGAAAAACAACAATGGTCATCTTCCTGTAACGTATCAATCTTGTGCTCTCTTTCAGAGAGGTACTTTACTCTAGTGAAATATAACAAAATTTTGCTGATTGACTATTTAGAATTAATAGAATTGCTTCAAAATTAGTAATCTACCAAAAAACAACAATGGTCATCTACCTGTAACGTATCAAACTTGTGCTCTCTTTCAGAGAGGTACTTTACTCTAGTGAAATATAACAAAATTTTGCTGATTGACTATTTAGAATTAATAGAATTGCTTCAAAATTAGTAATCTATCGAAAATCAACAATGGTCATCTTCCTGTAACGTATCAATCTTGTGCTCTCTTTCAGAGAGGTACATTACTCTAGTGAAATATGACAAAATTTTGCTGATTGACTATTTAGAATTAATATAATTGCTTCAAAATTAGTAATCTACCGAAAAACAACAATGGTCAACTTCCTGTAACGTATCAATCTTGTGCTTTCTTTCAGAGAGGTACTTTACTCTAGTGAAATATAACAAAATTTTGCTGACTATTTAGAATTAATAGAATTGCTTCAAAATTAGTAATCTACCGAAAAACAACAATGGTCATCTTCCTGTAACGTATCAATCTTGTGCTCTCTTTCAGAGAGGTACTTTACTCTAGTGAAACATAACAAAATTTTGCTGACTGGCTATTTAGAATAACTGGAATTGCTTTAAAATTAGTAATCTGTATTAAAACATAAATGGTCATCTTCCTGTAACGTATCAATCTTGTGCTCTCTTTCAGAGAGGTACTTTACTCTACTGAAATATAACAAAATTTTGCTGACTATTTAGAATAAATAGAATTGCTTCAAAATTAGTAATCTACCGAAAAACAACAATGGTCATCTTCCTGTAACGTATCAATCTTGTGCTCTCTTTCAGAGAGGTACTTTACTCTAGTGAAATATAACAAAATTTTGCTGACTATTTAGAATAAATAGAATTGCTTCAAAATTAGTAATCTACCGAAAAACAACAATGGTCATCTTCCTGTAACGTATCAATCTTGTGCTCTCTTTCAGAGAGGTACTTTACTCTAGTGAAATATAACAAAATTTTGCTGACTGGCTATTTAGAATAACTGGAATTGCTTTAAAATTAGTAATCTGTATTAAAACATAAATGGTCATCTTCCCGTAACGTATCAATCTTGTGCTCTCTTTCAGAGAGGTACTTTATTCTAGTGAAATATAACAAAATTTTGCTGACTATTTAGAATAAATAGAATTGCTTCAAAATTAGTAATCTACCGAAAAACAACAATGGTCATCTTCCTGTAACGTATCAATCTTGTGCTCTCTTTCAGAGAGGTACTTTACTCTGGTGAAATATAACAAAATTTTGCTGACTATTTAGAATAAATAGAATTGCTTCAAAATTAGTAATCTACCGAAAAACAACAATGGTCATCTTCCTGTAACGTATCAATCTTGTGCTCTCTTTCAGAGACTTACTTTACTCTAGTGAAATATAACAAAATTTTGCTGACTGGCTATTTAGAATAACTGGAATTGCTTTAAAATTAGTAATCTGTATTAAAACATAAATGGTCATCTTCCTGTAACGTATCAATCTTGTGCTCTCTTTCAGAGAGGTACTTTACTCTAGTGAAATATAACAAAATTTTGCTGACTGATTATTTAGAATTAATAGAATTGTTTCAAAATTAGTAATCTACCGAAAAACAACAATGGTCATCTTCCTGTAACGTATCAATCTTGTGCTCTCTTTCAGAGACTTACTTTACTTTAGTGAAATATAACAAAATTTTGCTGACTGGCTATTTAGAATAACTGGAATTGCTTTAAAATTAGTAATCTGTGTTAAAACATAAATGGTCATCTTCCTGTAACGTATCAATCTTGTGCTCTCTTTCAGAGAGGTACTTTACTCTAGTGAAAAATAACAAAATTTTGCTGACTGGCTATTTAGAATAACTGGAATTGCTTTAAAATTAGTAATCTGTATTAAAACAAATGGTCATCTTCCTGTAACGTATCAATCTTGTGCTCTCTTTCAGAGAGGTACTTTACTCTAGTGAAATATAACAAAATTTTGCTGACTGGCTATTTAGAATAACTGGAATTGCTTTAAAATTAGTAATCTGTATTAAAACATAAATGGTCATCTTTCTGTAACGTATCAATCTTGTGCTCTCTTTCAGAGAGGTACTTTACTCTAGTGAAATATAACAAAATTTTGCTGACTGGCTATTTAGAATAACTGGAATTGCTTTAAAATTAGTAATCTGTATTAAAACATAAATGGTCATCTTCCTGTAACGTATCAATCTTGTGCTCTCTTTCAGAGAGGTACTTTACTCTAGTGAAATATAACAAAATTTTGCTGACTGACTATTTAGAATTAATAGAATTGCTTCAAAATAAGTAATCTACCGAAAAACAACAATGGTCATCTTCCTGTAACGTATCAATCTTGTGCTCTCTTTCAGGGAGGTACTTTACTCTAGTGAAATATAACAAAATTTTGCTGACTGGCTATTTAGAATAACTGGAATTGCTTTAAAATTAGTAATCTGTATTAAAACATAAATGGTCATCTTCCTGTAACGTATCAATCTTGTGCTCTCTTTCAGAGAGGTACTTTACTCTAGTGAAATATAACAAAATTTTGCTGACTGGCTATTTAGAATAACTGGAATTGCTTTAAAATTAGTAATCTGTATTAAAACATAAATGGTCATCTTCCTGTAACGTATCAATCTTGTGCTCTCTTTCAGAGAGGTACTTTACTCTAGTGAAATATAACAAAATTTTGCTGACTGGCTATTTAGAATAACTGGAATTGCTTTAAAATTAGTAATCTGTGTTAAAACATAAATGGTCATCTTCCTGTAACGTATCAGTCTTGTGCTCTCTTTCAGAGAGGTACTTTACTCTAGTGAAATATAACAAAATTTTGCTGACTGGCTATTTAGAATAACTGGAATTGCTTTAAAATTAGTAATCTGTATTAAAACATAAATGGTCATCTTCCTGTAACGTATCAATCTTGTGCTCTCTTTCAGAGAGGTACTTTACTCTAGTGAAATATAACAAAATTTTGCTGACTGGCTATTTAGAATAACTGGAATTGCTTTAAAATTAGTAATCTGTATTAAAACATAAATGGTCATCTTCCTGTAACGTATCAATCTTGTGCTCTCTTTTAGAGAGGTACTTTACTCTAGTGAAATATAACAAAATTTTGCTGACTGACTATTTAGAATTAATAGAATTGCTTCAAAATTAGTAATCTACCGAAAAACAACAATGGTCATCTTCCTGTAACGTATCAATCTTGTGCTCTCTTTCAGAGAGGTACTTTACTCTAGTGAAATATAACAAAATTTTGCTGACTGGCTATTTAGAATAACTGGAATTGCTTTAAAATTAGTAATCTGTATTAAAACATAAATGGTCATGTTCCTGTAACGTATCTATCTTGTGCTCTCTTTCAGAGAGGTACTTTACTCTAGTGAAATATAACAAAATTTTGCTGATTGACTATTTAGAATTAATAGAATTGCTTCAAAATTAGTAATCTACCAAAAAACAACAATGGTCATCTACCTGTAACGTATCAAACTTGTGCTCTCTTTCAGAGAGGTACTTTACTCTAGTGAAATATAACAAAATTTTGCTGATTGACTATTTAGAATTAATAGAATTGCTTCAAAATTAGTAATCTATCGAAAATCAACAATGGTCATCTTCCTGTAACGTATCAATCTTGTGCTCTCTTTCAGAGAGGTACATTACTCTAGTGAAATATGACAAAATTTTGCTGATTGACTATTTAGAATTAATATAATTGCTTCAAAATTAGTAATCTACCGAAAAACAACAATGGTCAACTTCCTGTAACGTATCAATCTTGTGCTTTCTTTCAGAGAGGTACTTTACTCTAGTGAAATATAACAAAATTTTGCTGACTATTTAGAATTAATAGAATTGCTTCAAAATTAGTAATCTACCGAAAAACAACAATGGTCATCTTCCTGTAACGTATCAATCTTGTGCTCTCTTTCAGAGAGGTACTTTACTCTAGTGAAATATAACAAAATTTTGCTGATTGACTATTTAGAATTAATATAATTGCTTCAAAATTAGTAATCTACCGAAAAAACAACAATGGTCATCTTCTTGTAACGTATCAATCTTGTGCTCTCTTTCAGAGAGGTACTTTACTCTAGTGAAATATAACAAAATTTTGCTGACTAGCTATTTAGAATAACTGGAATTGTTATAAAATTAGTAATCTGTATTAAAACATAAATGGTCATCTTCCTGTAACGTATCAATCTTGTGCTCTCTTTCAGAGAGGTACTTTAATCTAGTGAATTATAACAAAATTTTGCTGACTGGCTATTTAGAATAACTGGAATTGCTTTAAAATGAGTAATCTGTAATAAAACATAAATGGTCATCTTCCTGTAACGTATCAATCTTGTGCTCTCTTTCAGAGAGGTACTTTACTCTAGTGAAATATAACAAAATTTTGCTGACTGATTATTTAGAATTAATAGAATTGTTTCAAAATTAGTAATCTACCGAAAAACAACAATGGTCATCTTCCTGTAACGTATCAATCTTGTGCTCTCTTTCAGAGACTTACTTTACTCTAGTGAAATATAACAAAATTTTGCTGACTGGCTATTTAGAATAACTGGAATTGCTTTAAAATTAGTAATCTGTATTAAAACATAAATGGTCATCTTCCTGTAACGTATCAATCTTGTGCTCTCTTTCAGAGAGGTACTTTACTCTAGTGAAATATAACAAAATTTTGCTGACTATTTAGAATAAATAGAATTGCTTCAAAATTAGTAATCTACCGAAAAACAACAATGGTCATCTTCCTGTAACGTATCAATCTTGTGCTCTCTTTCAGAGAGGTACTTTACTCTAGTGAAATATAACAAAATTTTGCTGACTGGCTATTTAGAATAACTGGAATTGCTTTAAAATTAGTAATCTGTATTAAAACATAAATGGTCATCTTCCCGTAACGTATTAATCTTGTGCTCTCTTTCAGAGAGGTACTTTACTCTAGTGAAATATAACAAAATTTTGCTGACTATTTAGAATAAATAGAATTGCTTCAAAATTAGTAATCTACCGAAAAACAACAATGGTCATCTTCCTGTAACGTATCAATCTTGTGCTCTCTTTCAGAGAGGTACTTTACTCTAGTGAAATATAACAAAATTTTGCTGACTATTTAGAATAAATAGAATTGCTTCAAAATTAGTAATCTACCGAAAAACAACAATGGTCATCTTCCTGTAACGTATCAATCTTGTGCTCTCTTTCAGAGAGGTACTTTACTCTAGTGAAATATAACAAAATTTTGCTGACTATTTAGAATAAATAGAATTGCTTCAAAATTAGTAATCTACCGAAAAACAACAATGGTCATCTTCCTGTAACGTATCAATCTTGTGCTCTTTATCAGAGAGGTACTCTAGTGAAATATAACAAAATTTTGCTGACTGATTATTTAGAATAAATAGAATTGCTTCAAAATTAGTAATCTACCGAAAAACAACAATGGTCATCTTCCTGTAACGTATCAATCTTGTGCTCTCTTTCAGAGAGGTACTTTACTCTAGTGAAATATAACAAAATTTTGCTGACTGGCTATTTAGAATAACTGGAATTGCTTTAAAATTAGTAATCTGGATTAAAACATAAATGGTCATCTTCCTGTAACGTATCAATCTTGTGCTCTCTATCAGAGAGGTACTCTAGTGAAATATAACAAAATTTTGCTGACTGACTATTTAGAATTAATAGAATTGCTTCAAAATTAGTAATCTATCGTAAAACAACAATGGTCATCTTCCTGTAACGTATCAATCTTGTGCTCTTTATCAGAGAGGTACTCTAGTGAAATATAACAAAATTTTGCTGACTGATTATTTAGAATTAATAGAATTGTTTCAAAATTAGTAATTTACCGAAAAACAACAATGGTCATCTTCCTGTAACGTATCAATCTTGTGCTCTCTATCAGAGAGGTACTCTAGTGAAATATAACAAAATTTTGCTGACTGACTATTTAGAATTAATAGAATTGCTTCAAAATTAGTAATCTATCGAAAAACAACAATGGTCATCTTCCTGTAACGTATCAATCTTGTGCTCTCTTTCAGAGAGGTACTTTACTCTAGTGAAATATAACAAAATTTTGCTGATTGACTATTTAGAATTAATAGAATTGCTTCAAAATTAGTAATCTACCAAAAAACAACAATGGTCATCTACCTGTAACGTATCAAACTTGTGCTCTCTTTCAGAGAGGTACTTTACTCTAGTGAAATATAACAAAATTTTGCTGATTGACTATTTAGAATTAATAGAATTGCTTCAAAATTAGTAATCTATCGAAAATCAACAATGGTCATCTTCCTGTAACGTATCAATCTTGTGCTCTCTTTCAGAGAGGTACATTACTCTAGTGAAATATGACAAAATTTTGCTGATTGACTATTTAGAATTAATATAATTGCTTCAAAATTAGTAATCTACCGAAAAACAACAATGGTCAACTTCCTGTAACGTATCAATCTTGTGCTTTCTTTCAGAGAGGTACTTTACTCTAGTGAAATATAACAAAATTTTGCTGACTATTTAGAATTAATAGAATTGCTTCAAAATTAGTAATCTACCGAAAAACAACAATGGTCATCTTCCTGTAACGTATCAATCTTGTGCTCTCTTTCAGAGAGGTACTTTACTCTAGTGAAACATAACAAAATTTTGCTGACTGGCTATTTAGAATAACTGGAATTGCTTTAAAATTAGTAATCTGTATTAAAACATAAATGGTCATCTTCCTGTAACGTATCAATCTTGTGCTCTCTTTCAGAGAGGTACTTTACTCTACTGAAATATAACAAAATTTTGCTGACTATTTAGAATAAATAGAATTGCTTCAAAATTAGTAATCTACCGAAAAACAACAATGGTCATCTTCCTGTAACGTATCAATCTTGTGCTCTCTTTCAGAGAGGTACTTTACTCTAGTGAAATATAACAAAATTTTGCTGACTATTTAGAATAAATAGAATTGCTTCAAAATTAGTAATCTACCGAAAAACAACAATGGTCATCTTCCTGTAACGTATCAATCTTGTGCTCTCTTTCAGAGAGGTACTTTACTCTAGTGAAATATAACAAAATTTTGCTGACTGGCTATTTAGAATAACTGGAATTGCTTTAAAATTAGTAATCTGTATTAAAACATAAATGGTCATCTTCCCGTAACGTATCAATCTTGTGCTCTCTTTCAGAGAGGTACTTTATTCTAGTGAAATATAACAAAATTTTGCTGACTATTTAGAATAAATAGAATTGCTTCAAAATTAGTAATCTACCGAAAAACAACAATGGTCATCTTCCTGTAACGTATCAATCTTGTGCTCTCTTTCAGAGAGGTACTTTACTCTGGTGAAATATAACAAAATTTTGCTGACTATTTAGAATAAATAGAATTGCTTCAAAATTAGTAATCTACCGAAAAACAACAATGGTCATCTTCCTGTAACGTATCAATCTTGTGCTCTCTTTCAGAGAGGTACTTTACTCTAGTGAAATATAACAAAATTTTGCTGACTATTTAGAATAAATAGAATTGCTTCAAAATTAGTAATCTACCGAATAACAACAATGGTCATCTTCCTGTAACGTATCAATCTTGTGCTCTCTTTCAGAGAGGTACTTTACTCTAGTGAAATATAACAAAATTTTGCTGACTGGCTATTTAGAATAACTGGAATTGCTTTAAAATTAGTAATCTGGATTAAAACATAAATGGTCATCTTCCTGTAACGTATCAATCTTTTGCTCTCTATCAGAGAGGTACTCTAGTGAAATATAACAAAATTTTGCTGACTGACTATTTAGAATTAATAGAATTGCTTCAAAATTAGTAATCTATCGAAAAACAACAATGGTCATCTTCCTGTAACGTATCAATCTTGTGCTCTTTATCAGAGAGGTACTCTAGTGAAATATAACAAAATTTTGCTGACTGATTATTTAGAATTAATAGAATTGTTTCAAAATTAGTAATTTACCGAAAAACAACAATGGTCATCTTCCTGTAACGTATCAATCTTGTGCTCTCTATCAGAGAGGTACTCTAGTGAAATATAACAAAATTTTGCTGACTGACTATTTAGAATTAATAGAATTGCTTCAAAATTAGTAATCTATCGAAAAACAACAATGGTCATCTTCCTGTAACGTATCAATCTTGTGCTCTTTATCAGAGAGGTACTCTAGTGAAATATAACAAAATTTTGCTGACTGATTATTTAGAATTAATAGAATTGTTTCAAAATTAGTAATTTACCGAAAAACAACAATGGTCATCTTCCTGTAACGTATCAATCTTGTGCTCTTTATCAGAGAGGTACTCTAGTGAAATATAACAAAATTTTGCTGACTGACTATTTAGAATTAATAGAATTGCTTCAAAATTAGTAATCTATCGAAAAACAACAATGGTCATCTTCCTGTAACGTATCAATCTTGTGCTCTCTTTCAGAGAGGTACTTTACTCTAGTGAAATATAACAAAATTTTGCTGACTGATTATTTAGAATTAATAGAATTGTTTCAAAATTAGTAATCTACCGAAAAACAACAATGGTCGCCTTCCTGTAACGTATCAATCTTGTGCTCTCTTTCAGAGAGGTACTTTACTCTAGTGAAATATAACAAAATTTTGCTGACTGGCTATTTAGAATAACTGGAATTGCTTTAAAATTAGTAATCTGTATTAAAACATAAATGGTCATGTTCCTGTAACGTATCTATCTTGTGCTCTCTTTCAGAGAGGTACTTTACTCTAGTGAAATATAACAAAATTTTGCTGATTGACTATTTAGAATTAATAGAATTGCTTCAAAAATAGTAATCTACCAAAAAACAACAATGGTCATCTACCTGTAACGTATCAAACTTGTGCTCTCTTTCAGAGAGGTACTTTACTCTAGTGAAATATAACAAAATTTTGCTGATTGACTATTTAGAATTAATAGAATTGCTTCAAAATTAGTAATCTACCGAAAAACAACAATGGTCAACTTCCTGTAACGTATCAATCTTGTGCTTTCTTTCAGAGAGGTACTTTACTCTAGTGAAATATAACAAAATTTTGCTGACTATTTAGAATTAATAGAATTGCTTCAAAATTAGTAATCTACCGAAAAACAACAATGGTCATCTTCTTGTAACGTATCAATCTTGTGCTCTTTTTCAGAGAGGTACTTTACTCTAGTGAAATATAACAAAATTTTGCTGACTGATTATTTAGAATTAATAGAATTGTTTCAAAATTAGTAATCTACCGAAAAACAACAATGGTCATCTTCCTGTAAGTTATCAATCTTGTGCTCTCTTTCAGAGAGGTACTTTACTCTAGTGAAATATAACAAAATTTTGCTGACTGGCTATTTAGAATAACTGGAATTGCTTTAAAATTAGTAATCTGTATTAAAACATAAATGGTCATCTTCCTGTAACGTATCAATCTTGTGCTCTCTTTCAGAGAGGTACTTTACTCTAGTGAAATATAACAAAATTTTGCTGACTGGCTATTTAGAATAACTGGAATTGCTTTAAAATTAGTAATCTGTGTTAAAACATAAATGGTCATCTTCCTGTAACGTATCAGTCTTGTGCTCTCTTTCAGAGAGGTACTTTACTCTAGTGAAATATAACAAAATTTTGCTGACTGGCTATTTAGAATAACTGGAATTGCTTTAAAATTAGTAATCTGTATTAAAACATAAATGGTCATCTTCCTGTAACGTATCAATCTTGTGCTCTCTTTCAGAGAGGTACTTTACTCTAGTGAAATATAACAAAATTTTGCTGACTGGCTATTTAGAATAACTGGAATTGCTTTAAAATTAGTAATCTGTATTAAAACATAAATGGTCATCTTCCTGTAACGTATCAATCTTGTGCTCTCTTTTAGAGAGGTACTTTACTCTAGTGAAATATAACAAAATTTTGCTGACTGACTATTTAGAATTAATAGAATTGCTTCAAAATTAGTAATCTACCGAAAAACAACAATGGTCATCTTCCTGTAACGTATCAATCTTGTGCTCTCTTTCAGAGAGGTACTTTACTCTAGTGAAATATAACAAAATTTTGCTGACTGGCTATTTAGAATAACTGGAATTGCTTTAAAATTAGTAATCTGTATTAAAACATAAATGGTCATGTTCCTGTAACGTATCTATCTTGTGCTCTCTTTCAGAGAGGTACTTTACTCTAGTGAAATATAACAAAATTTTGCTGATTGACTATTTAGAATTAATAGAATTGCTTCAAAATTAGTAATCTACCAAAAAACAACAATGGTCATCTACCTGTAACGTATCAAACTTGTGCTCTCTTTTAGAGAGGTACTTTACTCTAGTGAAATATAACAAAATTTTGCTGATTGACTATTTAGAATTAATAGAATTGCTTCAAAATTAGTAATCTATCGAAAATCAACAATGGTCATCTTCCTGTAACGTATCAATCTTGTGCTCTCTTTCAGAGAGGTACATTACTCTAGTGAAATATGACAAAATTTTGCTGATTGACTATTTAGAATTAATATAATTGCTTCAAAATTAGTAATCTACCGAAAAACAACAATGGTCAACTTCCTGTAACGTATCAATCTTGTGCTTTCTTTCAGAGAGGTACTTTACTCTAGTGAAATATAACAAAATTTTGCTGACTATTTAGAATTAATAGAATTGCTTCAAAATTAGTAATCTACCGAAAAACAACAATGGTCATCTTCCTGTAACGTATCAATCTTGTGCTCTCTTTCAGAGAGGTACTTTACTCTAGTGAAATATAACAAAATTTTGCTGATTGACTATTTAGAATTAATATAATTGCTTCAAAATTAGTAATCTACCGAAAAAACAACAATGGTCATCTTCTTGTAACGTATCAATCTTGTGCTCTTTTTCAGAGAGGTACTTTACTCTAGTGAAATATAACAAAATTTTGCTGACTAGCTATTTAGAATAACTGGAATTGTTATAAAATTAGTAATCTGTATTAAAACATAAATGGTCATCTTCCTGTAACGTATCAATCTTGTGCTCTCTTTCAGAGAGGTACTTTAATCTAGTGAATTATAACAAAATTTTGCTGACTGGCTATTTAGAATAACTGGAATTGCTTTAAAATGAGTAATCTGTAATAAAACATAAATGGTCATCTTTCTGTAACGTATCAATCTTGTGCTCTCTTTCAGAGAGGTACTTTACTCTAGTGAAATATAACAAAATTTTGCTGACTGATTATTTAGAATTAATAGAATTGTTTCAAAATTAGTAATCTACCGAAAAACAACAATGGTCATCTTCCTGTAACGTATCAATCTTGTGCTCTCTTTCAGAGACTTACTTTACTCTAGTGAAATATAACAAAATTTTGCTGACTGGCTATTTAGAATAACTGGAATTGCTTTAAAATTAGTAATCTGTATTAAAACATAAATGGTCATCTTCCTGTAACGTATCAATCTTGTGCTCTCTTTCAGAGAGGTACTTTACTCTAGTGAAATATAACAAAATTTTGCTGACTGATTATTTAGAATTAATAGAATTGTTTCAAAATTAGTAATCTACCGAAAAACAACAATGGTCATCTTCCTGTAACGTATCAATCTTGTGCTCTCTTTCAGAGACTTACTTTACTTTAGTGAAATATAACAAAATTTTGCTGACTGGCTATTTAGAATAACTGGAATTGCTTTAAAATTAGTAATCTGTGTTAAAACATAAATGGTCATCTTCCTGTAACGTATCAATCTTGTGCTCTCTTTCAGAAGGTACTTTACTCTAGTGAAAAATAACAAAATTTTGCTGACTGGCTATTTAGAATAACTGGAATTGCTTTAAAATTAGTAATCTGTATTAAAACAAATGGTCATCTTCCTGTAACGTATCAATCTTGTGCTCTCTTTCAGAGAGGTACTTTACTCTAGTGAAATATAACAAAATTTTGCTGACTGGCTATTTAGAATAACTGGAATTGCTTTAAAATTAGTAATCTGTATTAAAACATAAATGGTCATCTTCCTGTAACGTATCAATCTTGTGCTCTCTTTTAGAGAGGTACTTTACTCTAGTGAAATATAACAAAATTTTGCTGACTGACTATTTAGAATTAATAGAATTGCTTCAAAATTAGTAATCTACCGAAAAACAACAATGGTCATCTTCCTGTAACGTATCTATCTTGTGCTCTCTTTCAGAGAGGTACTTTACTCTAGTGAAATATAACAAAATTTTGCTGACTGGCTATTTAGAATAACTGGAATTGCTTTAAAATTAGTAATCTGTATTAAAACATAAATGGTCATCTTCCTGTAACGTATCAATCTTGTGCTCTCTTTCAGAGAGGTACTTTACTCTAGTGAAATATAACAAAATTTTGCTGACTGGCTATTTAGAATGACTGGAATTGCTTTAAAATTAGTAATCTGTATTAAAACATAAATGGTCATCTTCCTGTAACGTATCAATCTTGTGCTCTCTCTCAGAGAGGTACTTTACTCTAGTGAAATATAACAAAATTTTGCTGACTGGCTATTTAGAATAACTGGAATTGCTTTAAAATTAGTAATCTGTATTAAAACATAAATGGTCATCTTCCTGTAACGTATCAATCTTGTGCTCTCTTTCAGAGAGGTACTTTACTCTAGTGAAATATAACAAAATTTTGCTGACTGGCTATTTAGAATAACTGGATTTGCTTTAAAATTAGTAATCTGTATTAAAACATAAATGGTCATCTTCCTGTAACGTATCAATCTTGTGCTCTCTTTCAGAGAGGTACTTTACTCTAGTGAAATATAACAAAATTTTGCTGACTGGCTATTTAGAATAACTGGAATTGCTTTAAAATTAGTAATCTGTATTAAAACATAAATGGTCATCTTCCTGTAATGTATCAATCTTGTGCTCTCTTTCAGAGAGGTACTTTACTCTAGTGAAATATAACAAAATTTTGCTGACTGGCTATTTAGAATAACTGGAATTGCTTTAAAATTAGTAATCTGTATTAAAACATAAATGGTCATCTTCCTGTAACGTATCAATCTTGTGCTCTCTTTCAGAGAGATACTTTACTCTAGTGAAATATAACAAAATTTTGCTGATTGACTATTTAGAATTAATAGAATTGCTTCAAAATTAGTAATCTACCGAAAACACAACAATGGTCATCTTCCTGTAACGTATCAATCTTGTGCTCTTTTTCAGAGAGGTACTTTACTCTAGTGAAATATAACAAAATTTTGCTGACTAGCTATTTAGAATAACTGGATTGTTTTGAAATTAGTAATCTGTATTAAAACAAAAATGGTCATCTTCCTGTAACGTATCAATCTTGTGCTCTCTTTCAGAGAGGTACTTTAATCTAGTGAAATATAACAAAATTTTGCTGACTGGCTATTTAGAATAACTGGAATTGCTTTAAAATGAGTAATCTGTAATAAAACATAAATTGTCATCTTCCTGTAACGTATCAATCTTGTGCTCTCTTTCAGAGAAGTACTTTACTCTAGTGAAATATAACAAAATTTTGCTGATTGACTATTTAGAATTAATAGAATTGCTTCAAAATTAGTAATCTACCGAAAAACAACAATGGTCATCTTCCTGTAACGTATCAATCTTGTGCTCTCTTTCAGAGAGGCACTTTACTCTAGTGAAATATAACAAAATTTTGCTGACTGGCTATTTAGAATAACTGGAATTGCTTTAAAATTAGTAATCTGTGTTAAAACATAAATGGTCATCTTCCTGTAACGTATCAATCTTGTGCTCTCTTTCAGAGAGGTACTATACTCTAGTGAAACATAACAAAATTTTGCTGACTGATTATTTAGAATTAATGGAATTGTTTCAAAATTAGTAATCTACCGAAAAACAACAATGGTCATCTTCCTGTAACGTATCAATCTTGTGCTCTCTTTCAGAGACTTACTTTACTCTAGTGAAATATAACAAAATTTTGCTGACTGGCTATTTAGAATAACTGGAATTGCTTTAAAATTAGTATTCTGTATTAAAACAAATGGTCATCTTCCTGTAACGTATCAATCTTGTGCTCTCTTTCAGAGAGGTACTTTACTCTAGTGAAATATAACAAAATTTTGCTGACTGATTATTTAGAATTAATAGAATTGTTTCAAAATTAGTAATCTACCGAAAAACAACAATGGTCATCTTCCTGTAAGTTATCAATCTTGTGCTCTCTTTCAGAGAGGTACTTTACTCTAGTGAAATATAACAAAATTTTGCTGACTGGCTATTTAGAATAACTGGAATTGCTTTAAAATTAGTAATCTGTATTAAAACATAAATGGTCATCTTCCTGTAACGTATCAATCTTGTGCTCTCTTTCAGAGAGGTACTTTACTCTAGTGAAATATAACAAAATTTTGCTGACTGGCTATTTAGAATAACTGGAATTGCTTTAAAATTAGTAATCTGTATTAAAACATAAATGGTCATCTTCCTGTGACGTATCAATCTTGTGCTCTCTCTCAGAGAGGTACTTTACTCTAGTGAAATATAACAAAATTTTGCTGACTGGCTATTTAGAATAACTGGAATTGCTTTAAAATTAGTAATCTGTATTAAAACATAAATGGTCATCTTCCTGTAACGTATCAATCTTGTGCTCTCTTTCAGAGAGGTACTTTACTCTAGTGAAATATAACAAAATTTTGCTGACTGGCTATTTAGAATAACTGGATTTGCTTTAAAATTAGTAATCTGTATTAAAACATAAATGGTCATCTTCCTGTAACGTATCAATCTTGTGCTCTCTTTCAGAGAGGTACTTTACTCTAGTGAAATATAACAAAATTTTGCTGACTGGCTATTTAGAATAACTGGAATTGCTTTAAAATTAGTAATCTGTATTAAAACATAAATGGTCATCTTCCTGTAATGTATCAATCTTGTGCTCTCTTTCAGAGAGGTACTTTACTCTAGTGAAATATAACAAAATTTTGCTGACTGGCTATTTAGAATAACTGGAATTGCTTTAAAATTAGTAATCTGTATTAAAACATAAATGGTCATCTTCCTGTAACGTATCAATCTTGTGCTCTCTTTCAGAGAGATACTTTACTCTAGTGAAATATAACAAAATTTTGCTGATTGACTATTTAGAATTAATAGAATTGCTTCAAAATTAGTAATCTACCGAAAACACAACAATGGTCATCTTCCTGTAACGTATCAATCTTGTGCTCTTTTTCAGAGAGGTACTTTACTCTAGTGAAATATAACAAAATTTTGCTGACTAGCTATTTAGAATAACTGGATTGTTTTGAAATTAGTAATCTGTATTAAAACAAAAATGGTCATCTTCCTGTAACGTATCAATCTTGTGCTCTCTTTCAGAGAGGTACTTTAATCTAGTGAAATATAACAAAATTTTGCTGACTGGCTATTTAGAATAACTGGAATTGCTTTAAAATGAGTAATCTGTAATAAAACATAAATTGTCATCTTCCTGTAACGTATCAATCTTGTGCTCTCTTTCAGAGAAGTACTTTACTCTAGTGAAATATAACAAAATTTTGCTGATTGACTATTTAGAATTAATAGAATTGCTTCAAAATTAGTAATCTACCGAAAAACAACAATGGTCATCTTCCTGTAACGTATCAATCTTGTGCTCTCTTTCAGAGAGGCACTTTACTCTAGTGAAATATAACAAAATTTTGCTGACTGGCTATTTAGAATAACTGGAATTGCTTTAAAATTAGTAATCTGTGTTAAAACATAAATGGTCATCTTCCTGTAACGTATCAATCTTGTGCTCTCTTTCAGAGAGGTACTATACTCTAGTGAAACATAACAAAATTTTGCTGACTGATTATTTAGAATTAATGGAATTGTTTCAAAATTAGTAATCTACCGAAAAACAACAATGGTCATCTTCCTGTAACGTATCAATCTTGTGCTCTCTTTCAGAGACTTACTTTACTCTAGTGAAATATAACAAAATTTTGCTGACTGGCTATTTAGAATAACTGGAATTGCTTTAAAATTAGTATTCTGTATTAAAACATAAATGGTCATCTTCCTGTAACGTATCAATCTTGTGCTCTCTTTCAGAGAGGTACTTTACTCTAGTGAAATATAACAAAATTTTGCTGACTGGCTATTTAGAATAACTGGAATTGCTTTAAAATTGGTAATCTGTATTAAAACATAAATGATCATCTTCCTGTAACGTATCAATCTTGTGCTCTCTTTCAGAGAGGTACTTTACTCTTGTGAAATATAACAAAATTTTGCTGACTGGCTATTTAGAATAACTGGAATTGCTTTAAAATTAGTAATCTGTATTAAAACATAAATGGTCATCTTCCTGTAACGTATCAATCTTGTGCTCTCTTTCAGAGAGGTACTTTACTCTAGTGAAATATAACAAAATTTTGCTGACTGACTATTTAGAATTAATAGAATTGTTTCAAAATTAGTAATCTACCGAAAAACAACAATGGTCATCTTCCTGTAACGTATCAATCTTGTGCTCTCTTTCAGAGAGGTACTTTACTCTAGTGAAATATAACAAAATTTTGCTGACTGGCTATTTAGAATAACTGGAATTGCTTTAAAATTGGTAATCTGTATTAAAACATAAATGATCATCTTCCTGTAACGTATCAATCTTGTGCTCTCTTTCAGAGAGGTACTTTACTCTTGTGAAATATAACAAAATTTTGCTGACTGGCTATTTAGAATAACTGGAATTGCTTTAAAATTAGTAATCTGTATTAAAACATAAATGGTCATCTTCCTGTAACGTATCAATCTTGTGCTCTCTTTCAGAGAGGTACTTTACTCTAGTGAAATATAACAAAATTTTGCTGACTAGCTATTTAGAATAACTGGAATTGCTTTAAAATTAGTAATCTGTATTAAAACATAAATGGTCATCTTCCTGTAACGTATCAATGTTGTGCTTTCTTTCAGAGAGGTACTTTACTCTTGTGAAATATAACAAAATTTTGCTGACTGGCTATTTAGAATAACTGGAATTGCTTTAAAATTAGTAATCTGTATTAAAACATAAATGGTCATCTTCCTGTAACGTATCAATCTTGTGCTCTCTTTCAGAGAGGTACTTTACTTTAGTGAAATATAACAAAATTTTGCTGACTATTTAGAATAAATAGAATTGCTTCAAAATTAGTAATCTACCGAAAAACAACAATGGTCATCTTCCTGTAACGTATCAATCTTGTGCTCTCTTTCAGAGAGGTACTTTACTCTAGTGAAATATAACAAAATTTTGCTGACTATTTAGAATAAATAGAATTGCTTCAAAATTAGTAATCTACCGAAAAACAACAATGGTCATCTTCCTGTAACGTATCAATCTTGTGCTCTCTTTCAGAGACTTACTTTACTCTAGTGAAATATAACAAAATTTTGCTGACTGGCTATTTAGAATAACTGGAATTGCTTTAAAATTAGTAATCTGTATTAAAACATAAATGGTCATCTTCCTGTAACGTATCAATCTTGTGCTCTCTTTCAGAGAGGTACTTTACTCTAGTGAAATATAACAAAATTTTGCTGACTGATTATTTAGAATTAATAGAATTGTTTCAAAATTAGTAATCTACCGAAAAACAACAATGGTCATCTTCCTGTAACGTATCAATCTTGTGCTCTCTTTCAGAGACTTACTTTACTTTAGTGAAATATAACAAAATTTTGCTGACTGGCTATTTAGAATAACTGGAATTGCTTTAAAATGAGTAATCTGTAATAAAACATAAATGGTCATCTTCCTGTAACGTATCAATCTTGTGCTCTCTTTCAGAGAGGTACTTTACTCTAGTGAAATATAACAAAATTTTGCTGACTGATTATTTAGAATTAATAGAATTGTTTCAAAATTAGTAATCTACCGAAAAACAACAATGGTCATCTTCCTGTAACGTATCAATCTTGTGCTCTCTTTCAGAGACTTACTTTACTCTAGTGAAATATAACAAAATTTTGCTGACTGGCTATTTAGAATAACTGGAATTGCTTTAAAATTAGTAATCTGTATTAAAACATAAATGGTCATCTTCCTGTAACGTATCAATCTTGTGCTCTCTTTCAGAGAGGTACTTTACTCTAGTGAAATATAACAAAATTTTGCTGACTGATTATTTAGAATTAATAGAATTGTTTCAAAATTAGTAATCTACCGAAAAACAACAATGGTCATCTTCCTGTAACGTATCAATCTTGTGCTCTCTTTCAGAGACTTACTTTACTTTAGTGAAATATAACAAAATTTTGCTGACTGGCTATTTAGAATAACTGGAATTGCTTTAAAATTAGTAATCTGTGTTAAAACATAAATGGTCATCTTCCTGTAACGTATCAATCTTGTGCTCTCTTTCAGAGAGGTACTTTACTCTAGTGAAAAATAACAAAATTTTGCTGACTGGCTATTTAGAATAACTGGAATTGCTTTAAAATTAGTAATCTGTATTAAAACATAAATGGTCATCTTCCTGTAATGTATCAATCTTGTGCTCTCTTTCAGAGAGGTACTTTACTCTAGTGAAATATAACAAAATTTTGCTGACTGGCTATTTAGAATAACTGGAATTGCTTTAAAATTAGTAATCTGTATTAAAACATAAATGGTCATCTTCCTGTAACGTATCAATCTTGTGCTCTCTTTCAGAGAGATACTTTACTCTAGTGAAATATAACAAAATTTTGCTGATTGACTATTTAGAATTAATAGAATTGCTTCAAAATTAGTAATCTACCGAAAACACAACAATGGTCATCTTCCTGTAACGTATCAATCTTGTGCTCTTTTTCAGAGAGGTACTTTACTCTAGTGAAATATAACAAAATTTTGCTGACTAGCTATTTAGAATAACTGGATTGTTTTGAAATTAGTAATCTGTATTAAAACAAAAATGGTCATCTTCCTGTAACGTATCAATCTTGTGCTCTCTTTCAGAGAGGTACTTTAATCTAGTGAAATATAACAAAATTTTGCTGACTGGCTATTTAGAATAACTGGAATTGCTTTAAAATGAGTAATCTGTAATAAAACATAAATTGTCATCTTCCTGTAACGTATCAATCTTGTGCTCTCTTTCAGAGAAGTACTTTACTCTAGTGAAATATAACAAAATTTTGCTGATTGACTATTTAGAATTAATTGAATTGCTTCAAAATTAGTAATCTACCGAAAAACAACAATGGTCATCTTCCTGTAACGTATCAATCTTGTGCTCTCTTTCAGAGAGGCACTTTACTCTAGTGAAATATAACAAAATTTTGCTGACTGGCTATTTAGAATAACTGGAATTGCTTTAAAATTAGTAATCTGTGTTAAAACATAAATGGTCATCTTCCTGTAACGTATCAATCTTGTGCTCTCTTTCAGAGAGGTACTATACTCTAGTGAAACATAACAAAATTTTGCTGACTGATTATTTAGAATTAATGGAATTGTTTCAAAATTAGTAATCTACCGAAAAACAACAATGGTCATCTTCCTGTAACGTATCAATCTTGTGCTCTCTTTCAGAGACTTACTTTACTCTAGTGAAATATAACAAAATTTTGCTGACTGGCTATTTAGAATAACTGGAATTGCTTTAAAATTAGTATTCTGTATTAAAACATAAATGGTCATCTTCCTGTAACGTATCAATCTTGTGCTCTCTTTCAGAGAGGTACTTTACTCTAGTGAAATATAACAAAATTTTGCTGACTGATTATTTAGAATTAATAGAATTGTTTCAAAATTAGTAATCTACCGAAAAACAACAATGGTCATCTTCCTGTAAGTTATCAATCTTGTGCTCTCTTTCAGAGAGGTACTTTACTCTAGTGAAATATAACAAAATTTTGCTGACTGGCTATTTAGAATAACTGGAATTGCTTTAAAATTAGTAATCTGTATTAAAACATAAATGGTCATGTTCCTGTAACGTATCAATCTTGTGCTCTCTTTCAGAGAGGTACTTTACTCTTGTCAAATTTAACAAAATTTGCTGACTGGTTATTTAGAATAACTGGAATTGCTTTAAAATTAGTAATCTGTATTAAAACATAAATGGTCATCTTCCTCTAACGTATCAATCTTGTGCTCTCTTTCAGAGAGGTACTTTACTCTAGTGAAATATAACAAAATTTTGCTGACTGACTATTTAGAATTAATAGAATTGCTTCAAAATTAGTAATCTACCGAAAAACAACAATGGTCATCTTCCTGTAACGTATCAATCTTGTGCTCTCTTTCAGAGAGGTACTTTACTCTAGTGAAATATAACAAAATTTTGCTGACTAGCTATTTAGAATAACTGGAATTGCTTTAAAATTAGTAATCTGTATTAGAACATAAATGGTCATCATCCTGTAACGTATCAATCTTGTGCTCTCTTTCAGAGACTTACTTTACTCTTGTGAAATATAACAAAATTTTGCTGACTGGCTATTTAGAATAACTGGAATTGCTTTAAAATTAGTATTCTGTATTAAAACATAAATGGTCATCTTCCTGTAACGTATCAATCTTGTGCTCTCTTTCAGAGAGATACTTTACTCTAGTGAAATATTGCAAAATTTTGCTGACTGATTATTTAGAATTAATAGAATTGTTTCAAAATTAGTAATCTACCGAAAAACAACAATGGTCATCTTCCTGTAAGTTATCAATCTTGTGCTCTCTTTCAGAGAGGTACTTTACTCTAGTGAAATATAACAAAATTTTGCTGACTGGCTATTTAGAATAACTGGAATTGCTTTAAAATTAGTAATCTGTATTAAAACATAAATGGTCATCTTCCTGTAACGTATCAATCTTGTGCTCTCTTTCAGAGAGGTACTTTACTCTTGTGAAATATAACAAAATTTTGCTGACTGGCTATTTAGAATAACTGGAATTGCTTTAAAATTAGTAATCTGTATTAAAACATAAATGGTCATCTTCCTGTAACGTATCAATTTTGTGCTCTCTTTCAGAGAGGTACTTTACTCTAGTGAAATATAACAAAATTTTGCTGACTGACTATTTAGAATTAATAGAATTGCTTCAAAATTAGTAATCTACCGAAAACCAACAATGGTCATCTTCCTGTAACGTATCAATCTTGTGCTCTCTTTCAGAGAGGTACTTTACTCTAGTGAAATATAACAAAATTTTGCTGACTGGCTATTTAGAATAACTGGAATTGCTTTAAAATTGGTAATCTGTATTAAAACATAAATGATCATCTTCCTGTAACGTATCAATCTTGTGCTCTCTTTCAGAGAGGTACTTTACTCTTGTGAAATATAACAAAATTTTGCTGACTGGCTATTTAGAATAACTGGAATTGCTTTAAAATTAGTAATCTGTATTAAAACATAAATGGTCATCTTCCTGTAACGTATCAATCTTGTGCTCTCTTTCAGAGAGGTACTTTACTCTAGTGAAATATAACAAAATTTTGCTGACTAGCTATTTAGAATAACTGGAATTGCTTTAAAATTAGTAATCTGTATTAAAACATAAATGGTCATCTTCCTGTAACGTATCAATGTTGTGCTTTCTTTCAGAGAGGTACTTTACTCTTGTGAAATATAACAAAATTTTGCTGACTGGCTATTTAGAATAACTGGAATTGCTTTAAAATTAGTAATCTGTATTAAAACATAAATGGTCATCTTCCTGTAACGTATCAATCTTGTGCTCTCTTTCAGAGAGGTACTTTACTCTAGTGAAATATAACAAAATTTTGCTGACTATTTAGAATAAATAGAATTGCTTCAAAATTAGTAATCTACCGAAAAACAACAATGGTCATCTTCCTGTAACGTATCAATCTTGTGCTCTCTTTCAGAGAGGTACTTTACTCTAGTGAAATATAACAAAATTTTGCTGACTATTTAGAATAAATAGAATTGCTTCAAAATTAGTAATCTACCGAAAAACAACAATGGTCATCTTCCTGTAACGTATCAATCTTGTGCTCTCTTTCAGAGAGGTACTTTACTCTAGTGAAATATAACAAAATTTTGCTGACTATTTAGAATAAATAGAATTGCTTCAAAATTAGTAATCTACCGAAAAACAACAATGGTCATCTTCCTGTAACGTATCAATCTTGTGCTCTCTTTCAGAGAGGTACTTTACTCTAGTGAAATATAACAAAATTTTGCTGAGTATTTAGAATAAATAGAATTGCTTCAAAATTAGTAATCTACCGAAAAACAACAATGGTCATCTTCCTGTAACGTATCAATCTTGTGCTCTCTTTCAGAGAGGTACTTTACTCTAGTGAAATATAACAAAATTTTGCTGAGTATTTAGAATAAATAGAATTGCTTCAAAATTAGTAATCTACCGAAAAACAACAATGGTCATCTTCCTGTACCGTATCAATCTTGTGCTCTCTTTCAGAGAGGTACTTTACTCTAGTGAAATATAACAAAATTTTGCTGACTATTTAGAATAAATAGAATTGCTTCAAAATTAGTAATCTACCGAAAAACAACAATGGTCATCTTCCTGTAACGTATCAATATTGTGCTCTCTTTCAGAGAGGTACTTTACTCTAGTGAAATATAACAAAATTTTGCTGACTATTTAGAATAAATAGAATTGCTTCAAAATTAGTAATCTACCGAAAAACAACAATGGTCATCTTCCTGTAACGTATCAATCTTGTGCTCTCTTTCAGAGAGGTACTTTACTTTAGTGAAATATAACAAAATTTTGCTGAGTATTTAGAATAAATAGAATTGCTTCAAAATTAGTAATCTACCGAAAAACAACAATGGTCATCTTCCTGTAACGTATCAATCTTGTGCTCTCTTTCAGAGAGGTACTTTACTCTAGTGAAATATAACAAAATTTTGCTGACTATTTAGAATAAATAGAATTGCTTCAAAATTAGTAATCTACCGAAAAACAACAATGGTCATCTTCCTGTAACGTATCAATATTGTGCTCTCTTTCAGAGAGGTACTTTACTCTAGTGAAATATAACAAAATTCTGCTGACTATTTAGAATTAATAGAATTGCTTCAAAATTAGTAATCTACCGAAAAACAACAATGGTCATCTTCCTGTAACGTATCAATATTGTGCTCTCTTTTAGAGAGGTACTTTACTCTAGTGAAATATAACAAAATTTTGCTGACTATTTAGAATAAATAGAATTGCTTCAAAATTAGTAATCTACCGAAAAACAACAATGGTCATCTTCCGTAACGTATCAATCTTGTGCTCTCTTTCAGAGAGGTACTTTACTCTAGTGAAATATAACAAAATTTTGCTGACTATTTAGAATAAATAGAATTGCTTCAAAATTAGTAATCTACCGAAAAACAACAATGGTCATCTTCCTGTAACGTATCAATATTGTGCTCTCTTTCAGAGAGGTACTTTACTCTAGTGAAATATAACAAAATTTTGCTGACTATTTAGAATAAATAGAATTGTTTCAAAATTAGTAATCTACCGAAAAACAACAATGGTCATCTTCCTGTAACGTATCAATATTGTGCTCTCTTTCAGAGAGGTACTTTACTCTAGTGAAATATAACAAAATTTTGCTGACTATTTAGAATAAATAGAATTGCTTCAAAATTAGTAATCTACCGAAAAACAACAATGGTCATATTCCTGTACCGTATCAATCTTGTGCTCTCTTTCAGAGAGGTACTTTACTCTAGTGAAATATAACAAAATTTTGCTGACTATTTAGAATAAATAGAATTGCTTCAAAATTAGTAATCTACCGAAAAACAACAATGGTCATCTTCCTGTAACGTATCAATATTGTGCTCTCTTTCAGAGAGGTACTTTACTCTAGTGAAATATAACAAAATTTTGCTGACTATTTAGAATAAATAGAATTGCTTCAAAATTAGTAATCTACCGAAAAACAACAATGGTCATCTTCCTGTAACGTATCAATCTTGTGCTCTCTTTCAGAGAGGTACTTTACTTTAGTGAAATATAACAAAATTTTGCTGAGTATTTAGAATAAATAGAATTGCTTCAAAATTAGTAATCTACCGAAAAACAACAATGGTCATCTTCCTGTAACGTATCAATCTTGTGCTCTCTTTCAGAGAGGTACTTTACTCTAGTGAAATATAACAAAATTTTGCTGACTATTTAGAATAAATAGAATTGCTTCAAAATTAGTAATCTACCGAAAAACAACAATGGTCATCTTCCTGTAACGTATCAATATTGTGCTCTCTTTCAGAGAGGTACTTTACTCTAGTGAAATATAACAAAATTCTGCTGACTATTTAGAATAAATAGAATTGCTTCAAAATTAGTAATCTACCGAAAAACAACAATGGTCATCTTCCTGTAACGTATCAATATTGTGCTCTCTTTCAGAGAGGTACTTTACTCTAGTGAAATATAACAAAATTTTGCTGACTATTTAGAATAAATAGAATTGCTTCAAAATTAGTAATCTACCGAAAAACAACAATGGTCATCTTCCTGTAACGTATCAATATTGTGCTCTCTTTCAGAGAGGTACTTTACTCTAGTGAAATATAACAAAATTTTGCTGACTATTTAGAATAAATAGAATTGCTTCAAAATTAGTAATCTACCGAAAAACAACAATGGTCATCTTCCTGTAACGTATCAATATTGTGCTCTCTTTTAGAGAGGTACTTTACTCTAGTGAAATATAACAAAATTTTGCTGACTATTTAGAATAAATAGAATTGCTTCAAAATTAGTAATCTACCGAAAAACAACAATGGTCATCTTCCGTAACGTATCAATCTTGTGCTCTCTTTCAGAGAGGTACTTTACTCTAGTGAAATATAACAAAATTTTGCTGACTATTTAGAATAAATAGAATTGCTTCAAAATTAGTAATCTACCGAAAAACAACAATGGTCATCTTCCTGTAACGTATCAATATTGTGCTCTCTTTCAGAGAGGTACTTTACTCTAGTGAAATATAACAAAATTTTGCTGACTATTTAGAATAAATAGAATTGTTTCAAAATTAGTAATCTACCGAAAAACAACAATGGTCATCTTCCTGTAACGTATCAATATTGTGCTCTCTTTCAGAGAGGTACTTTACTCTAGTGAAATATAACAAAATTTTGCTGACTATTTAGAATAAATAGAATTGCTTCAAAATTAGTAATCTACCGAAAAACAACAATGGTCATCTTCCTGTACCGTATCAATCTTGTGCTCTCTTTCAGAGAGGTACTTTACTCTAGTGAAATATAACAAAATTTTGCTGACTATTTAGAATAAATAGAATTGCTTCAAAATTAGTAATCTACCGAAAAACAACAATGGTCATCTTCCTGTAACGTATCAATATTGTGCTCTCTTTCAGAGAGGTACTTTACTCTAGTGAAATATAACAAAATTTTGCTGACTATTTAGAATAAATAGAATTGCTTCAAAATTAGTAATCTACCGAAAAACAACAATGGTCATCTTCCTGTAACGTATCAATCTTGTGCTCTCTTTCAGAGAGGTACTTTACTTTAGTGAAATATAACAAAATTTTGCTGAGTATTTAGAATAAATAGAATTGCTTCAAAATTAGTAATCTACCGAAAAACAACAATGGTCATCTTCCTGTAACGTATCAATCTTGTGCTCTCTTTCAGAGAGGTACTTTACTCTAGTGAAATATAACAAAATTTTGCTGACTATTTAGAATAAATAGAATTGCTTCAAAATTAGTAATCTACCGAAAAACAACAATGGTCATCTTCCTGTAACGTATCAATATTGTGCTCTCTTTCAGAGAGGTACTTTACTCTAGTGAAATATAACAAAATTCTGCTGACTATTTAGAATAAATAGAATTGCTTCAAAATTAGTAATCTACCGAAAAACAACAATGGTCATCTTCCTGTAACGTATCAATATTGTGCTCTCTTTCAGAGAGGTACTTTACTCTAGTGAAATATAACAAAATTTTGCTGACTATTTAGAATAAATAGAATTGCTTCAAAATTAGTAATCTACCGAAAAACAACAATGGTCATCTTCCTGTAACGTATCAATATTGTGCTCTCTTTCAGAGAGGTACTTTACTCTAGTGAAATATAACAAAATTTTGCTGACTATTTAGAATAAATAGAATTGCTTCAAAATTAGTAATCTACCGAAAAACAACAATGGTCATCTTCCTGTAACGTATCAATATTGTGCTCTCTTTCAGAGAGGTACTTTACTCTAGTGAAATATAACAAAATTTTGCTGACTATTTAGAATAAATAGAATTGCTTCAAAATTAGTAATCTACCGAAAAACAACAATGGTCATCTTCCTGTAACGTATCAATCTTGTGCTCTCTTTCAGAGAGGTACTTTACTCTAGTGAAATATAACAAAATTTTGCTGAGTATTTAGAATAAATAGAATTGCTTCAAAATTAGTAATCTACCGAAAAACAACAATGGTCATCTTCCTGTAACGTATCAATATTGTGCTCTCTTTCAGAGAGGTACTTTACTCTAGTGAAATATAACAAAATTTTGCTGACTATTTAGAATAAATAGAATTGCTTCAAAATTAGTAATCTACCGAAAAACAACAATGGTCATCTTCCTGTAACGTATCAATATTGTGCTCTCTTTCAGAGAGGTACTTTTCTCTAGTGAAATATAACAAAATTTTGCTGACTATTTAGAATAAATAGAATTGCTTCAAAATTAGTAATCTACCGAAAAACAACAATGGTCATCTTCCTGTAACGTATCAATATTGTGCTCTCTTTCAGAGAGGTACTTTACTCTAGTGAAATATAACAAAATTTTGCTGAGTATTTAGAATAAATAGAATTGCTTCAAAATTAGTAATCTACCGAAAAACAACAATGGTCATCTTCCTGTAACGTATCAATCTTGTGCTCTCTTTCAGAGAGGTACTTTACTCTAGTGAAATATAACAAAATTTTGCTGACTATTTAGAATAAATAGAATTGCTTCAAAATTAGTAATCTACCGAAAAACAACAATGGTCATCTTCCTGTAACGTATCAATCTTGTGCTCTCTTTCAGAGAGGTACTTTACTCTAGTGAAATATAACAAAATTTTGCTGACTATTTAGAATAAATAGAATTGCTTCAAAATTAGTAATCTACCGAAAAACAACAATGGTCATCTTCCTGTAACGTATCAATATTGTGCTCTCTTTCAGAGAGGTACTTTACTCTAGTGAAATATAACAAAATTTTGCTGACTATTTAGAATAAATAGAATTGCTTCAAAATTAGTAATCTACCGAAAAACAACAATGGTCATCTTCCTGTAACGTATCAATATTGTGCTCTCTTTCAGAGAGGTACTTTACTCTAGTGAAATATAACAAAATTTTGCTGACTATTTAGAATAGATAGAATTGCTTCAAAATTAGTAATCTACCGAAAAACAACAATGGTCATCTTCCTGTAACGTATCAATATTGTGCTCTCTTTCAGAGAGGTACTTTACTCTAGTGAAATATAACAAAATTTTGCTGACTATTTAGAATAAATAGAATTGCTTCAAAATTAGTAATCTACCGAAAAACAACAATGGTCATCTTCCTGTAACGTATCAATATTGTGCTCTCTTTCAGAGAGGTACTTTACTCTAGTGAAATATAACAAAATTTTGCTGACTATTTAGAATAAATAGAATTGCTTCAAAATTAGTAATCTACCGAAAAACAACAATGGTCATCTTCCTGTAACGTATCAACCTTGTGCTCTCTTTCAGAGAGGTACTTTACTCTAGTGAAATATAACAAAATTTTGCTGACTATTTAGAATAAATAGAATTGCTTCAAAATTAGTAATCTACCGAAAAACAACAATGGTCATCTTCCTGTAACGTATCAATCTTGTGCTCTCTTTCAGAGAGGTACTTTACTCTAGTGAAATATAACAAAATTTTGCTGACTATTTAGAATAAATAGAAATGCTTCAAAATTAGTAATCTACCGAAAAACAACAATGGTCATCTTCCTGTAACGTATCAATCTTGTGCTCTCTTTCAGAGAGGTACTTTACTCTAGTGAAATATAACAAAATTTTGCTGAGTATTTAGAATAAATAGAATTGCTTCAAAATTAGTAATCTACCGAAAAACAACAATGGTCATCTTCCTGTAACGTATCAATCTTGTGCTCTCTTTCAGAGAGGTACTTTACTCTAGTGAAATATAACAAAATTTTGCTGACTATTTAGAATAAATAGAATTGCTTCAAAATTAGTAATCTACCGAAAAACAACAATGGTCATCTTCCTGTAACGTATCAATATTGTGCTCTCTTTCAGAGAGGTACTTTACTCTAGTGAAATATAACAAAATTTTGCTGACTATTTAGAATAGATAGAATTGCTTCAAAATTAGTAATCTACCGAAAAACAACAATGGTCATCTTCCTGTAACGTATCAATATTGTGCTCTCTTTCAGAGAGGTACTTTACTCTAGTGAAATATAACAAAATTTTGCTGACTATTTAGAATAAATAGAATTGCTTCAAAATTAGTAATCTACCGAAAAACAACAATGGTCATCTTCCTGTAACGTATCAATATTGTGCTCTCTTTCAGAGAGGTACTTTACTCTAGTGAAATATAACAAAATTTTGCTGACTATTTAGAATAAATAGAATTGCTTCAAAATTAGTAATCTACCGAAAAACAACAATGGTCATCTTCCTGTAACGTATCAACCTTGTGCTCTCTTTCAGAGAGGTACTTTACTCTAGTGAAATATAACAAAATTTTGCTGACTATTTAGAATAAATAGAATTGCTTCAAAATTAGTAATCTACCGAAAAACAACAATGGTCATCTTCCTGTAACGTATCAATCTTGTGCTCTCTTTCAGAGAGGTACTTTACTCTAGTGAAATATAACAAAATTTTGCTGACTATTTAGAATAAATAGAAATGCTTCAAAATTAGTAATCTACCGAAAAACAACAATGGTCATCTTCCTGTAACGTATCAATCTTGTGCTCTCTTTCAGAGAGGTACTTTACTCTAGTGAAATATAACAAAATTTTGCTGAGTATTTAGAATAAATAGAATTGCTTCAAAATTAGTAATCTACCGAAAAACAACAATGGTCATCTTCCTGTAACGTATCAATCTTGTGCTCTCTTTCAGAGAGGTACTTTACTCTAGTGAAATATAACAAAATTTTGCTGACTATTTAGAATAAATAGAATTGCTTCAAAATTAGTAATCTACCGAAAAACAACAATGGTCATCTTCCTGTAACGTATCAATATTGTGCTCTCTTTCAGAGAGGTACTTTACTCTAGTGAAATATAACAAAATTTTGCTGAGTATTTAGAATAAATAGAATTGCTTCAAAATTAGTAATCTACCGAAAAACAACAATGGTCATCTTCCTGTAACGTATCAATCTTGTGCTCTCTTTCAGAGAGGTACTTTACTCTAGTGAAATATAACAAAATTTTGCTGACTATTTAGAATAAATAGAATTGCTTCAAAATTAGTAATCTACCGAAAAACAACAATGGTCATCTTCCTGTAACGTATCAATCTTGTGCTCTCTTTCAGAGAGGTACTTTACTCTAGTGAAATATAACAAAATTTTGCTGACTATTTAGAATAAATAGAATTGCTTCAAAATTAGTAATCTACCGAAAAACAACAATGGTCATCTTCCTGTAACGTATCAATATTGTGCTCTCTTTCAGATACGTACTTTACTCTAGTGAAATATAACAAAATTTTGCTGACTATTTAGAATAAATAGAATTGCTTCAAAATTAGTAATCTACCGAAAAACAACAATGGTCATCTTCCTGTAACGTATCAATCTTGTGCTCTCTTTCAGAGAGGTACTTTACTCTAGTGAAATATAACAAAATTTTGCTGACTATTTAGAATAAATAGAATTGCTTCAAAATTAGTAATCTACCGAAAAACAACAATGGTCATCTTCCTGTAACGTATCAATCTTGTGCTCTCTTTCAGAGAGGTACTTTACTCTAGTGAAATATAACAAAATTTTGCTGACTATTTAGAATAAATAGAATTGCTTCAAAATTAGTAATCTACCGAAAAACAACAATGGTCATCTTCCTGTAACGTATCAATATTGTGCTCTCTTTCAGAGAGGTACTTTACTCTAGTGAAATATAACAAAATTTTGCTGAGTATTTAGAATAAATAGAATTGCTTCAAAATTAGTAATCTACCGAAAAACAACAATGGTCATCTTCCTGTAACGTATCAATCTTGTGCTCTCTTTCAGAGAGGTACTTTACTCTAGTGAAATATAACAAAATTTTGCTGAGTATTTAGAATAAATAGAATTGCTTCAAAATTAGTAATCTACCGAAAAACAACAATGGTCATCTTCCTGTAACGTATCAATCTTGTGCTCTCTTTCAGAGAGGTACTTTACTCTAGTGAAATATAACAAAATTTTGCTGACTATTTAGAATAAATAGAATTGCTTCAAAATTAGTAATCTACCGAAAAACAACAATGGTCATCTTCCTGTAACGTATCAATATTGTGCTCTCTTTCAGAGAGGTACTTTACTCTAGTGAAATATAACAAAATTTTGCTGAGTATTTAGAATAAATAGAATTGCTTCAAAATTAGTAATCTACCGAAAAACAACAATGGTCATCTTCCTGTAACGTATCAATCTTGTGCTCTCTTTCAGAGAGGTACTTTACTCTAGTGAAATATAACAAAATTTTGCTGACTATTTAGAATAAATAGAATTGCTTCAAAATTAGTAATCTACCGAAAAACAACAATGGTCATCTTCCTGTAACGTATCAATCTTGTGCTCTCTTTCAGAGAGGTACTTTACTCTAGTGAAATATAACAAAATTTTGCTGACTATTTAGAATAAATAGAATTGCTTCAAAATTAGTAATCTACCGAAAAACAACAATGGTCATCTTCCTGTAACGTATCAATATTGTGCTCTCTTTCAGATACGTACTTTACTCTAGTGAAATATAACAAAATTTTGCTGACTATTTAGAATAAATAGAATTGCTTCAAAATTAGTAATCTACCGAAAAACAACAATGGTCATCTTCCTGTAACGTATCAATCTTGTGCTCTCTTTCAGAGAGGTACTTTACTCTAGTGAAATATAACAAAATTTTGCTGACTATTTAGAATAAATAGAATTGCTTCAAAATTAGTAATCTACCGAAAAACAACAATGGTCATCTTCCTGTAACGTATCAATCTTGTGCTCTCTTTCAGAGAGGTACTTTACTCTAGTGAAATATATCAAAATTTTGCTGACTATTTAGAATAAATAGAATTGCTTCAAAATTAGTAATCTACCGAAAAACAACAATGGTCATCTTCCTGTAACGTATCAATATTGTGCTCTCTTTCAGAGAGGTACTTTACTCTAGTGAAATATAACAAAATTTTGCTGAGTATTTAGAATAAATAGAATTGCTTCAAAATTAGTAATCTACCGAAAAACAACAATGGTCATCTTCCTGTAACGTATCAATCTTGTGCTCTCTTTCAGAGAGGTACTTTACTCTAGTGAAATATAACAAAATTTTGCTGACTATTTAGAATAAATAGAATTGCTTCAAAATTAGTAATCTACCGAAAAACAACAATGGTCATCTTCCTGTAACGTATCAATATTGTGCTCTCTTTCAGATACGTACTTTACTCTAGTGAAATATAACAAAATTTTGCTGACTATTTAGAATAAATAGAATTGCTTCAAAATTAGTAATCTACCGAAAAACAACAATGGTCATCTTCCTGTAACGTATCAATCTTGTGCTCTCTTTCAGAGAGGTACTTTACTCTAGTGAAATATAACAAAATTTTGCTGACTATTTAGAATAAATAGAATTGCTTCAAAATTAGTAATCTACCGAAAAACAACAATGGTCATCTTCCTGTAACGTATCAATCTTGTGCTCTCTTTCAGAGAGGTACTTTACTCTAGTGAAATATAACAAAATTTTGCTGACTATTTAGAATAAATAGAATTGCTTCAAAATTAGTAATCTACCGAAAAACAACAATGGTCATCTTCCTGTAACGTATCAATATTGTGCTCTCTTTCAGAGAGGTACTTTACTCTAGTGAAATATAACAAAATTTTGCTGAGTATTTAGAATAAATAGAATTGCTTCAAAATTAGTAATCTACCGAAAAACAACAATGGTCATCTTCCTGTAACGTATCAATCTTGTGCTCTCTTTCAGAGAGGTACTTTACTCTAGTGAAATATAACAAAATTTTGCTGAGTATTTAGAATAAATAGAATTGCTTCAAAATTAGTAATCTACCGAAAAACAACAATGGTCATCTTCCTGTAACGTATCAATCTTGTGCTCTCTTTCAGAGAGGTACTTTACTCTAGTGAAATATAACAAAATTTTGCTGACTATTTAGAATAAATAGAATTGCTTCAAAATTAGTAATCTACCGAAAAACAACAATGGTCATCTTCCTGTAACGTATCAATATTGTGCTCTCTTTCAGAGAGGTACTTTACTCTAGTGAAATATAACAAAATTTTGCTGAGTATTTAGAATAAATAGAATTGCTTCAAAATTAGTAATCTACCGAAAAACAACAATGGTCATCTTCCTGTAACGTATCAATCTTGTGCTCTCTTTCAGAGAGGTACTTTACTCTAGTGAAATATAACAAAATTTTGCTGACTATTTAGAATAAATAGAATTGCTTCAAAATTAGTAATCTACCGAAAAATAACAATGGTCATCTTCCTGTAACGTATCAATCTTGTGCTCTCTTTCAGAGAGGTACTTTACTCTAGTGAAATATAACAAAATTTTGCTGACTATTTAGAATAAATAGAATTGCTTCAAAATTAGTAATCTACCGAAAAACAACAATGGTCATCTTCCTGTAACGTATCAATCTTGTGCTCTCTTTCAGAGAGGTACTTTACTCTAGTGAAATATAACAAAATTTTGCTGACTATTTAGAATAAATAGAATTGCTTCAAAATTAGTAATCTACCGAAAAACAACAATGGTCATCTTCCTGTAACGTATCAATCTTGTGCTCTCTTTCAGAGAGGTACTTTACTCTAGTGAAATATATCAAAATTTTGCTGACTATTTAGAATAAATAGAATTGCTTCAAAATTAGTAATCTACCGAAAAACAACAATGGTCATCTTCCTGTAACGTATCAATATTGTGCTCTCTTTCAGAGAGGTACTTTACTCTAGTGAAATATAACAAAATTTTGCTGAGTATTTAGAATAAATAGAATTGCTTCAAAATTAGTAATCTACCGAAAAACAACAATGGTCATCTTCCTGTAACGTATCAATCTTGTGCTCTCTTTCAGAGAGGTACTTTACTCTAGTGAAATATAACAAAATTTTGCTGAGTATTTAGAATAAATAGAATTGCTTCAAAATTAGTAATCTACCGAAAAACAACAATGGTCATCTTCCTGTAACGTATCAATATTGTGCTCTCTTTCAGAGAGGTACTTTACTCTAGTGAAATACAACGAAATTTTGCTGACTATTTAGAATAAATAGAATTGCTTCAAAATTAGTAATCTACCGAAAAACAACAATGGTCATCTTCCTGTAACGTATCAATCTTGTGCTCTCTTTCACAGAGGTACTTTACTCTAGTGAAATATAACAAAATTTTGCTGAGTATTTAGAATAAATAGAATTGCTTCAAAATTAGTAATCTACCGAAAAACAACAATGGTCATCTTCCTGTAACGTATCAATCTTGTGCTCTCTTTCAGAGAGGTACTTTACTCTAGTGAAATATATCAAAATTTTGCTGACTATTTAGAATAAATAGAATTGCTTCAAAATTAGTAATCTACCGAAAAACAACAATGGTCATCTTCCTGTAACGTATCAATATTGTGCTCTCTTTCAGAGAGGTACTTTACTCTAGTGAAATATAACAAAATTTTGCTGACTATTTAGAATAAATAGAATTGCTTCAAAATTAGTAATCTACCGAAAAACAACAATGGTCATCTTCCTGTAACGTATCAATCTTGTGCTCTCTTTCAGAGAGGTACTTTACTCTAGTGAAATATAACAAAATTTTGCTGACTATTTAGAATAAATAGAATTGCTTCAAAATTAGTAATCTACCGAAAAACAACAATGGTCATCTTCCTGTAACGTATCAATCTTGTGCTCTCTTTCAGAGAGGTACTTTACTCTAGTGAAATATAACAAAATTTTGCTGACTATTTAGAATAAATAGAAATGCTTCAAAATTAGTAATCTACCGAAAAACAACAATGGTCATCTTCCTGTAACGTATCAATCTTGTGCTCTCTTTCAGAGAGGTACTTTACTCTAGTGAAATATAACAAAATTTTGCTGAGTATTTAGAATAAATAGAATTGCTTCAAAATTAGTAATCTACCGAAAAACAACAATGGTCATCTTCCTGTAACGTATCAATCTTGTGCTCTCTTTCAGAGAGGTACTTTACTCTAGTGAAATATAACAAAATTTTGCTGACTATTTAGAATAAATAGAATTGCTTCAAAATTAGTAATCTACCGAAAAACAACAATGGTCATCTTCCTGTAACGTATCAATATTGTGCTCTCTTTCAGAGAGGTACTTTACTCTAGTGAAATATAACAAAATTTTGCTGAGTATTTAGAATAAATAGAATTGCTTCAAAATTAGTAATCTACCGAAAAACAACAATGGTCATCTTCCTGTAACGTATCAATCTTGTGCTCTCTTTCAGAGAGGTACTTTACTCTAGTGAAATATAACAAAATTTTGCTGACTATTTAGAATAAATAGAATTGCTTCAAAATTAGTAATCTACCGAAAAACAACAATGGTCATCTTCCTGTAACGTATCAATCTTGTGCTCTCTTTCAGAGAGGTACTTTACTCTAGTGAAATATAACAAAATTTTGCTGACTATTTAGAATAAATAGAATTGCTTCAAAATTAGTAATCTACCGAAAAACAACAATGGTCATCTTCCTGTAACGTATCAATATTGTGCTCTCTTTCAGATACGTACTTTACTCTAGTGAAATATAACAAAATTTTGCTGACTATTTAGAATAAATAGAATTGCTTCAAAATTAGTAATCTACCGAAAAACAACAATGGTCATCTTCCTGTAACGTATCAATCTTGTGCTCTCTTTCAGAGAGGTACTTTACTCTAGTGAAATATAACAAAATTTTGCTGACTATTTAGAATAAATAGAATTGCTTCAAAATTAGTAATCTACCGAAAAACAACAATGGTCATCTTCCTGTAACGTATCAATCTTGTGCTCTCTTTCAGAGAGGTACTTTACTCTAGTGAAATATATCAAAATTTTGCTGACTATTTAGAATAAATAGAATTGCTTCAAAATTAGTAATCTACCGAAAAACAACAATGGTCATCTTCCTGTAACGTATCAATATTGTGCTCTCTTTCAGAGAGGTACTTTACTCTAGTGAAATATAACAAAATTTTGCTGAGTATTTAGAATAAATAGAATTGCTTCAAAATTAGTAATCTACCGAAAAACAACAATGGTCATCTTCCTGTAACGTATCAATCTTGTGCTCTCTTTCAGAGAGGTACTTTACTCTAGTGAAATATAACAAAATTTTGCTGAGTATTTAGAATAAATAGAATTGCTTCAAAATTAGTAATCTACCGAAAAACAACAATGGTCATCTTCCTGTAACGTATCAATCTTGTGCTCTCTTTCAGAGAGGTACTTTACTCTAGTGAAATATAACAAAATTTTGCTGACTATTTAGAATAAATAGAATTGCTTCAAAATTAGTAATCTACCGAAAAACAACAATGGTCATCTTCCTGTAACGTATCAATATTGTGCTCTCTTTCAGAGAGGTACTTTACTCTAGTGAAATATAACAAAATTTTGCTGAGTATTTAGAATAAATAGAATTGCTTCAAAATTAGTAATCTACCGAAAAACAACAATGGTCATCTTCCTGTAACGTATCAATCTTGTGCTCTCTTTCAGAGAGGTACTTTACTCTAGTGAAATATAACAAAATTTTGCTGACTATTTAGAATAAATAGAATTGCTTCAAAATTAGTAATCTACCGAAAAACAACAATGGTCATCTTCCTGTAACGTATCAATCTTGTGCTCTCTTTCAGAGAGGTACTTTACTCTAGTGAAATATAACAAAATTTTGCTGACTATTTAGAATAAATAGAATTGCTTCAAAATTAGTAATCTACCGAAAAACAACAATGGTCATCTTCCTGTAACGTATCAATATTGTGCTCTCTTTCAGATACGTACTTTACTCTAGTGAAATATAACAAAATTTTGCTGACTATTTAGAATAAATAGAATTGCTTCAAAATTAGTAATCTACCGAAAAACAACAATGGTCATCTTCCTGTAACGTATCAATCTTGTGCTCTCTTTCAGAGAGGTACTTTACTCTAGTGAAATATAACAAAATTTTGCTGACTATTTAGAATAAATAGAATTGCTTCAAAATTAGTAATCTACCGAAAAACAACAATGGTCATCTTCCTGTAACGTATCAATCTTGTGCTCTCTTTCAGAGAGGTACTTCACTCTAGTGAAATATATCAAAATTTTGCTGACTATTTAGAATAAATAGAATTGCTTCAAAATTAGTAATCTACCGAAAAACAACAATGGTCATCTTCCTGTAACGTATCAATATTGTGCTCTCTTTCAGAGAGGTACTTTACTCTAGTGAAATATAACAAAATTTTGCTGAGTATTTAGAATAAATAGAATTGCTTCAAAATTAGTAATCTACCGAAAAACAACAATGGTCATCTTCCTGTAACGTATCAATCTTGTGCTCTCTTTCAGAGAGGTACTTTACTCTAGTGAAATATAACAAAATTTTGCTGAGTATTTAGAATAAATAGAATTGCTTCAAAATTAGTAATCTACCGAAAAACAACAATGGTCATCTTCCTGTAACGTATCAATATTGTGCTCTCTTTCAGAGAGGTACTTTACTCTAGTGAAATACAACGAAATTTTGCTGACTATTTAGAATAAATAGAATTGCTTCAAAATTAGTAATCTACCGAAAAACAACAATGGTCATCTTCCTGTAACGTATCAATCTTGTGCTCTCTTTCACAGAGGTACTTTACTCTAGTGAAATATAACAAAATTTTGCTGAGTATTTAGAATAAATAGAATTGCTTCAAAATTAGTAATCTACCGAAAAACAACAATGGTCATCTTCCTGTAACGTATCAATCTTGTGCTCTCTTTCAGAGAGGTACTTTACTCTAGTGAAATATATCAAAATTTTGCTGACTATTTAGAATAAATAGAATTGCTTCAAAATTAGTAATCTACCGAAAAACAACAATGGTCATCTTCCTGTAACGTATCAATATTGTGCTCTCTTTCAGAGAGGTACTTTACTCTAGTGAAATATAACAAAATTTTGCTGAGTATTTAGAATAAATAGAATTGCTTCAAAATTAGTAATCTACCGAAAAACAACAATGGTCATCTTCCTGTAACGTATCAATCTTGTGCTCTCTTTCAGAGAGGTACTTTACTCTAGTGAAATATAACAAAATTTTGCTGAGTATTTAGAATAAATAGAATTGCTTCAAAATTAGTAATCTACCGAAAAACAACAATGGTCATCTTCCTGTAACGTATCAATCTTGTGCTCTCTTTCAGAGAGGTACTTTACTCTAGTGAAATATAACAAAATTTTGCTGACTATTTAGAATAAATAGAATTGCTTCAAAATTAGTAATCTACCGAAAAACAACAATGGTCATCTTCCTGTAACGTATCAATCTTGTGCTCTCTTTCAGAGAGGTACTTTACTCTAGTGAAATATAACAAAATTTTGCTGACTATTTAGAATAAATAGAATTGCTTCAAAATTAGTAATCTACCGAAAAACAACAATGGTCATCTTCCTGTAACGTATCAATATTGTGCTCTCTTTCAGAGAGGTACTTTACTCTAGTGAAATATAACAAAATTTTGCTGAGTATTTAGAATAAATAGAATTGCTTCAAAATTAGTAATCTACCGAAAAACAACAATGGTCATCTTCCTGTAACGTATCAATCTTGTGCTCTCTTTCAGAGAGGTACTTTACTCTAGTGAAATATAACAAAATTTTGCTGACTATTTAGAATAAATAGAATTGCTTCAAAATTAGTAATCTACCGAAAAACAACAATGGTCATCTTCCTGTAACGTATCAATATTGTGCTCTCTTTCAGAGAGGTACTTTACTCTAGTGAAATATAACAAAATTTTGCTGAGTATTTAGAATAAATAGAATTGCTTCAAAATTAGTAATCTACCAAAAAACAACAATGGTCATCTTCCTGTAACGTATCAATCTTGTGCTCTCTTTCAGAGAGGTACTTTACTCTAGTGAAATATAACAAAATTTTGCTGAGTATTTAGAATAAATAGAATTGCTTCAAAATTAGTAATCTACCAAAAAACAACAATGGTCATCTTCCTGTAACGTATCAATCTTGTGCTCTCTTTCAGAGAGGTACTTTACTCTAGTGAAATATAACAAAATTTTGCTGACTATTTAGAATAAATAGAATTGCTTCAAAATTAGTAATCTACCGAAAAACAACAATGGTCATCTTCCTGTAACGTATCAATATTGTGCTCTCTTTCAGAGAGGTACTTTACTCTAGTGAAATATAACAAAATTTTGCTGAGTATTTAGAATAAATAGAATTGCTTCAAAATTAGTAATCTACCGAAAAACAACAATGGTCATCTTCCTGTAACGTATCAATATTGTGCTCTCTTTCAGAGAGGTACTTTACTCTAGTGAAATACAACAAAATTTTGCTGACTATTTAGAATAAATAGAATTGCTTCAAAATTAGTAATCTACCGAAAAACAACAATGGTCATCTTCCTGTAACGTATCAATCTTGTGCTCTCTTTCACAGAGGTACTTTACTCTAGTGAAATATAACAAAATTTTGCTGAGTATTTAGAATAAATAGAATTGCTTCAAAATTAGTAATCTACCGAAAAACAACAATGGTCATCTTCCTGTAACGTATCAATCTTGTGCTCTCTTTCAGAGAGGTACTTTACTCTAGTGAAATATATCAAAATTTTGCTGACTATTTAGAATAAATAGAATTGCTTCAAAATTAGTAATCTACCGAAAAACAACAATGGTCATCTTCCTGTAACGTATCAATATTGTGCTCTCTTTCAGAGAGGTACTTTACTCTAGTGAAATATAACAAAATTTTGCTGAGTATTTAGAATAAATAGAATTGCTTCAAAATTAGTAATCTACCGAAAAACAACAATGGTCATCTTCCTGTAACGTATCAATCTTGTGCTCTCTTTCAGAGAGGTACTTTACTCTAGTGAAATATAACAAAATTTTGCTGAGTATTTAGAATAATTAGAATTGCTTCAAAATTAGTAATCTACCGAAAAACAACAATGGTCATCTTCCTGTAACGTATCAATCTTGTGCTCTCTTTCAGAGAGGTACTTTACTCTAGTGAAATATAACAAAATTTTGCTGACTATTTAGAATAAATAGAATTGCTTCAAAATTAGTAATCTACCGAAAAACAACAATGGTCATCTTCCTGTAACGTATCAATCTTGTGCTCTCTTTCAGAGAGGTACTTTACTCTAGTGAAATATAACAAAATTTTGCTGACTATTTAGAATAAATAGAATTGCTTCAAAATTAGTAATCTACCGAAAAACAACAATGGTCATCTTCCTGTAACGTATCAATATTGTGCTCTCTTTCAGAGAGGTACTTTACTCTAGTGAAATATAACAAAATTTTGCTGAGTATTTAGAATAAATAGAATTGCTTCAAAATTAGTAATCTACCGAAAAACAACAATGGTCATCTTCCTGTAACGTATCAATCTTGTGCTCTCTTTCAGAGAGGTACTTTACTCTAGTGAAATATAACAAAATTTTGCTGACTATTTAGAATAAATAGAATTGCTTCAAAATTAGTAATCTACCGAAAAACAACAATGGTCATCTTCCTGTAACGTATCAATATTGTGCTCTCTTTCAGAGAGGTACTTTACTCTAGTGAAATATAACAAAATTTTGCTGAGTATTTAGAATAAATAGAATTGCTTCAAAATTAGTAATCTACCAAAAAACAACAATGGTCATCTTCCTGTAACGTATCAATCTTGTGCTCTCTTTCAGAGAGGTACTTTACTCTAGTGAAATATAACAAAATTTTGCTGAGTATTTAGAATAAATAGAATTGCTTCAAAATTAGTAATCTACCAAAAAACAACAATGGTCATCTTCCTGTAACGTATCAATCTTGTGCTCTCTTTCAGAGAGGTACTTTACTCTAGTGAAATATAACAAAATTTTGCTGACTATTTAGAATAAATAGAATTGCTTCAAAATTAGTAATCTACCGAAAAACAACAATGGTCATCTTCCTGTAACGTATCAATATTGTGCTCTCTTTCAGAGAGGTACTTTACTCTAGTGAAATATAACAAAATTTTGCTGAGTATTTAGAATAAATAGAATTGCTTCAAAATTAGTAATCTACCGAAAAACAACAATGGTCATCTTCCTGTAACGTATCAATCTTGTGCTCTCTTTCAGAGAGGTACTTTACTCGTGTGAAATATAACAAAATTTTGCTGACTATTTAGAATAAATTGAATTGCTTCAAAATTAGTAATCTACCGAAAAACAACAATGGTCATCTTCCTGTAACGTATCAATCTTGTGCTCTCTTTCAGAGAGGTACTTTACTCGTGTGAAATATAACAAAATTTTGCTGACTATTTAGAATAAATAGAATTGCTTCAAAATTAGTAATCTACCGAAAAACAACAATGGTCATCTTCCTGTAACGTATCAATATTGTGCTCTCTTTCAGAGAGGTACTTTACTCTAGTGAAATATAACAAAATTTTGCTGAGTATTTAGAATAAATAGAATTGCTTCAAAATTAGTAATCTACCGAAAAACAACAATGGTCATCTTCCTGTAACGTATCAATCTTGTGCTCTCTTTCAGAGAGGTACTTTACTCTAGTGAAATATAACAAAATTTTGCTGACTATTTAGAATAAATAGAATTGCTTCAAAATTAGTAATCTACCGAAAAACAACAATGGTCATCTTCCTGTAACGTATCAATCTTGTGCTCTCTTTCAGAGAGGTACTTTACTCTAGTGAAATATAACAAAATTTTGCTGATTGACTATTTAGAATTAATAGAATTGCTTCAAAATTAGTAATCTACCGAAAAACCACAATGGTCATCTTCCTGTAACGTATCAATCTTGTGATCTCTTTCAGAGAGGTACTTTACTCTAGTGAAATATAACAAAATTTTGCTGACTATTTAGAATAAATAGAATTGCTTCAAAATTAGTAATCTACCGAAAAACAACAATGGTCATCTTCCTGTAACGTATCAATATTGTGCTCTCTTTCAGAGAGGTACTTTACTCTAGTGAAATATAACAAAATTTTGCTGACTATTTAGAATAAATAGAATTGCTTCAAAATTAGTAATCTACCGAAAAACAACAATGGTCATCTTCCTGTAACGTATCAATCTTGTGCTCTCTTTCAGAGAGGTACTTTACTCTAGTGAAATATAACAAAATTTTGCTGACTATTTAGAATAAATAGAATTGCTTCGAAATTAGTAATCTACCGAAAAACAACAATGGTCATCTTCCTGTAACGTATCAATCTTGTGCTCTCTTTCAGAGAGGTACTTTACTCTAGTGAAATATAACAAAATTTTGCTGATTGACTATTTAGAATTAATAGAATTGCTTCAAAATTAGTAATCTACCGAAAAACCACAATGGTCATCTTCCTGTAACGTATCAATCTTGTGATCTCTTTCAGAGAGGTACTTTACTCTAGTGAAATATAACAAAATTTTGCTAACTATTTAGAATAAATAGAATTGCTTCAAAATTAGTAATCTACCGAAAAACAACAATGGTCATCTTCCTGTAACGTATCAATCTTGTGCTCTCTTTCAGAGAGGTACTTTACTCTAGTGAAATATAACAAAATTTTGCTGAGTATTTAGAATAAATAGAATTGCTTCAAAATTAGTAATCTACCGAAAAACAACAATGGTCATCTTCCTGTAACGTATCAATCTTGTGCTCTCTTTCAGAGAGGTACTTTACTCTAGTGAAATATAACAAAATTTTGCTGACTATTTAGAATAAATAGAATTGCTTCAAAATTAGTAATCTACCGAAAAACAACAATGGTCATCTTCCTGTAACGTATCAATATTGTGCTCTCTTTCAGAGAGGTACTTTACTCTAGTGAAATATAACAAAATTTTGCTGAGTATTTAGAATAAATAGAATTGCTTCAAAATTAGTAATCTACCGAAAAACAACAATGGTCATCTTCCTGTAACGTATCAATCTTGTGCTCTCTTTCAGAGAGGTACTTTACTCTAGTGAAATATAACAAAATTTTGCTGATTGACTATTTAGAATTAATAGAATTGCTTCAAAATTAGTAATCTACCGAAAAACCACAATGGTCATCTTCCTGTAACGTATCAATCTTGTGATCTCTTTCAGAGAGGTACTTTACTCTAGTGAAATATAACAAAATTTTGCTGACTATTTAGAATAAATAGAATTGCTTCAAAATTAGTAATCTACCGAAATACAACAATGGTCATCTTCCTGTAACGTATCAATATTGTGCTCTCTTTCAGAGAGGTACTTTACTCTAGTGAAATATAACAAAATTTTGCTGACTATTTAGAATAAATAGAATTGCTTCAAAATTAGTAATCTACCGAAAAACAACAATGGTCATCTTCCTGTAACGTATCAATCTTGTGCTCTCTTTCAGAGAGGTACTTTACTCTAGTGAAATATAACAAAATTTTGCTGAGTATTTAGAATAAATAGAATTGCTTCAAAATTAGTAATCTACCGAAAAACAACAATGGTCATCTTCCTGTAACGTATCAATCTTGTGCTCTCTTTCAGAGAGGTACTTTACTCTAGTGAAATATAACAAAATTTTGCTGACTATTTAGAATAAATAGAATTGCTTCAAAATTAGTAATCTACCGAAAAACAACAATGGTCATCTTCCTGTAACGTATCAATCTTGTGCTTTCTTTCAGAGAGGTACTTTACTCTAGTGAAATATAACAAAATTTTGCTGATTGACTATTTAGAATTAATAGAATTGCTTCAAAATTAGTAATCTACCGAAAAACCACAATGGTCATCTTCCTGTAACGTATCAATCTTGTGATCTCTTTCAGAGAGGTACTTTACTCTAGTGAAATATAACAAAATTTTGCTGACTATTTAGAATAAATAGAATTGCTTCAAAATTAGTAATCTACCGAAAAACAACAATGGTCATCTTCCTGTAACGAATCAATCTTGTGCTCTCTTTCAGAGAGGTACTTTACTCTAGTGAAATATAACAAAATTTTGCTGAGTATTTAGAATAAATAGAATTGCTTCAAAATTAGTAATCTACCGAAAAACAACAATGGTCATCTTCCTGTAACGTATCAATCTTGTGCTCTCTTTCAGAGAGGTACTTTACTCTAGTGAAATATAACAAAATTTTGCTGACTATTTAGAATAAATAGAATTGCTTCAAAATTAGTAATCTACCGAAAAACAACAATGGTCATCTTCCTGTAACGTATCAATATTGTGCTCTCTTTCAGAGAGGTACTTTACTCTAGTGAAATATAACAAAATTTTGCTGAGTATTTAGAATAAATAGAATTGCTTCAAAATTAGTAATCTACCGAAAAACAACAATGGTCATCTTCCTGTAACGTATCAATCTTGTGCTCTCTTTCAGAGAGGTACTTTCCTCTAGTGAAATATAACAAAATTTTGCTGACTATTTAGAATAATTAGAATTGCTTCAAAATTAGTAATCTACCGAAAAACCACAATGGTCATCTTCCTGTAACGTATCAATCTTGTGCTCTCTTTCAGAGAGGTACTTTACTCTAGTGAAATATAACAAAATTTTGCTGAGTATTTAGAATAAATAGAATTGCTTCAAAATTAGTAATCTACCGAAAAACAACAATGGTCATCTTCCTGTAACGTATCAATCTTGTGCTCTCTTTCAGAGAGGTACTTTACTCTAGTGAAATATAACAAAATTTTGCTGACTATTTAGAATAAATAGAATTGCTTCAAAATTAGTAATCTACCGAAAAACAACAATGGTCATCTTCCTGTAACGTATCAATCTTGTGCTCTCTTTCAGAGAGGTACTTTACTCTAGTGAAATATAACAAAATTTTGCTGAGTATTTAGAATAAATAGAATTGCTTCAAAATTAGTAATCTACCGAAAAACCACAATGGTCATCTTCCTGTAACGTATCAATCTTGTGATCTCTTTCAGAGAGGTACTTTACTCTAGTGAAATATAACAAAATTTTGCTGACTATTTAGAATAAATAGAATTGCTTCAAAATTAGTAATCTACCGAAAAACAACAATGGTCATCTTCCTGTAACGTATCAATCTTGTGCTCTCTTTCAGAGAGGTACTTTACTCTAGTGAAATATAACAAAATTTTGCTGAGTATTTAGAATAAATAGCATTGCTTCAAAATTAGTAATCTACCGAAAAACAACAATGGTCATCTTCCTGTAACGTATCAAACTTGTGCTCTCTTTCAGAGAGGTACTTTACTCTAGTGAAATATAACAAAATTTTGCTGATTGACTATTTAGAATTAATAGAATTGCTTCAAAATTAGTAATCTACCGAAAAACCACAATGGTCATCTTCCTGTAACGTATCAATCTTGTGATCTCTTTCAGAGAGGTACTTTACTCTAGTGAAATATAACAAAATTTTGCTGACTATTTAGAATAAATAGAATTGCTTCAAAATTAGTAATCTACCGAAAAACAACAATGGTCATCTTCCTGTAACGTATCAATATTGTGCTCTCTTTCAGAGAGGGACTTTACTCTAGTGAAATATAACAAAATTTTGCTGAGTATTTAGAATAAATAGAATTGCTTCAAAATTAGTAATCTACCGAAAAACAACAATGGTCATCTTCCTGTAACGTATCAATCTTGTGCTCTCTTTCAGAGAGGTACTTTACTCTAGTGAAATATAACAAAATTTTGCTGAGTATTTAGAATAAATAGAATTGCTTCAAAATTAGTAATCTACCGAAAAACAACAATGGTCATCTTCCTGTAACGTATCAAACTTGTGCTCTCTTTCAGAGAGGTACTTTACTCTAGTGAAATATAACAAAATTTTGCTGATTGACTATTTAGAATTAATAGAATTGCTTCAAAATTAGTAATCTACCGAAAAACCACAATGGTCATCTTCCTGTAACGTATCAATCTTGTGATCTCTTTCAGAGAGGTACTTTACTCTAGTGAAATATAACAAAATTTTGCTGACTATTTAGAATAAATAGAATTGCTTCAAAATTAGTAATCTACCGAAAAACAACAATGGTCATCTTCCTGTAACGTATCAATATTGTGCTCTCTTTCAGAGAGGTACTTTACTCTAGTGAAATATAACAAAATTTTGCTGACTATTTAGAATAAATAGAATTGCTTCAAAATTAGTAATCTACCGAAAAACAACAATGGTCATCTTCCTGTAACGTATCAATCTTGTGCTCTCTTTCAGAGAGGTACTTTACTCTAGTGAAATATAACAAAATTTTGCTGAGTATTTAGAATAAATAGAATTGCTTCAAAATTAGTAATCTACCGAAAAACAACAATGGTCATCTTCCTGTAACGTATCAATCTTGTGCTCTCTTTCAGAGAGGTACTTTACTCTAGTGAAATATAACAAAATTTTGCTGACTATTTAGAATAAATAGAATTGCTTCAAAATTAGTAATCTACCGAAAAACAACAATGGTCATCTTCCTGTAACGTATCAATCTTGTGCTTTCTTTCAGAGAGGTACTTTACTCTAGTGAAATATAACAAAATTTTGCTGATTGACTATTTAGAATTAATAGAATTGCTTCAAAATTAGTAATCTACCGAAAAACCACAATGGTCATCTTCCTGTAACGTATCAATCTTGTGATCTCTTTCAGAGAGGTACTTTACTCTAGTGAAATATAACAAAATTTTGCTGACTATTTAGAATAAATAGAATTGCTTCAAAATTAGTAATCTACCGAAAAACAACAATGGTCATCTTCCTGTAACGAATCAATCTTGTACTTTACTCTAGTGAAATATAACAAAATTTTGCTGAGTATTTAGAATAAATAGAATTGCTTCAAAATTAGTAATCTACCGAAAAACAACAATGGTCATCTTCCTGTAACGTATCAATCTTGTGCTCTCTTTCAGAGAGGTACTTTACTCTAGTGAAATATAACAAAATTTTGCTGACTATTTAGAATAAATAGAATTGCTTCAAAATTAGTAATCTACCGAAAAACAACAATGGTCATCTTCCTGTAACGTATCAATATTGTGCTCTCTTTCAGAGAGGTACTTTACTCTAGTGAAATATAATAAAATTTTGCTGAGTATTTAGAATAAATAGAATTGCTTCAAAATTAGTAATCTACCGAAAAACAACAATGGTCATCTTCCTGTAACGTATCAATCTTGTGCTCTCTTTCAGAGAGGTACTTTCCTCTAGTGAAATATAACAAAATTTTGCTGACTATTTAGAATAAATAGAATTGCTTCAAAATTAGTAATCTACCGAAAAACCACAATGGTCATCTTCCTGTAACGTATCAATCTTGTGCTCTCTTTCAGAGAGGTACTTTACTCTAGTGAAATATAACAAAATTTTGCTGAGTATTTAGAATAAATAGAATTGCTTCAAAATTAGTAATCTACCGAAAAACAACAATGGTCATCTTCCTGTAACGTATCAATCTTGTGCTCTCTTTCAGAGAGGTACTTTACTCTAGTGAAATATAACAAAATTTTGCTGACTATTTAGAATAAATAGAATTGCTTCAAAATTAGTAATCTACCGAAAAACAACAATGGTCATCTTCCTGTAACGTATCAATCTTGTGCTCTCTTTCAGAGAGGTACTTTACTCTAGTGAAATATAACAAAATTTTGCTGATTGACTATTTAGAATTAATAGAATTGCTTCAAAATTAGTAATCTACCGAAAAACCACAATGGTCATCTTCCTGTAACGTATCAATCTTGTGATCTCTTTCAGAGAGGTACTTTACTCTAGTGAAATATAACAAAATTTTGCTGACTATTTAGAATAAATAGAATTGCTTCAAAATTAGTAATCTACCGAAAAACAACAATGGTCATCTTCCTGTAACGTATCAATCTTGTGCTCTCTTTCAGAGAGGTACTTTACTCTAGTGAAATATAACAAAATTTTGCTGAGTATTTAGAATAAATAGAATTGCTTCAAAATTAGTAATCTACCGAAAAACAACAATGGTCATCTTCCTGTAACGTATCAAACTTGTGCTCTCTTTCAGAGAGGTACTTTACTCTAGTGAAATATAACAAAATTTTGCTGACTATTTAGAATAAATAGAATTGCTTCAAAATTAGTAATCTACCGAAAAACAACAATGGTCATCTTCCTGTAACGTATCAATATTGTGCTCTCTTTCAGAGAGGTACTTTACTCTAGTGAAATATAACAAAATTTTGCTGAGTATTTAGAATAAATAGAATTGCTTCAAAATTAGTAATCTACCGAAAAACAACAATGGTCATCTTCCTGTAACGTATCAATCTTGTGCTCTCTTTCAGAGAGGTACTTTACTCTAGTGAAATATAACAAAATTTTGCTGATTGACTATTTAGAATTAATAGAATTGCTTCAAAATTAGTAATCTACCGAAATACCACAATGGTCATCTTCCTGTAACGTATCAATATTGTGCTCTCTTTCAGAGAGGTACTTTACTCTAGTGAAATATAACAAAATTTTGCTGACTATTTAGAATAAATAGAATTGCTTCAAAATTAGTAATCTACCGAAAAACAACAATGGTCATCTTCCTGTAACGTATCAATCTTGTGCTCTCTTTCAGAGAGGGACTTTACTCTAGTGAAATATAACAAAATTTTGCTGACTATTTAGAATAAATAGAATTGCTTCAAAATTAGTAATCTACCGAAAAACAACAATGGTCATCTTCCTGTAACGTATCAATCTTGTGCTCTCTTTCAGAGAGGTACTTTACTCTAGTGAATTATAACAAAATTTTGCTGAGTATTTAGAATAAATAGAATTGCTTCAAAATTAGTAATCTACCGAAAAACAACAATGGTCATCTTCCTGTAACGTATCAATCTTGTGCTCTCTTTCAGAGAGGTACTTTACTCTAGTGAAATATAACAAAATTTTGCTGAGTATTTAGAATAAATAGAATTGCTTCAAAATTAGTAATCTACCGAAAAACAACAATGGTCATCTTCCTGTAACGTATCAATCTTGTGCTCTCTTTCAGAGAGGTACTTTACTCTAGTGAAATATAACAAAATTTTGCTGAGTATTTAGAATAAATAGAATTGCTTCAAAATTAGTAATCTACCGAAAAACAACAATGGTCATCTTCCTGTAACGTATCAATCTTGTGCTCTCTTTCAGAGAGGTACTTTCCTCTAGTGAAATATAACAAAATTTTGCTGACTATTTAGAATAAATAGAATTGCTTCAAAATTAGTAATCTACCGAAAAACCACAATGGTCATCTTCCTGTAACGTATCAATCTTGTGCTCTCTTTCAGAGAGGTACTTTACTCTAGTGAAATATAACAAAATTTTGCTGAGTATTTAGAATAAATAGAATTGCTTCAAAATTAGTAATCTACCGAAAAACAACAATGGTCATCTTCCTGTAACGTATCAATCTTGTGCTCTCTTTCAGAGAGGTACTTTACTCTAGTGAAATATAACAAAATTTTGCTGACTATTTAGAATAAATAGAATTGCTTCAAAATTAGTAATCTACCGAAAAACAACAATGGTCATCTTCCTGTAACGTATCAATCTTGTGCTCTCTTTCAGAGAGGTACTTTACTCTAGTGAAATATAACAAAATTTTGCTGATTGACTATTTAGAATTAATAGAATTGCTTCAAAATTAGTAATCTACCGAAAAACCACAATGGTCATCTTCCTGTAACGTATCAATCTTGTGATCTCTTTCAGAGAGGTACTTTACTCTAGTGAAATATAACAAAATTTTGCTGACTATTTAGAATAAATAGAATTGCTTCAAAATTAGTAATCTACCGAAAAACAACAATGGTCATCTTCCTGTAACGTATCAATCTTGTGCTCTCTTTCAGAGAGGTACTTTACTCTAGTGAAATATAACAAAATTTTGCTGAGTATTTAGAATAAATAGAATTGCTTCAAAATTAGTAATCTACCGAAAAACAACAATGGTCATCTTCCTGTAACGTATCAAACTTGTGCTCTCTTTCAGAGAGGTACTTTACTCTAGTGAAATATAACAAAATTTTGCTGACTATTTAGAATAAATAGAATTGCTTCAAAATTAGTAATCTACCGAAAAACAACAATGGTCATCTTCCTGTAACGTATCAATATTGTGCTCTCTTTCAGAGAGGTACTTTACTCTAGTGAAATATAACAAAATTTTGCTGAGTATTTAGAATAAATAGAATTGCTTCAAAATTAGTAATCTACCGAAAAACAACAATGGTCATCTTCCTGTAACGTATCAATCTTGTGCTCTCTTTCAGAGAGGTACTTTACTCTAGTGAAATATAACAAAATTTTGCTGATTGACTAATTAGAATTAATAGAATTGCTTCAAAATTAGTAATCTACCGAAAAACCACAATGGTCATCTTCCTGTAACGTATCAATCTTGTGATCTCTTTCAGAGAGGTACTTTACTCTAGATAAATATAACAAAATTTTGCTGACTATTTAGAATAAATAGAATTGCTTCAAAATTAGTAATCTACCGAAAAACAACAATGGTCATCTTCCTGTAACGTATCAATCTTGTGCTCTCTTTCAGAGAGGTACTTTACTCTAGTGAAATATAACAAAATTTTGCTGAGTATTTAGAATAAATAGAATTGCTTCAAAATTAGTAATCTACCGAAAAACAACAATGGTCATCTTCCTGTAACGTATCAATCTTGTGCTCTCTTTCAGAGAGGTACTTTACTCTAGTGAAATATAACAAAATTTTGCTGACTATTTAGAATAAATAGAATTGCTTCAAAATTAGTAATCTACCGAAAAACAACAATGGTCATCTTCCTGTAACGTATAAATCTTGTGCTCTCTTTCAGAAAGGTACTTTACTCTAGTGAAATATAACAAAATTTTGCTGAGTATTTAGAATAAATAGAATTGCTTCAAAATTAGTAATCTACCGAAAAACAACAATGGTCATCTTCCTGTAACGTATCAATCTTGTGCTCTCTTTCAGAGAGGTACTTTACTCTAGTGAAATATAACAAAATTTTGCTGACTATTTAGAATAAATAGAATTGCTTCAAAATTAGTAATGTACCGAAAAACAACAATGGTCATCTTCCTGTAACGTATCAATCTTGTGCTCTCTTTCAGAGAGGTACTTTACTCTAGTGAAATATAACAAAATTTTGCTGAGTATTTAGAATAAATAGAATTGCTTCAAAATTAGTAATCTACCGAAAAACAACAATAGTCATCTTCCTGTAACGTATCAATCTTGTGCTCTCTTTCAGAGAGGTACTTTACTCTAGTGAAATATAACAAAATTTTGCTGACTATTTAGAATAAATAGAATTGCTTCAAAATTAGTAATCTACCGAAAAACAACAATGGTCATCTTCCTGTAACGTATCAATCTTGTGCTCTCTTTCAGAGAGGTACTTTACTCTAGTGAAATATAACAAAATTTTGCTGACTATTTAGAATAAATAGAATTGCTTCAAAATTAGTAATCTACCGAAAAACAACAATGGTCATCTTCCTGTAACGTATCAATATTGTGCTCTCTTTCAGAGAGGTACTTTACTCTAGTGAAATATAACAAAATTTTGCTGAGTATTTAGAATAAATAGAATTGCTTCAAAATTAGTAATCTACCGAAAAACAACAATGGTCATCTTCCTGTAACGTATCAATCTTGTGCTCTCTTTCAGAGAGGTACTTTACTCTAGTGAAATATAACAAAATTTTGCTGATTGACTATTTAGAATTAATAGAATTACTTCAAAATTAGTAATCTACCGAAAAACCACAATGGTCATCTTCCTGTAACGTATCAATCTTGTGATCTCTTTCAGAGAGGTACTTTACTCTAGTGAAATATAACAAAATTTTGCTGACTATTTAGAATAAATAGAATTGCTTCAAAATTAGTAATCTACCGAAAAACAACAATGGTCATCTTCCTGTAACGTATCAATCTTGTGCTCTCTTTCAGAGAGGTACTTTACTCTAGTGAAATATAACAAAATTTTGCTGAGTATTTAGAATAAATAGAATTGCTTCAAAATTAGTAATCTACCGAAAAACAACAATGGTCATCTTCCTGTAACGTATCAATCTTGTGCTCTCTTTCAGAGAGGTACTTTACTCTAGTGAAATATAACAAAATTTTGCTGACTATTTAGAATAAATAGAATTGCTTCAAAATTAGTAATCTACCGAAAAACAACAATGGTCATCTTCCTGTAACGTATCAATCTTGTGCTCTCTTTCAGAGAGGTACTTTACTCTAGTGAAATATAACAAAATTTTGCTGAGTATTTAGAATAAATAGAATTGCTTCAAAATTAGTAATCTACCGAAAAACAACAATGGTCATCTTCCTGTAACGTATCAATCTTGTGCTCTCTTTCAGAGAGGTACTTTACTCTAGTGAAATATAACAAAATTTTGCTGACTATTTAGAATAAATAGAATTGCTTCAAAATTAGTAATCTACCGAAAAACAACAATGGTCATCTTCCTGTAACGTATCAATCTTGTGCTCTCTTTCAGAGAGGTACTTTACTCTAGTGAAATATAACAAAATTTTGCTGACTATTTAGAATAAATAGAATTGCTTCAAAATTAGTAATCTACCGAAAAACAACAATGGTCATCTTCCTGTAACGTATCAATATTGTGCTCTCTTTCAGAGAGGTACTTTACTCTAGTGAAATATAACAAAATTTTGCTGAGTATTTAGAATAAATAGAATTGCTTCAAAATTAGTAATCTACCGAAAAACAACAATGGTCATCTTCCTGTAACGTATCAATCTTGTGCTCTCTTTCAGAGAGGTACTTTACTCTAGTGAAATATAACAAAATTTTGCTGATTGACTATTTAGAATTAATAGAATTACTTCAAAATTAGTAATCTACCGAAAAACCACAATGGTCATCTTCCTGTAACGTATCAATCTTGTGATCTCTTTCAGAGAGGTACTTTACTCTAGTGAAATATAACAAAATTTTGCTGACTATTTAGAATAAATAGAATTGCTTCAAAATTAGTAATCTACCGAAAAACAACAATGGTCATCTTCCTGTAACGTATCAATCTTGTGCTCTCTTTCAGAGAGGTACTTTACTCTAGTGAAATATAACAAAATTTTGCTGAGTATTTAGAATAAATAGAATTGCTTCAAAATTAGTAATCTACCGAAAAACAACAATGGTCATCTTCCTGTAACGTATCAATCTTGTGCTCTCTTTCAGAGAGGTACTTTACTCTAGTGAAATATAACAAAATTTTGCTGATTGACTATTTAGAATTAATAGAATTGCTTCAAAATTAGTAATCTACCGAAAAACCACAATGGTCATCTTCCTGTAACGTATCAATCTTGTGCTCTCTTTCAGAGAGGTACTTTACTCAAGTGAAATATAACAAAATTTTGCTGACTATTTAGAATAAATAGAATTGCTTCAAAATTAGTAATCTACCGAAAAACAACAATGGTCATCTTCCTGTAACGTATCAATCTTGTGCTCTCTTTCAGAGAGGTACTTTACACTAGTGAAATATAACAAAATTTTGCTGACTATTTAGAATAAATAGAATTGCTTCAAAATTAGTAATCTACCGAAAAACAACAATGGTCATCTTCCTGTAACGTATCAATATTGTGCTCTCTTTCAGAGAGGTACTTTACTCTAGTGAAATATAACAAAATTTTGCTGAGTATTTAGAATAAATAGAATTGCTTCAAAATTAGTAATCTACCGAAAAACAACAATGGTCATCTTCCTGTAACGTATCTATCTTGTGCTCTCTTTCAGAGAGGTACTTTACTCTAGTGAAATATAACAAAATTTTGCTGATTGACTATTTAGAATTAATAGAATTGCTTCAAAATTAGTAATCTACCGAAAAACCACAATGGTCATCTTCCTGTAACGTATCAATCTTGTGATCTCTTTCAGAGAGGTACTTTACTCTAGTGAAATATAACAAAATTTTGCTGACTATTTAGAATAAATAGAATTGCTTCAAAATTAGTAATCTACCGAAAAACAACAATGGTCATCTTCCTGTAACGTATCAATCTTGTGCTCTCTTTCAGAGAGGTACTTTACTCTAGTGAAATATAACAAAATTTTGCTGAGTATTTAGAATAAATAGAATTGCTTCAAAATTAGTAATCTACCGAAAAACAACAATGGTCATCTTCCTGTAACGTATCAATCTTGTGCTCTCTTTCAGAGAGGTACTTTACTCTAGTGAAATATAACAAAATTTTGCTGATTGACTATTTAGAATTAATAGAATTGCTTCAAAATTAGTAATCTACCGAAAAACCACAATGGTCATCTTCCTGTAACGTATCAATCTTGTGATCTCTTTCAGAGAGGTACTTTACTCTAGTGAAATATAACAAAATTTTGCTGACTATTTAGAATAAATAGAATTGCTTCAAAATTAGTAATCTACCGAAAAACAACAATGGTCATCTTCCTGTAACGTATCAATCTTGTGCTCTCTTTCAGAGAGGTACTTTACTCTAGTGAAATATAACAAAATTTTGCTGACTATTTAGAATAAATAGAATTGCTTCAAAATTAGTAATCTACCGAAAAACAACAATGGTCATCTTCCTGTAACGTATCAATATTGTGCTCTCTTTCAGAGAGGTACTTTACTCTAGTGAAATATAACAAAATTTTGCTGAGTATTTAGAATAAATAGAATTGCTTCAAAATTAGTAATCTACCGAAAAACAACAATGGTCATCTTCCTGTAACGTATCAATCTTGTGCTCTCTTTCAGAGAGGTACTTTACTCTAGTGAAAAATAACAAAATTTTGCTGACTATTTAGAATAAATAGAATTGCTTCAAAATTAGTAATCTACCGAAAAACCACAATGGTCATCTTCCTGTAACGTATCAATCTTGTGATCTCTTTCAGAGAGGTACTTTACTCTAGTGAAATATAACAAAATTTTGCTGACTATTTAGAATAAATAGAATTGCTTCAAAATTAGTAATCTACCGAAAAACAACAATGGTCATCTTCCTGTAACGTATCAATCTTGTGCTCTCTTTCAGAGAGGTACTTTACTCTAGTGAAATATAACAAAATTTTGCTGACTATTTAGAATAAATAGAATTGCTTCAAAATTAGTAATCTACCGAAAAACAACAATGGTCATCTTCCTGTAACGTATCAATATTGTGCTCTCTTTCAGAGAGGTACTTTACTCTAGTGAAATATAACAAAATTTTGCTGAGTATTTAGAATAAATAGAATTGCTTCAAAATTAGTAATCTACCGAAAAACAACAATGGTCATCTTCCTGTAACGTATCAATCTTGTGCTCTCTTTCAGAGAGGTACTTTACTCTAGTGAAATATAACAAAATTTTGCTGATTGACTATTTAGAATTAATAGAATTGCTTCAAAATTAGTAATCTACTGAAAAACCACAATGGTCATCTTCCTGTAAAGTATCAAACTTGTGATCTCTTTCAGAGAGGTACTTTACTCTTGTGAAATATAACAAAATTTTGCTGACTATTTAGAATAAATAGAATTGCTTCAAAATTAGTAATCTACCGAAAAACAACAATGGTCATCTTCCTGTAACGTATCAATCTTGTGCTCTCTTTCAGAGAGGTACTTTACTCTAGTGAAATATAACAAAATTTTGCTGACTATTTAGAATAAATAGAATTGCTTCAAAATTAGTAATCTACCGAAAAACAACAATGGTCATCTTCCTGTAACCTATCAATCTTGTGCTCTCTTTCAGAGAGGTACTTTACTCTAGTGAAATATAACAAAATTTTGCTGACTATTTAGAATAAATAGAATTGCTTCAAAATTAGTAATCTACCGAAAAACAACAATGGTCATCTTCCTGTAACGTATCAATCTTGTGCTCTCTTTCAGAGAGGTACTTTACTCTAGTGAAATATAACAAAATTTTGCTGATTGACTATTTAGAATTAATAGAATTGCTTCAAAATTAGTAATCTACTGAAAAACCACAATGGTCATCTTCCTGTAACGTATCAATCTTGTGATCTCTTTCAGAGAGGTACTTTACTCTAGTGAAATATAACAAAATTTTGCTGACTATTTAGAATAAATAGAATTGCTTCAAAATTAGTAATCTACCGAAAAACAACAATGGTCATCTTCCTGTAACGTATCAATCTTGTGCTCTCTTTCAGAGAGGTACTTTACTCTAGTGAAATATAACAAAATTTTGCTGACTATTTAGAATAAATAGAATTGCTTCAAAATCAGTAATCTACCGAAAAACATCAATGGTCATCTTCCTGTAACGTATCAATCTTGTGCTCTCTTTCAGAGAGGTACTTTACTCTAGTGAAATATAACAAAATTTTGCTGAGTATTTAGAATAAATAGAATTGCTTCAAAATTAGTAATCTACCGAAAAACAACAATGGTCATCTTCCTGTAACGTATCAATCTTGTGCTCTCTTTCAGAGAGGTACTTTACTCTAGTGAAATATAACAAAATTTTGCTGACTATTTAGAATAAATAGAATTGCTTCAAAATTAGTAATCTACCGAAAAACAACAATGGTCATCTTCCTGTAACGTATCAATATTGTGCTCTCTTTCAGAGAGGTACTTTACTCTAGTGAAAAATAACAAAATTTTGCTGAGTATTTAGAATAAATAGAATTGCTTCAAAATTAGTAATCTACCGAAAAACAACAATGGTCATCTTCCTGTAACGTATCAATCTTGTGCTCTCTTTCAGAGAGGTACTTTACTCTAGTGAAAAATAACAAAATTTTGCTGACTATTTAGAATAAATAGAATTGCTTCAAAATTAGTAATCTACCGAAAAACCACAATGGTCATCTTCCTGTAACGTATCAATCTTGTGATCTCTTTCAGAGAGGTACTTTACTCTAGTGAAATATAACAAAATTTTGCTGACTATTTAGAATAAATAGAATTGCTTCAAAATTAGTAATCTACCGAAAAACAACAATGGTCATCTTCCTGTAACGTATCAATCTTGTGCTCTCTTTCAGAGAGGTACTTTACTCTAGTGAAATATAACAAAATTTTGCTGACTATTTAGAATAAATAGAATTGCTTCAAAATTAGTAATCTACCGAAAAACAACAATGGTCATCTTCCTGTAACGTATCAATATTGTGCTCTCTTTCAGAGAGGTACTTTACTCTAGTGAAATATAACAAAATTTTGCTGAGTATTTAGAATAAATAGAATTGCTTCAAAATTAGTAATCTACCGAAAAACAACAATGGTCATCTTCCTGTAACGTATCAATCTTGTGCTCTCTTTCAGAGAGGTACTTTACTCTAGTGAAATATAACAAAATTTTGCTGATTGACTATTTAGAATTAATAGAATTGCTTCAAAATTAGTAATCTACTGAAAAACCACAATGGTCATCTTCCTGTAAAGTATCAAACTTGTGATCTCTTTCAGAGAGGTACTTTACTCTTGTGAAATATAACAAAATTTTGCTGACTATTTAGAATAAATAGAATTGCTTCAAAATTAGTAATCTACCGAAAAACAACAATGGTCATCTTCCTGTAACGTATCAATCTTGTGCTCTCTTTCAGAGAGGTACTTTACTCTAGTGAAATATAACAAAATTTTGCTGACTATTTAGAATAAATAGAATTGCTTCAAAATTAGTAATCTACCGAAAAACAACAATGGTCATCTTCCTGTAACCTATCAATCTTGTGCTCTCTTTCAGAGAGGTACTTTACTCTAGTGAAATATAACAAAATTTTGCTGACTATTTAGAATAAATAGAATTGCTTCAAAATTAGTAATCTACCGAAAAACAACAATGGTCATCTTCCTGTAACGTATCAATCTTGTGCTCTCTTTCAGAGAGGTACTTTACTCTAGTGAAATATAACAAAATTTTGCTGATTGACTATTTAGAATTAATAGAATTGCTTCAAAATTAGTAATCTACTGAAAAACCACAATGGTCATCTTCCTGTAACGTATCAATCTTGTGATCTCTTTCAGAGAGGTACTTTACTCTAGTGAAATATAACAAAATTTTGCTGACTATTTAGAATAAATAGAATTGCTTCAAAATTAGTAATCTACCGAAAAACAACAATGGTCATCTTCCTGTAACGTATCAATCTTGTGCTCTCTTTCAGAGAGGTACTTTACTCTAGTGAATTATAACAAAATTTTGCTGACTATTTAGAATAAATAGAATTGCTTCAAAATCAGTAATCTACCGAAAAACATCAATGGTCATCTTCCTGTAACGTATCAATCTTGTGCTCTCTTTCAGAGAGGTACTTTACTCTAGTGAAATATAACAAAATTTTGCTGAGTATTTAGAATAAATAGAATTGCTTCAAAATTAGTAATCTACCGAAAAACAACAATGGTCATCTTCCTGTAACGTATCAATCTTGTGCTCTCTTTCAGAGAGGTACTTTACTCTAGTGAAATATAACAAAATTTTGCTGACTATTTAGAATAAATAGAATTGCTTCAAAATTAGTAATCTACCGAAAAACAACAATGGTCATCTTCCTGTAACGTATCAATATTGTGCTCTCTTTCAGAGAGGTACTTTACTCTAGTGAAATATAACAAAATTTTGCTGAGTATTTAGAATAAATAGAATTGCTTCAAAATTAGTAATCTACCGAAAAACAACAATGGTCATCTTCCTGTAACGTATCAATCATGTGCTCTCTTTCAGAGAGGTACTTTACTCTAGTGAAATATAACAAAATTTTGCTGATTGACTATTTAGAATTAATAGAATTGCTTCAAAATTAGTAATCTATTGAAAAACCACAATGGTCATCTTCCTGTAACGTATCAATCTTGTGCTCTCTTTCAGAGAGGTACTTTACTCTAGTGAAATATAACAAAATTTTGCTGAGTATTTAGAATAAATAGAATTGCTTCAAAATTAGTAATCTACCGAAAAACAACAATGGTCATCTTCCTGTAACGTATCAATCTTGTGCTCTCTTTCAGAGAGGTACTTTACTCTAGTGAAATATAACAAAATTTTGCTGACTATTTAGAATAAATAGAATTGCTTCAAAATTAGTAATCTACCGAAAAACAACAATGGTCATCTTCCTGTAACGTATCAATCTTGTGCTCTCTTTCAGAGAGGTACTTTACTCTAGTGAAATATAACAAAATTTTGCTGAGTATTTAGAATAAATAGAATTGCTTCAAAATTAGTAATCTACCGAAAAACAACAATGGTCATCTTCCTGTAACGTATCAATCTTGTGCTCTCTTTCAGAGAGGTACTTTACTCTAGTGAAATATAACAAAATTTTGCTGAGTATTTAGAATAAATAGAATTGCTTCAAAATTAGTAATCTACCGAAAAACAACAATGGTCATCTTCCTGTAACGTATCAATCTTGTGCTCTCTTTCAGAGAGGTACTTTACTTTAGTGAAATATAACAAAATTTTGCTGACTATTTAGAATAAATAGAATTGCTTCAAAATTAGTAATCTACCGAAAAACAACAATAGTCATCTTCCTGTAACGTATCAATCTTGTGCTCTCTTTCAGAGAGGTACTTTACTCTAGTGAAATATAACAAAATTTTGCTGAGTATTTAGAATAAATAGAATTGCTTCAAAATTAGTAATCTACCGAAAAACCACAATGGTCATCTTCCTGTAACGTATCAATCTTGTGATCTCTTTCAGAGAGGTACTTTACTCTAGTGAAATATAACAAAATTTTGCTGACTATTTAGAATAAATAGAATTGCTTCAAAATTAGTAATCTACCGAAAAACAACAATGGTCATCTTCCTGTAACGTATCAATCTTGTGCTCTCCTTCAGAGAGGTACTTTACTCTAGTGAAATATAACAAAATTTTGCTGAGTATTTAGAATAAATAGAATTGCTTCAAAATTAGTAATCTACCGAAAAACAACAATGGTCATCTTCCTGTAACGTATCAATCTTGTGCTCTCTTTCAGAGAGGTACTTTACTCTAGTGAAATATAACAAAATTTTGCTGACTATTTAGAATAAATAGAATTGCTTCAAAATTAGTAATCTACCGAAAAACAACAATGGTCATCTTCCTGTAACGTATCAATATTGTGCTCTCTTTCAGAGAGGTACTTTACTCTAGTGAAATATAACAAAATTTTGCTGAGTATTTAGAATAAATAGAATTGCTTCAAAATTAGTAATCTACCGAAAAACAACAATGGTCATCTTCCTGTAACGTATCAATCTTGTGCTCTCTTTCAGAGAGGTACTTTACTCTAGTGAAATATAACAAAATTTTGCTGATTGACTATTTAGAATTAATAGAATAGCTTCAAAATTAGTAATCTACCGAAAAACCACAATGGTCATCTTCCTGTAACGTATCAATCTTGTGATCTCTTTCAGAGAGGTACTTTACTCTAGTGAAATATAACAAAATTTTGCTGACTATTTAGAATAAATAGAATTGCTTCAAAATTAGTAATCTACCGAAAAACAACAATGGTCATCTTCCTGTAACGTATCAATCTTGTGCTCTCTTTCAGAGAGGTACTTTACTCTAGTGAAATATAACAAAATTTTGCTGAGTATTTAGAATAAATAGAATTGCTTCAAAATTAGTAATCTACCGAAAAACAACAATGGTCATCTTCCTGTAACGTATCAATCTTGTGCTCTCTTTCAGAGAGGTACTTTACTCTAGTGAAATATAACAAAATTTTGCTGATTGACTATTTAGAATTAATAGAATTGCTTCAAAATTAGTAATCTACCGAAAAACAACAATGGTCATCTTCCTGTAACGTATCAATCTTGTGCTCTCTTTCAGAGAGGTACTTTACTCTAGTGAAATATAACAAAATTTTACTGATTGACTATTTAGAATTAATAGAATTGTTTCAAAATTAGTAATCTACCGAAAAACCACAATGGTCATCTTCCTGTAACGTATCAATCTTGTGCTCTCTTTCAGAGAGGTACTTTACTCTAGTGAAATATAACAAAATTTTGCTGAGTATTTAGAATAAATAGAATTGCTTCAAAATTAGTAATCTACCGAAAAACAACAATGGTCATCTTCCTGTAACGTATCAATCTTGTGCTCTCTTTCAGAGAGGTACTTTACTCTAGTGAAATATAACAAAATTTTACTGATTGACTATTTAGAATTAATAGAATTGTTTCAAAATTAGTAATCTACCGAAAAACCACAATGGTCATCTTCCTGTAACGTATCAATCTTGTGATCTCTTTCAGAGAGCTACTTTACTCTAGTGAAATATAACAAAATTTTGCTGACTATTTAGAATAAATAGAATTGCTTCAAAATTAGTAATCTACCGAAAAACAACAATGGTCATCTTCCTGTAACGTATCAATCTTGTGCTCTCTTTCAGAGAGGTACTTTACTCTAGTGAAATATAACAAAATTTTGCTGAGTATTTAGAATAAATAGAATTGCTTCAAAATTAGTAATCTACCGAAAAACAACAATGGTCATCTTCCTGTAACGTATCAATCTTGTGCTCTCTTTCAGAGAGGTACTTTACTCTAGTGAAATATAACAAAATTTTGCTGATTGACTATTTAGAATTAATAGAATTGCTTCAAAATTAGTAATCTACCGAAAAACCACAATGGTCATCTTCCTGTAACGTATCAATCTTGTGATCTCTTTCAGAGAGGTACTTTACTCTAGTGAAATATAACAAAATTTTGCTGACTATTTAGAATAAATAGAATTGCTTCAAAATTAGTAATCTAACGAAAAACAACAATGGTCATCTTCCTGTAACGTATCAATCTTGTGCTCTCTTTCAGAGAGGTACTTTACTCTAGTGAAATATAACAAAATTTTGCTGACTATTTAGAATAAATAGAATTGCTTCAAAATTAGTAATCTACCGAAAAACAACAATGGTCATCTTCCTGTAACGTATCAATCTTGTGCTCTCTTTCAGAGAGGTACTTTACTCTAGTGAAATATAACAAAATTTTGCTGAGTATTTAGAATAAATAGAATTGCTTCAAAATTAGTAATCTACCGAAAAACAACAATGGTCATCTTCCTGTAACGTATCAATCTTGTGCTCTCTTTCAGAGAGGTACTTTACTCTAGTGAAATATAACAAAATTTTGCTGATTGACTATTTAGAATTAATAGAATTGCTTCAAAATTAGTAATCTACCGAAAAACAACAATGGTCATCTTCCTGTAACGTATCAATATTGTGCTCTCTTTCAGAGAGGTACTTTACTCTAGTGAAATATAACAAAATTTTGCTGAGTATTTAGAATAAATAGAATTGCTTCAAAATTAGTAATCTACCGAAAAACAACAATGGTCATCTTCCTGTAACGTATCAATCTTGTGCTCTCTTTCAGAGAGGTACTTTACTCTAGTGAAATATAACAAAATTTTACTGATTGACTATTTAGAATTAATAGAATTGTTTCAAAATTAGTAATCTACCGAAAAACCACAATGGTCATCTTCCTGTAACGTATCAATCTTGTGCTCTCTTTCAGAGAGGTACTTTACTCTAGTGAAATATAACAAAATTTTGCTGAGTATTTAGAATAAATAGAATTGCTTCAAAATTAGTAATCTACCGAAAAACAACAATGGTCATCTTCCTGTAACGTATCAATCTTGTGCTCTCTTTCAGAGAGGTACTTTACTCTAGTGAAATATAACAAAATTTTACTGATTGACTATTTAGAATTAATAGAATTGTTTCAAAATTAGTAATCTACCGAAAAACCACAATGGTCATCTTCCTGTAACGTATCAATCTTGTGATCTCTTTCAGAGAGGTACTTTACTCTAGTGAAATATAACAAAATTTTGCTGACTATTTAGAATAAATAGAATTGCTTCAAAATTAGTAATCTACCGAAAAACAACAATGGTCATCTTCCTGTAACGTATCAATCTTGTGCTCTCTTTCAGAGAGGTACTTTACTCTAGTGAAATATAACAAAATTTTGCTGAGTATTTAGAATAAATAGAATTGCTTCAAAATTAGTAATCTACCGAAAAACAACAATGGTCATCTTCCTGTAACGTATCAATCTTGTGCTCTCTTTCAGAGAGGTACTTTACTCTAGTGAAATATAACAAAATTTTGCTGATTGACTATTTAGAATTAATAGAATTGCTTCAAAATTAGTAATCTACCGAAAAACCACAATGGTCATCTTCCTGTAACGTATCAATCTTGTGATCTCTTTCAGAGAGGTACTTTACTCTAGTGAAATATAACAAAATTTTGCTGACTATTTAGAATAAATAGAATTGCTTCAAAATTAGTAATCTAACGAAAAACAACAATGGTCATCTTCCTGTAACGTATCAATCTTGTGCTCTCTTTCAGAGAGGTACTTTACTCTAGTGAAATATAACAAAATTTTGCTGACTATTTAGAATAAATAGAATTGCTTCAAAATTAGTAATCTACCGAAAAACAACAATGGTCATCTTCCTGTAACGTATCAATCTTGTGCTCTCTTTCAGAGAGGTACTTTACTCTAGTGAAATATAACAAAATTTTGCTGAGTATTTAGAATAAATAGAATTGCTTCAAAATTAGTAATCTACCGAAAAACAACAATGGTCATCTTCCTGTAACGTATCAATCTTGTGCTCTCTTTCAGAGAGGTACTTTACTCTAGTGAAATATAACAAAATTTTGCTGATTGACTATTTAGAATTAATAGAATTGCTTCAAAATTAGTAATCTACCGAAAAACAACAATGGTCATCTTCCTGTAACGTATCAATATTGTGCTCTCTTTCAGAGAGGTACTTTACTCTAGTGAAATATAACAAAATTTTGCTGAGTATTTAGAATAAATAGAATTGCTTCAAAATTAGTAATCTACCGAAAAACAACAATGGTCATCTTCCTGTAACGTATCAATCTTGTGCTCTCTTTCAGAGAGGTACTTTACTCTAGTGAAATATAACAAAATTTTGCTGATTGACTATTTAGAATTAATAGAATTGCTTCAAAATTAGTAATCTACCGAAAAACCACAATGGTCATCTTCCTGTAACGTATCAATCTTGTGCTCTCTTTCAGAGAGGTACTTTACTCTAGTGAAATATAACAAAATTTTGCTGAGTATTTAGAATAAATAGAATTGCTTCAAAATTAGTAATCTACCGAAAAACAACAATGGTCATCTTCCTGTAACGTATCAATCTTGTGCTCTCTTTCAGAGAGGTACTTTACTCTAGTGAAATATAACAAAATTTTGCTGACTATTTAGAATAAATAGAATTGCTTCAAAATTAGTAATCTACCGAAAAACAACAATGGTCATCTTCCTGTAACGTATCAATCTTGTGCTCTCTTTCAGAGAGGTACTTTACTCTAGTGAAATATAACAAAATTTTGCTGACTATTTAGAATAAATAGAATTGCTTCAAAATTAGTAATCTACCGAAAAACAACAATGGTCATCTTCCTGTAACGTATCAATCTTGTGCTCTCTTTCAGAGAGGTACTTTACTCTAGTGAAATATAACAAAATTTTGCTGACTATTTAGAATAAATAGAATTGCTTCAAAATTAGTAATCTACCGAAAAACAACAATGGTCATCTTCCTGTAACGTATCAATCTTGTGCTCTCTTTCAGAGAGGTACTTTACTCTAGTGAAATATAACAAAATTTTGCTGACTATTTAGAATAAATAGAATTGCTTCAAAATTAGTAATCTACCGAAAAACAACAATGGTCATCTTCCTGTAACGTATCAATATTGTGCTCTCTTTCAGAGAGGTACTTTACTCTAGTGAAATATAACAAAATTTTGCTGAGTATTTAGAATAAATAGAATTGCTTCAAAATTAGTAATCTACCGAAAAACAACAATGGTCATCTTCCTGTAACGTATCAATCTTGTGCTCTCTTTCAGAGAGGTACTTTACTCTAGTGAAATATAACAAAATTTTGCTGATTGACTATTTAGAATTAATAGAATTGCTTCAAAATTAGTAATCTACCGAAAAACTACAATGGTCATCTTCCTGTAACGTATCAATCTTGTGATCTCTTTCAGAGAGGTACTTTACTCTAGTGAAATATAACAAAATTTTGCTGACTATTTAGAATAAATAGAATTGCTTCAAAATTAGTAATCTACCGAAAAACAACAATGGTCATCTTCCTGTAACGTATCAATCTTGTGCTCTCTTTCAGAGAGGTACTTTACTCTAGTGAAATATAACAAAATTTTGCTGACTATTTAGAATAAATAGAATTGCTTCAAAATTAGTAATCTACCGAAAAACAACAATGGTCATCTTCCTGTAACGTATCAATATTGTGCTCTCTTTCAGAGAGGTACTTTACTCTAGTGAAATATAACAAAATTTTGCTGAGTATTTAGAATAAATAGAATTGCTTCAAAATTAGTAATCTACCGAAAAACAACAATGGTCATCTTCCTGTAACGTATCAATCTTGTGCTCTCTTTGAGAGAGGTACTTTACTCTAGTGAAATATAACAAAATTTTGCTGAGTATTTAGAATAAATAGAATTGCTTCAAAATTAGTAATCTACCGAAAAACAACAATGGTCATCTTCCTGTAACGTATCAATCTTGTGCTCTCTTTCAGAGAGGTACTTTACTCTAGTGAAATATAACAAAATTTTGCTGATTGACTATTTAGAATTAATAGAATTGCTTCAAAATTAGTAATCTACCGAAAAACCACAATGGTCATCTTCCTGTAACGTATCAATCTTGTGATCTCTTTCAGAGAGGTACTTTACTCTAGTGAAATATAACAAAATTTTGCTGACTATTTAGAATAAATAGAATTGCTTCAAAATTAGTAATCTACCGAAAAACAACAATGGTCATCTTCCTATAACGTATCAATCTTGTGCTCTCTTTCAGAGAGGTACTTTACTCTAGTGAAATATAACAAAATTTTGCTGAGTATTTAGAATAAATAGAATTGCTTCAAAATTAGTAATCTACCGAAAAACAACAATGGTCATCTTCCTGTAACGTATCAATCTTGTGCTCTCTTTCAGAGAGGTACTTTACTCTAGTGAAATATAACAAAATTTTGCTGACTATTTAGAATAAATAGAATTGCTTCAAAATTAGTAATCTACCGAAAAACAACAATGGTCATCTTTCTGTAACGTATCAATCTTGTGCTCTCTTTCAGAGAGGTACTTTACTCTAGTGAAATATAACAAAATTTTGCTGATTGACTATTTAGAATTAATAGAATTGCTTCAAAATTAGTAATCTACCGAAAAACCACAATGGTCATCTTTCTGTAACGTATCAATCTTGTGATCTCTTTCAGAGAGGTACTTTACTCTAGTGAAATATAACAAAATTTTGCTGACTATTTAGAATAAATAGAATTGCTTCAAAATTAGTAATCTACCGAAAAACAACAATGGTCATCTTCCTGTAACGTATCAATCTTGTGCTCTCTTTCAGAGAGGTACTTTACTCTAGTGAAATATAACAAAATTTTGCTGACTATTTAGAATAAATAGAATTGCTTCAAAATTAGTAATCTACCGAAAAACAACAATGGTCATCTTCCTGTAACGTATCAATATTGTGCTCTCTTTCAGAGAGGTACTTTACTCTAGTGAAATATAACAAAATTTTGCTGACTATTTAGAATATATAGAATTGCTTCAAAATTAGTAATCTACTGAAAAACAACAATGGTCATCTTCCTGTAACGTATCAATCTTGTGCTCTCTTTCAGAGAGGTACTTTACTCTAGTGAAATATAACAAAATTTTGCTGATTGACTATTTAGAATTAATAGAATTGCTTCAAAATTAGTAATCTACCGAAAAACCACAATGGTCATCTTCCTGTAACGTATCAATCTTGTGATCTCTTTCAGAGAGGTACTTTACTCTAGTGAAATATAACAAAATTTTGCTGACTATTTAGAATAAATAGAATTGCTTCAAAATTAGTAATCTACCGAAAAACAACAATGGTCATCTTCCTGTAACGTATCAATCTTGTGCTCTCTTTCAGAGAGGTACTTTACTCTAGTGAAATATAACAAAATTTTGCTGACTATTTAGAATAAATAGAATTGCTTCAAAATTAGTAATCTACCGAAAAACAACAATGGTCATCTTCCTGTAACGTATCAATATTGTGCTCTCTTTCAGAGAGGTACTTTACTCTAGTGAAATATAACAAAATTTTGCTGAGTATTTAGAATAAATAGAATTGCTTCAAAATTAGTAATCTACCGAAAAACAACAATGGTCATCTTCCTGTAACGTATCAATCTTGTGCTCTCTTTCAGAGAGGTACTTTACTCTAGTGAAATATAACAAAATTTTGCTGACTATTTAGAATAAATAGAATTGCTTCAAAATTAGTAATCTACCGAAAAACAACAATGGTCATCTTCCTGTAACGTATCAATCTTGTGCTCCCTTTCAGAGAGGTACTTTACTCTAGTGAAATATAGCAAAATTTTGCTGATTGACTATTTAGAATTAATAGAATTGCTTCAAAATTAGTAATCTACTGAAAAACCACAATGGTCATCTTCCTGTAACGTATCAATCTTGTGATCTCTTTCAGAGAGGTACTTTACTCTTGTGAAATATAACAAAATTTTGCTGACTATTTAGAATAAATAGAATTGCTTCAAAATTAGTAATCTACCGAAAAACAACAATGGTCATCTTCCTGTAACGTATCAATCTTGTGCTCTCTTTCAGAGAGGTACTTTACTCTAGTGAAATATAACAAAATTTTGCTGAGTATTTAGAATAAATAGAATTGCTTCAAAATTAGTAATCTACCGAAAAACAACAATGGTCATCTTCCTGTAACGTATCAATCTTGTGCTCTCTTTCAGAGAGGTACTTTACTCTAGTGAAATATAACAAAATTTTGCTGATTGACTATTTAGAATTAATAGAATTGCTTCAAAATTAGTAATCTACCGAAAAACCACAATGGTCATCTTCCTGTAACGTATCAATCTTGTGCTCTCTTTCAGAGAGGTACTTTACTCTAGTGAAATATAACAAAATTTTGCTGACTATTTAGAATAAATAGAATTGCTTCAAAATTAGTAATCTACCGAAAAACAACAATGGTCATCTTCCTGTAACGTATCAATCTTGTGCTCTCTTTCAGAGAGGTACTTTACTCTAGTGAAATATAACAAAATTTTGCTGACTATTTAGAATAAATAGAATTGCTTCAAAATTAGTAATCTACCGAAAAACAACAATGGTCATCTTCCTGTAACGTATCAATCTTGTGCTCTCTTTGAGAGAGGTACTTTACTCTAGTGAAATATAACAAAATTTTGCTGAGTATTTAGAATAAATAGAATTGCTTCAAAATTAGTAATCTACCGAAAAACAACAATGGTCATCTTCCTGTAACGTATCAATCTTGTGCTCTCTTTGAGAGAGGTACTTTACTCTAGTGAAATATAACAAAATTTTGCTGAGTATTTAGAATAAATAGAATTGCTTCAAAATTAGTAATCTACCGAAAAACAACAATGGTCATCTTCCTGTAACGTATCAATCTTGTGCTCTCTTTCAGAGAGGTACTTTACTCTAGTGAAATATAACAAAATTTTGCTGATTGACTATTTAGAATTAATAGAATTGCTTCAAAATTAGTAATCTACCGAAAAACCACAATGGTCATCTTCCTGTAACGTATCAATCTTGTGATCTCTTTCAGAGAGGTACTTTACTCTAGTGAAATATAACAAAATTTTGCTGACTATTTAGAATAAATAGAATTGCTTCAAAATTAGTAATCTACCGAAAAACAACAATGGTCATCTTCCTATAACGTATCAATCTTGTGCTCTCTTTCAGAGAGGTACTTTACTCTAGTGAAATATAACAAAATTTTGCTGAGTATTTAGAATAAATAGAATTGCTTCAAAATTAGTAATCTACCGAAAAACAACAATGGTCATCTTCCTGTAACGTATCAATCTTGTGCTCTCTTTCAGAGAGGTACTTTACTCTAGTGAAATATAACAAAATTTTGCTGACTATTTAGAATAAATAGAATTGCTTCAAAATTAGTAATCTACCGAAAAACAACAATGGTCATCTTTCTGTAACGTATCAATCTTGTGCTCTCTTTCAGAGAGGTACTTTACTCTAGTGAAATATAACAAAATTTTGCTGATTGACTATTTAGAATTAATAGAATTGCTTCAAAATTAGTAATCTACCGAAAAACCACAATGGTCATCTTTCTGTAACGTATCAATCTTGTGATCTCTTTCAGAGAGGTACTTTACTCTAGTGAAATATAACAAAATTTTGCTGACTATTTAGAATAAATAGAATTGCTTCAAAATTAGTAATCTACCGAAAAACAACAATGGTCATCTTCCTGTAACGTATCAATCTTGTGCTCTCTTTCAGAGAGGTACTTTACTCTAGTGAAATATAACAAAATTTTGCTGACTATTTAGAATAAATAGAATTGCTTCAAAATTAGTAATCTACCGAAAAACAACAATGGTCATCTTCCTGTAACGTATCAATATTGTGCTCTCTTTCAGAGAGGTACTTTACTCTAGTGAAATATAACAAAATTTTGCTGACTATTTAGAATATATAGAATTGCTTCAAAATTAGTAATCTACTGAAAAACAACAATGGTCATCTTCCTGTAACGTATCAATCTTGTGCTCTCTTTCAGAGAGGTACTTTACTCTAGTGAAATATAACAAAATTTTGCTGATTGACTATTTAGAATTAATAGAATTGCTTCAAAATTAGTAATCTACCGAAAAACCACAATGGTCATCTTCCTGTAACGTATCAATCTTGTGATCTCTTTCAGAGAGGTACTTTACTCTAGTGAAATATAACAAAATTTTGCTGACTATTTAGAATAAATAGAATTGCTTCAAAATTAGTAATCTACCGAAAAACAACAATGGTCATCTTCCTGTAACGTATCAATCTTGTGCTCTCTTTCAGAGAGGTACTTTACTCTAGTGAAATATAACAAAATTTTGCTGACTATTTAGAATAAATAGAATTGCTTCAAAATTAGTAATCTACCGAAAAACAACAATGGTCATCTTCCTGTAACGTATCAATATTGTGCTCTCTTTCAGAGAGGTACTTTACTCTAGTGAAATATAACAAAATTTTGCTGAGTATTTAGAATAAATAGAATTGCTTCAAAATTAGTAATCTACCGAAAAACAACAATGGTCATCTTCCTGTAACGTATCAATCTTGTGCTCTCTTTCAGAGAGGTACTTTACTCTAGTGAAATATAACAAAATTTTGCTGACTATTTAGAATAAATAGAATTGCTTCAAAATTAGTAATCTACCGAAAAACAACAATGGTCATCTTCCTGTAACGTATCAATCTTGTGCTCCCTTTCAGAGAGGTACTTTACTCTAGTGAAATATAGCAAAATTTTGCTGATTGACTATTTAGAATTAATAGAATTGCTTCAAAATTAGTAATCTACTGAAAAACCACAATGGTCATCTTCCTGTAACGTATCAATCTTGTGATCTCTTTCAGAGAGGTACTTTACTCTTGTGAAATATAACAAAATTTTGCTGACTATTTAGAATAAATAGAATTGCTTCAAAATTAGTAATCTACCGAAAAACAACAATGGTCATCTTCCTGTAACGTATCAATCTTGTGCTCTCTTTCAGAGAGGTACTTTACTCTAGTGAAATATAACAAAATTTTGCTGAGTATTTAGAATAAATAGAATTGCTTCAAAATTAGTAATCTACCGAAAAACAACAATGGTCATCTTCCTGTAACGTATCAATCTTGTGCTCTCTTTCAGAGAGGTACTTTACTCTAGTGAAATATAACAAAATTTTGCTGATTGACTATTTAGAATTAATAGAATTGCTTCAAAATTAGTAATCTACCGAAAAACCACAATGGTCATCTTCCTGTAACGTATCAATCTTGTGCTCTCTTTCAGAGAGGTACTTTACTCTAGTGAAATATAACAAAATTTTGCTGATTGACTATTTAGAATTAATAGAATTGCTTCAAAATTAGTAATCTACCGAAAAACCACAATGGTCATCTTCCTGTAACGTATCAATCTTGTGATCTCTTTCAGAGAGGTACGTTACTCTAGTGAAATATAACAAAATTTTGCTGACTATTTAGAATAAATAGAATTGCTTCAAAATTAGTAATCTACCGAAAAACAACAATGGTCATCTTCCTGTAACGTATCAATCTTGTGCTCTCTATCAGAGAGGTACTCTAGTGGAATATAACAAAATTTTGCTGACTGACTATTTAGAATTAATAGAATTGCTTCAAAATTAGTAATCTATCGAAAAACAACAATGGTCATCTTCCTGTAACGTATCAATCTTGTGCTCTCTTTCAGAGAGGTACTTTACTCCAGTGAAATATAACAAAATTTTGCTGACTGATTATTTAGAATTAATAGAATTGTTTCAAAATTAGTAATTTACCGAAAAACAACAATGGTCATCTCCCTGTAACGTATCAATCTTGTGCTCTCTTTCAGAGAGGTACTTTACTCTAGTGAAATATAACAAAATTTTGCTGACTGGCTATTTAGAATAACTGGAATTGCTTTAAAATTAGTAATCTGTATTAAAACATAAATGGTCATCTTCCCGTAACGTATCAATCTTGTGCTCTCTTTCAGAGAGGTACTTTACTCTAGTGAAATATAACAAAATTTTGCTGACTGGCTATTTAGAATAACTGGAATTGCTTTAAAATTAGTAATCTGGATTAAAACATAAATGGTCATCTTCCTGGAACGTATCAATCTTGTGCTCTCTATCAGAGAGGTACTCTAGTGAAATATAACAAAATTTTGCTGACTGACTATTTAGAATTAATAGAATTGCTTCAAAATTAGTAATCTATCGAAAAACAACAATGGTCATCTTCCTGTAACGTATTAATCTTGTGCTCTCTTTCAGAGAGGTACTTTACTCTAGTGAAATATAACAAAATTTTGCTGACTGATTATTTAGAATTATTAGAATTGTTTCAAAATTAGTAATCTACCGAAAAACAACAATGGTCACCTTCCTGTAACGTATCAATCTTGTGCTCTCTTTCAGAGAGGTACTTTACTCTAGTGAAATATAACAAAATTTTGCTGACTGGCTATTTAGAATAACTGGAATTGCTTTAAAATTAGTAATCTGTATTAAAACATAAATAGTCATCTTCCTGTAACGTATCAATCTTGTGCTCTCTTTCAGAGAGGTACTTTACTCTAGTGAAATATAACAAAATTTTGCTGACTGATTATTTAGAATTAATAGAATTGTTTCAAAATTAGTAATCTACCGAAAAACAACAATGGTCATCTTCCTGTAACGTATCAATCTTGTGCTTTTTTTCAGAGAGGTACTTTTCTCTAGTGAAATATAACAAAATTTTGCTGACTGGCTATTTAGAATAACTGGAATTGCTTTAAAATTAGTAATCTGTATTAAAACATAAATGGTCATCTTCCCGTAACGTATCAATCTTGTGCTCTCTTTCAGAGAGGTACTTTACTCTAGTGAAATATAACAAAATTTTGCTGACTGGCTATTTAGAATAACTGGAATTGCTTTAAAATTAGTAATCTGGATTAAAACATAAATGGTCATCTTCCTGTAACGTATCAATCTTGTGCTCTCTATCAGAGAGGTACTCTAGTGAAATATAACAAAATTTTGCTGACTGACTATTTAGAATTAATAGAATTGCTTCAAAATTAGTAATCTATCGAAAAACAACAATGGTCATCTTCCTGTAACGTATCAATCTTGTGCTCTCTTTCAGAGAGGTACTTTACTCTAGTGAAATATAACAAAATTTTGCTGACTGGCTATTTGGAATTGCTTTAAAATTAGTAATCTGTATTAAAACATAAATGGTCATCTTCCCGTAACGTATCAATCTTGTGCTCTCTTTCAGAGAGGTACTTTACTCTAGTGAAATATAACAAAATTTTGCTGACTGGCTATTTAGAATAACTGGAATTGCTTTAAAATCAGTAATCTGTGTTAAAACATAAATGGTCATCTTCATGTAACGTATCAATCTTGTGCTCTCTTTCAGAGAGGTACTTTACTCCAGTGAAATATAACAAAATTTTGCTGACTGATTATTTAGAATTAATAGAATTGTTTCAAAATTAGTAATTTACCGAAAAACAACAATGGTCATCTTCCTGTAACGTATCAATCTTGTGCTCTCTTTCAGAGAGGTACTTTACTCTAGTGAAATATAACAAAATTTTGCTGAGTATTTAGGATAAATAGAATTGCTTCAAAATTAGTAATCTACCGAAAAACAACAATGGTCATCTTCCTGTAACGTATCAATCTTGTGCTCTCTTTCAGAGAGGTACTTTCCTCTAGTGAAATATAACAAAATTTTGCTGATTGACTATTTAGAATTAATAGAATTGCTTCAAAATTAGTAATCTACCGAAAAACAACAATGGTCATGTTCCTGTAACGTATCAATATTGTGCTCTCTTTCAGAGAGGTACTTTACTCTAGTGAAATATAACAAAATTTTGCTGACTATTTAGAATAAATAGAATTGCTTCAAAATTAGTAATCTACCGAAAAACAACAATGGTCATGTTCCTGTAACGTATCAATCTTGTGCTCTCTTTCAGAGAGGTACTTTACTCTAGTGAAATATAACAAAATTTTGCTGACTATTTAGAATAAATAGAATTGCTTCAAAATTAGTAATCTACCGAAAAACAACAATGGTTATCTTCCTGTAACGTATCAATCTTGTGCTCTCTTTCAGAGAGGTACTTTACTCCAGTGAAATATAACAAAATTTTGCTGACTGATTATTTAGAATTAATAGAATTGCTTCAAAATTAGTAATTTACCGAAAAACAACAATGGTCATCTTCCTGTAACGTATCAATCTTGTGCTCTCTTTCAGAGAGGTACTTTACTCTAGTGAAATATAACAAAATTTTGCTGATTGACTATTTAGAATTAATAGAATTGCTTCAAAATTAGTAATCTACCGAAAAACAACAATGGTCATCTTCCTGTAACGTATCAATCTTGTGCTCTCTTTCAGAGAGGTACTTTACTCTAGTGAAATATAACAAAATTTTGCTGAGTATTTAGAATAAATAGAATTGCTTCAAAATTAGTAATCTACCGAAAAACAACAATGGTCATCTTCCTGTAACGTATCAATCTTGTGCTCTCTTTCAGAGAGGTACTTTACTCTAGTGAAATATAACAAAATTTTGCTGATTGACTATTTAGAATTAATAGAATTGCTTCAAAATTAGTAATCTACCGAAAAACAACAATGGTCATCTTCCTGTAACGTATCAATCTTGTGCTCTCTTTCAGAGAGGTACTTTACTCTAGTGAAATATAACAAAATTTTGCTGAGTATTTAGAATAAATAGAATTGCTTCAAAATTAGTAATCTACCGAAAAACAACAATGGTCATCTTCCTGTAACGTATCAATCTTGTGCTCTCTTTCAGAGAGGTACTTTACTCTAGTGAAATATAACAAAATTTTGCTGAGTATTTAGAATAAATAGAATTGCTTCAAAATTAGTAATCTACCGAAAAACAACAATGGTCATCTTCCTGTAACGTATCAATTTTGTGCTCTCTTTCAGAGAGGTACTTTACTCTAGTGAAATATAACAAAATTTTGCTGATTGACTATTTAGAATTAATAGAATTGCTTCAAAATTAGTAATCTACTGAAAAACCACAATGGTCATCTTCCTGTAACGTATCAATCTTGTGATCTCTTTCAGAGAAGTACTTTACTCTTGTGAAATATAACAAAATTTTGCTGACTATTTAGAATAAATAGAATTGCTTCAAAATTAGTAATCTACCGAAAAACAACAATGGTCATCTTCCTGTAACGTATCAATCTTGTGCTCTCTTTCAGAGAGGTACTTTACTCTAGTGAAACATAACAAAATTTTGCTGACTATTTAGAATAAATAGAATTGCTTCAAAATTAGTAATCTACCGAAAAACAACAATGGTCATCTTCCTGTAACGTACCAATCTTGTGCTCTCTTTCAGAGAGGTACTTTACTCTAGTGAAATATAACAAAATTTTGCTGATTGACTATTTAGAATTAATAGAATTGCTTCAAAATTAGTAATCTACTGAAAAACCACAATGGTCATCTTCCTGTAACGTATCAATCTTGTGATCTCTTTCAGAGAGGTACTTTACTCTAGTGAAATATAACAAAATTTTGCTGACTATTTAGAATAAATAGAATTGCTTCAAAATTAGTAATCTACCGAAAAACAACAATGGTCATCTTCCTGTAACGTATCAATCTTGTGCTCTCTTTCAGAGAGGTACTTTACTCTAGTGAAATATAACAAAATTTTGCTGACTATTTAGAATAAATAGAATTGCTTCAAAATCAGTAATCTACCGAAAAACAACAATGGTCATCTTCCTGTAACGTATCAATCTTGTGCTCTCTTTCAGAGAGGTACTTTACTCTAGTGAAATATAACAAAATTTTGCTGAGTATTTAGAATAAATAGAATTGCTTCAAAATTAGTAATCTACCGAAAAACAACAATGGTCATCTTCCTGTAACGTATCAATCTTGTGCTCTCTTTCAGAGAGGTACTTTACTCTAGTGAAATATAACAAAATTTTGCTGACTATTTAGAATAAATAGAATTGCTTCAAAATTAGTAATCTACCGAAAAACAACAATGGTCATCTTCCTGTAACGTATCAATCTTGTGCTCTCTTTCAGAGAGGTACTTTACTCTAGTGAAATATAACAAAATTTTGCTGACTATATAGAATAAATAGAATTGCTTCAAAATTAGTAATCTACCGAAAAACAACAATGGTCATCATCCTGTAACGTATCAATCTTGTGCTCTCTTTCAGAGAGGTACTTTACTCTAGTGAAATATAACAAAATTTTGCTGATTGACTATTTAGAATTAATAGAATTGCTTCAAAATTAGTAATCTACTGAAGAACCACAATGGTCATTTTCCTGTATCGTATCAATCTTGTGATCTCTTTCAGAGAGGTACTTTACTCTAGTGAAATATAACAAAATTTTGCTGACTATTTAGAATAAATAGAATTGCTTCAAAATTAGTAATCTACCGAAAAACAACAATGGTCATCTTCCTGTAACGTATCAATCTTGTGCTCTCTTTCAGAGAGGTACTTTACTCTAGTGAAATATAACAAAATTTTGCTGAGTATTTAGAATAAATAGAATTGCTTCAAAATTAGTAATCTACCGAAAAACAACAATGGTCATCTTCCTGTAACGTATCAATCTTGTGCTCTCTTTCAGAGAGGTACTTTACTCTAGTGAAATATAACAAAATTTTGCTGATTGACTATTTAGAATTAATAGAATTGCTTCAAAATTAGTAATCTACCGAAAAACCACAATGGTCATCTTCCTGTAACGTATCAATCTTGTGCTCTCTTTCAGAGAGGTACTTTACTCTAGTGAAATATAACAAAATTTTGCTGATTGACTATTTAGAATTAATAGAATTGCTTCAAAATTAGTAATCTACCGAAAAACCACAATGGTCATCTTCCTGTAACGTATCAATCTTGTGATCTCTTTCAGAGAGGTACGTTACTCTAGTGAAATATAACAAAATTTTGCTGACTATTTAGAATAAATAGAATTGCTTCAAAATTAGTAATCTACCGAAAAACAACAATGGTCATCTTCCTGTAACGTATCAATCTTGTGCTCTCTATCAGAGAGGTACTCTAGTGGAATATAACAAAATTTTGCTGACTGACTATTTAGAATTAATAGAATTGCTTCAAAATTAGTAATCTATCGAAAAACAACAATGGTCATCTTCCTGTAACGTATCAATCTTGTGCTCTCTTTCAGAGAGGTACTTTACTCCAGTGAAATATAACAAAATTTTGCTGACTGATTATTTAGAATTAATAGAATTGTTTCAAAATTAGTAATTTACCGAAAAACAACAATGGTCATCTCCCTGTAACGTATCAATCTTGTGCTCTCTTTCAGAGAGGTACTTTACTCTAGTGAAATATAACAAAATTTTGCTGACTGGCTATTTAGAATAACTGGAATTGCTTTAAAATTAGTAATCTGTATTAAAACATAAATGGTCATCTTCCCGTAACGTATCAATCTTGTGCTCTCTTTCAGAGAGGTACTTTACTCTAGTGAAATATAACAAAATTTTGCTGACTGGCTATTTAGAATAACTGGAATTGCTTTAAAATTAGTAATCTGGATTAAAACATAAATGGTCATCTTCCTGGAACGTATCAATCTTGTGCTCTCTATCAGAGAGGTACTCTAGTGAAATATAACAAAATTTTGCTGACTGACTATTTAGAATTAATAGAATTGCTTCAAAATTAGTAATCTATCGAAAAACAACAATGGTCATCTTCCTGTAACGTATTAATCTTGTGCTCTCTTTCAGAGAGGTACTTTACTCTAGTGAAATATAACAAAATTTTGCTGACTGATTATTTAGAATTATTAGAATTGTTTCAAAATTAGTAATCTACCGAAAAACAACAATGGTCACCTTCCTGTAACGTATCAATCTTGTGCTCTCTTTCAGAGAGGTACTTTACTCTAGTGAAATATAACAAAATTTTGCTGACTGGCTATTTAGAATAACTGGAATTGCTTTAAAATTAGTAATCTGTATTAAAACATAAATAGTCATCTTCCTGTAACGTATCAATCTTGTGCTCTCTTTCAGAGAGGTACTTTACTCTAGTGAAATATAACAAAATTTTGCTGACTGATTATTTAGAATTAATAGAATTGTTTCAAAATTAGTAATCTACCGAAAAACAACAATGGTCATCTTCCTGTAACGTATCAATCTTGTGCTTTTTTTCAGAGAGGTACTTTTCTCTAGTGAAATATAACAAAATTTTGCTGACTGGCTATTTAGAATAACTGGAATTGCTTTAAAATTAGTAATCTGTATTAAAACATAAATGGTCATCTTCCCGTAACGTATCAATCTTGTGCTCTCTTTCAGAGAGGTACTTTACTCTAGTGAAATATAACAAAATTTTGCTGACTGGCTATTTAGAATAACTGGAATTGCTTTAAAATTAGTAATCTGGATTAAAACATAAATGGTCATCTTCCTGTAACGTATCAATCTTGTGCTCTCTATCAGAGAGGTACTCTAGTGAAATATAACAAAATTTTGCTGACTGACTATTTAGAATTAATAGAATTGCTTCAAAATTAGTAATCTATCGAAAAACAACAATGGTCATCTTCCTGTAACGTATCAATCTTGTGCTCTCTTTCAGAGAGGTACTTTACTCTAGTGAAATATAACAAAATTTTGCTGACTGGCTATTTGGAATTGCTTTAAAATTAGTAATCTGTATTAAAACATAAATGGTCATCTTCCCGTAACGTATCAATCTTGTGCTCTCTTTCAGAGAGGTACTTTACTCTAGTGAAATATAACAAAATTTTGCTGACTGGCTATTTAGAATAACTGGAATTGCTTTAAAATCAGTAATCTGTGTTAAAACATAAATGGTCATCTTCATGTAACGTATCAATCTTGTGCTCTCTTTCAGAGAGGTACTTTACTCCAGTGAAATATAACAAAATTTTGCTGACTGATTATTTAGAATTAATAGAATTGTTTCAAAATTAGTAATTTACCGAAAAACAACAATGGTCATCTTCCTGTAACGTATCAATCTTGTGCTCTCTTTCAGAGAGGTACTTTACTCTAGTGAAATATAACAAAATTTTGCTGAGTATTTAGGATAAATAGAATTGCTTCAAAATTAGTAATCTACCGAAAAACAACAATGGTCATCTTCCTGTAACGTATCAATCTTGTGCTCTCTTTCAGAGAGGTACTTTCCTCTAGTGAAATATAACAAAATTTTGCTGATTGACTATTTAGAATTAATAGAATTGCTTCAAAATTAGTAATCTACCGAAAAACAACAATGGTCATGTTCCTGTAACGTATCAATATTGTGCTCTCTTTCAGAGAGGTACTTTACTCTAGTGAAATATAACAAAATTTTGCTGACTATTTAGAATAAATAGAATTGCTTCAAAATTAGTAATCTACCGAAAAACAACAATGGTCATGTTCCTGTAACGTATCAATCTTGTGCTCTCTTTCAGAGAGGTACTTTACTCTAGTGAAATATAACAAAATTTTGCTGACTATTTAGAATAAATAGAATTGCTTCAAAATTAGTAATCTACCGAAAAACAACAATGGTTATCTTCCTGTAACGTATCAATCTTGTGCTCTCTTTCAGAGAGGTACTTTACTCCAGTGAAATATAACAAAATTTTGCTGACTGATTATTTAGAATTAATAGAATTGCTTCAAAATTAGTAATTTACCGAAAAACAACAATGGTCATCTTCCTGTAACGTATCAATCTTGTGCTCTCTTTCAGAGAGGTACTTTACTCTAGTGAAATATAACAAAATTTTGCTGATTGACTATTTAGAATTAATAGAATTGCTTCAAAATTAGTAATCTACCGAAAAACAACAATGGTCATCTTCCTGTAACGTATCAATCTTGTGCTCTCTTTCAGAGAGGTACTTTACTCTAGTGAAATATAACAAAATTTTGCTGAGTATTTAGAATAAATAGAATTGCTTCAAAATTAGTAATCTACCGAAAAACAACAATGGTCATCTTCCTGTAACGTATCAATCTTGTGCTCTCTTTCAGAGAGGTACTTTACTCTAGTGAAATATAACAAAATTTTGCTGATTGACTATTTAGAATTAATAGAATTGCTTCAAAATTAGTAATCTACCGAAAAACAACAATGGTCATCTTCCTGTAACGTATCAATCTTGTGCTCTCTTTCAGAGAGGTACTTTACTCTAGTGAAATATAACAAAATTTTGCTGAGTATTTAGAATAAATAGAATTGCTTCAAAATTAGTAATCTACCGAAAAACAACAATGGTCATCTTCCTGTAACGTATCAATCTTGTGCTCTCTTTCAGAGAGGTACTTTACTCTAGTGAAATATAACAAAATTTTGCTGAGTATTTAGAATAAATAGAATTGCTTCAAAATTAGTAATCTACCGAAAAACAACAATGGTCATCTTCCTGTAACGTATCAATCTTGTGCTCTCTTTCAGAGAGGTACTTTACTCTAGTGAAATATAACAAAATTTTGCTGATTGACTATTTAGAATTAATAGAATTGCTTCAAAATTAGTAATCTACTGAAAAACCACAATGGTCATCTTCCTGTAACGTATCAATCTTGTGATCTCTTTCAGAGAAGTACTTTACTCTTGTGAAATATAACAAAATTTTGCTGACTATTTAGAATAAATAGAATTGCTTCAAAATTAGTAATCTACCGAAAAACAACAATGGTCATCTTCCTGTAACGTATCAATCTTGTGCTCTCTTTCAGAGAGGTACTTTACTCTAGTGAAACATAACAAAATTTTGCTGACTATTTAGAATAAATAGAATTGCTTCAAAATTAGTAATCTACCGAAAAACAACAATGGTCATCTTCCTGTAACGTACCAATCTTGTGCTCTCTTTCAGAGAGGTACTTTACTCTAGTGAAATATAACAAAATTTTGCTGATTGACTATTTAGAATTAATAGAATTGCTTCAAAATTAGTAATCTACTGAAAAACCACAATGGTCATCTTCCTGTAACGTATCAATCTTGTGATCTCTTTCAGAGAGGTACTTTACTCTAGTGAAATATAACAAAATTTTGCTGACTATTTAGAATAAATAGAATTGCTTCAAAATTAGTAATCTACCGAAAAACAACAATGGTCATCTTCCTGTAACGTATCAATCTTGTGCTCTCTTTCAGAGAGGTACTTTACTCTAGTGAAATATAACAAAATTTTGCTGACTATTTAGAATAAATAGAATTGCTTCAAAATCAGTAATCTACCGAAAAACAACAATGGTCATCTTCCTGTAACGTATCAATCTTGTGCTCTCTTTCAGAGAGGTACTTTACTCTAGTGAAATATAACAAAATTTTGCTGAGTATTTAGAATAAATAGAATTGCTTCAAAATTAGTAATCTACCGAAAAACAACAATGGTCATCTTCCTGTAACGTATCAATCTTGTGCTCTCTTTCAGAGAGGTACTTTACTCTAGTGAAATATAACAAAATTTTGCTGACTATTTAGAATAAATAGAATTGCTTCAAAATTAGTAATCTACCGAAAAACAACAATGGTCATCTTCCTGTAACGTATCAATCTTGTGCTCTCTTTCAGAGAGGTACTTTACTCTAGTGAAATATAACAAAATTTTGCTGACTATATAGAATAAATAGAATTGCTTCAAAATTAGTAATCTACCGAAAAACAACAATGGTCATCATCCTGTAACGTATCAATCTTGTGCTCTCTTTCAGAGAGGTACTTTACTCTAGTGAAATATAACAAAATTTTGCTGATTGACTATTTAGAATTAATAGAATTGCTTCAAAATTAGTAATCTACTGAAGAACCACAATGGTCATTTTCCTGTATCGTATCAATCTTGTGATCTCTTTCAGAGAGGTACTTTACTCTAGTGAAATATAACAAAATTTTGCTGACTATTTAGAATAAATAGAATTGCTTCAAAATTAGTAATCTACCGAAAAACAACAATGGTCATCTTCCTGTAACGTATCAATCTTGTGCTCTCTTTCAGAGAGGTACTTTACTCTAGTGAAATATAACAAAATTTTGCTGATTGACTATTTAGAATTAATAGAATTGCTTCAAAATTAGTAATCTACTGAAAAACCACAATGGTCATCTTCCTGTAACGTATCAATCTTGTGATCTCTTTCAGAGAAGTACTTTAGTCTTGTGAAATATAACAAAATTTTGCTGACTATTTAGAATAAATAGAATTGCTTCAAAATTAGTAATCTACCGAAAAACAACAATGGTCATCTTCCTGTAACGTATCAATCTTGTGCTCTCTTTCAGAGAGGTACTTTACTCTAGTGAAATATAATAAAATTTTGCTGACTATTTAGAATAAATAGAATTGCTTCAAAATTAGTAATCTACCGAAAAACAACAATGGTCATCTTCCTGTATCGTATCAATCTTGTGCTCTCTTTCAGAGAGGTACTTTACTCTAGTGAAATATAACAAAATTTTGCTGATTGACTATTTAGAATTAATAGAATTGCTTCAAAATTAGTAATCTACCGAAAAACAACAATGGTCATGTTCCTGTAACGTATCAATCTTGTGCTCTCTTTCAGAGAGGTACTTTACTCTAGTGAATTATAACAAAATTTTGCTGATTGACTATTTAGAATTAATAGAATTGCTTCAAAATTAGTAATCTACTGAAAAACCACAATGGTCATCTTCCTGTAACGTATCAATCTTGTGATCTCTTTCAGAGAGGTACTTTACTCTTGTGAAATATAACAAAATTTTGCTGACTATTTAGAATAAATAGAATTGCTTCAAAATTAGTAATCTACCGAAAAACAACAATGGTCATCTTCCTGTAACGTATCAATCTTGTGCTCTCTTTCAGAGAGGTACTTTACTCTAGTGAAATATAACAAAATTTTGCTGATTGACTATTTAGAATTAATAGAATTGCTTCAAAATTAGTAATCTACCGAAAAACAACAATGGTCATCTTCCTGTAACGTATCAATCTTGTGCTCTCTTTCAGAGAGGTACTTTACTCTAGTGAAATATAACAAAATTTTGCTGAGTATTTAGAATAAATAGAATTGCTTCAAAATTAGTAATCTACCGAAAAACAACAATGGTCATCTTCCTGTAACGTATCAATCTTGTGCTCTCTTTCAGAGAGGTACTTTACTCTAGTGAAATATAACAAAATTTTGCTGAGTATTTAGAATAAATAGAATTGCTTCAAAATTAGTAATCTACCGAAAAACAACAATGGTCATCTTCCTGTAACGTATCAATCTTGTGCTCTCTTTCAGAGAGGTACTTTACTCTAGTGAAATATAACAAAATTTTGCTGATTGACTATTTAGAATTAATAGAATTGCTTCAAAATTAGTAATCTACCGAAAAACAACAATGGTCATCTTCCTGTAACGTATCAATCTTGTGCTCTCTTTCAGAGAGGTACTTTACTCTAGTGAAATATAACAAAATTTTGCTGATTGACTATTTAGAATTAATAGAATTGCTTCAAAATTAGTAATCTACCGAAAAACAACAATGGTCATCTTCCTGTAACGTATCAATCTTGTGCTCTCTTTCAGAGAGGTACTTTACTCTAGTGAAATATAACAAAATTTTGCTGATTGACTATTTAGAATTAATAGAATTGCTTCAAAATTAGTAATCTACCGAAAAACAACAATGGTCATCTTCCTGTAACGTATCAATCTTGTGCTCTCTTTCAGAGAGGTACTTTACTCTAGTGAAATATAACAAAATTTTGCTGATTGACTATTTAGAATTAATAGAATTGCTTCAAAATTAGTAATCTACCGAAAAACAACAATGGTCATCTTCCTGTAACGTATCAATCTTGTGCTCTCTTTCAGAGAGGTACTTTACTCTAGTGAAATATAACAAAATTTTGCTGATTGACTATTTAGAATTAATAGAATTGCTTCAAAATTAGTAATCTACCGAAAAACAACAATGGTCATCTTCCTGTAACGTATCAATCTTGTGCTCTCTTTCAGAGAGGTACTTTACTCTAGTGAAATATAACAAAATTTTGCTGATTGACTATTTAGAATTAATAGAATTGCTTCAAAATTAGTAATCTACCGAAAAACAACAATGGTCATCTTCCTGTAACGTATCAATCTTGTGCTCTCTTTCAGAGAGGTACTTTACTCTAGTGAAATATAACAAAATTTTGCTGATTGACTATTTAGAATTAATAGAATTGCTTCAAAATTAGTAATCTACCGAAAAACAACAATGGTCATCTTCCTGTAACGTATCAATCTTGTGCTCTCTTTCAGAGAGGTACTTTACTCTAGTGAAATATAACAAAATTTTGCTGATTGACTATTTAGAATTAATAGAATTGCTTCAAAATTAGTAATCTACCGAAAAACAACAATGGTCATCTTCCTGTAACGTATCAATCTTGTGCTCTCTTTCAGAGAGGTACTTTACTCTAGTGAAATATAACAAAATTTTGCTGAGTATTTAGAATAAATAGAATTGCTTCAAAATTAGTAATCTACCGAAAAACAACAATGGTCATCTTCCTGTAACGTATTAATCTTGTGCTCTCTTTCAGAGAGGTACTTTACTCTAGTGAAATATAACAAAATTTTGCTGAGTATTTAGAATAAATAGAATTGCTTCAAAATTAGTAATCTACCGAAAAACAACAATGGTCATCTTCCTGTAACGTATCAATCTTGTGCTCTCTTTCAGAGAGGTACTTTACTCTAGTGAAATATAACAAAATTTTGCTGATTGACTATTTAGAATTAATAGAATTGCTTCAAAATTAGTAATCTACCGAAAAACAACAATGGTCATCTTCCTGTAACGTATCAATCTTGTGCTCTCTTTCAGAGAGGTACTTTACTCTAGTGAAATATAACAAAATTTTGCTGATTGACTATTTAGAATTAATAGAATTGCTTCAAAATTAGTAATCTACCGAAAAACAACAATGGTCATCTTCCTGTAACGTATCAATCTTGTGCTCTCTTTCAGAGAGGTACTTTACTCTAGTGAAATATAACAAAATTTTGCTGATTGACTATTTAGAATTAATAGAATTGCTTCAAAATTAGTAATCTACCGAAAAACAACAATGGTCATCTTCCTGTAACGTATCAATCTTGTGCTCTCTTTCAGAGAGGTACTTTACTCTAGTGAAATATAACAAAATTTTGCTGAGTATTTAGAATAAATAGAATTGCTTCAAAATTAGTAATCTACCGAAAAACAACAATGGTCATCTTCCTGTAACGTATCAATCTTGTGCTCTCTTTCAGAGAGGTACTTTACTCTAGTGAAATATAACAAAATTTTGCTGATTGACTATTTAGAATTAATAGAATTGCTTCAAAATTAGTAATCTACCGAAAAACAACAATGGTCATCTTCCTGTAACGTATCAATCTTGTGCTCTCTTTCAGAGAGGTACTTTACTCTAGTGAAATATAACAAAATTTTGCTGATTGACTATTTAGAATTAATAGAATTGCTTCAAAATTAGTAATCTACTGAAAAACCACAATGGTCATCTTCCTGTAACGTATCAATCTTGTGATCTCTTTCAGAGAAGTACTTTACTCTTGTGAAATATAACAAAATTTTGCTGACTATTTAGAATAAATAGAATTGCTTCAAAATTAGTAATCTACCGAAAAACAACAATGGTCATCTTCCTGTAACGTATCAATCTTGTGCTCTCTTTCAGAGAGGTACTTTACTCTAGTGAAATATAACAAAATTTTGCTGACTATTTAGAATAAATAGAATTGCTTCAAAATTAGTAATCTACCGAAAAACAACAATGGTCATCTTCCTGTAACGTATCAATCTTGTGCTCTCTTTCAGAGAGGTACTTTACTCTAGTGAAACATAACAAAATTTTGCTGACTATTTAGAATAAATAGAATTGCTTCAAAATTAGTAATCTACCGAAAAACAACAATGGTCATCTTCCTGTAACGTACCAATCTTGTGCTCTCTTTCAGAGAGGTACTTTACTCTAGTGAAATATAACAAAATTTTGCTGATTGACTATTTAGAATTAATAGAATTGCTTCAAAATTAGTAATCTACTGAAAAACCACAATGGTCATCTTCCTGTAACGTATCAATCTTGTGATCTCTTTCAGAGAGGTACTTTACTCTAGTGAAATATAACAAAATTTTGCTGACTATTTAGAATAAATAGAATTGCTTCAAAATTAGTAATCTACCGAAAAACAACAATGGTCATCTTCCTGTAACGTATCAATCTTGTGCTCTCTTTCAGAGAGGTACTTTACTCTAGTGAAATATAACAAAATTTTGCTGACTATTTAGAATAAATAGAATTGCTTCAAAATCAGTAATCTACCGAAAAACAACAATGGTCATCTTCCTGTAACGTATCAATATTGTGCTCTCTTTCAGAGAGGTACTTTACTCTAGTGAAATATAACAAAATTTTGCTGAGTATTTAGAATAAATAGAATTGCTTCAAAATTAGTAATCTACCGAAAAACAACAATGGTCATCTTCCTGTAACGTATCAATCTTGTGCTCTCTTTCAGAGAGGTACTTTACTCTAGTGAAATATAACAAAATTTTGCTGACTATTTAGAATAAATAGAATTGCTTCAAAATTAGTAATCTACCGAAAAACAACAATGGTCATCTTCCTGTAACGTATCAATCTTGTGCTCTCTTTCAGAGAGGTACTTTACTCTAGTGAAATATAACAAAATTTTGCTGACTATATAGAATAAATAGAATTGCTTCAAAATTAGTAATCTACCGAAAAAGAACAATGGTCATCATCCTGTAACGTATCAATCTTGTGCTCTCTTTCAGAGAGGTACTTTACTCTAGTGAAATATAACAAAATTTTGCTGATTGACTATTTAGAATTAATAGAATTGCTTCAAAATTAGTAATCTACTGAAAAACCACAATGGTCATTTTCCTGTATCGTATCAATCTTGTGATCTCTTTCAGAGAGGTACTTTACTCTAGTGAAATATAACAAAATTTTGCTGACTATTTAGAATAAATAGAATTGCTTCAAAATTAGTAATCTACCGAAAAACAACAATGGTCATCTTCCTGTAACGTATCAATCTTGTGCTCTCTTTCAGAGAGGTACTTTACTCTAGTGAAATATAACAAAATTTTGCTGACTGGCTATTTAGAATAACTGGAATTGCTTTAAAATTAGTAATCTGTATTAAAACATAAATAGTCATCTTCCTGTAACGTATCAATCTTGTGCTCTCTTTCAGAGAGGTACTTTACTCTAGTGAAACATAACAAAATTTTGCTGACTGACTATTTAGAATTAATAGATTTGCTTCAAAATTAGTAATCTACCGAAAAACAACAATGGTCATCTTCTTGTAACGTATCAATCTTGTGCTCTCTTTCAGAGAGGTACTTTACTCTAGTGAAATATAACAAAATTTTGCTGACTAGCTATTTAGAATAACTGGAATTGCTTTCAAATGAGTAATCTGTATTAAAACAACAATGGTCATCTTCCTGTAACGTATCAATCTTGTGCTTTCTTTCAGAGAGGTACTTTACTCTTGTGAAATATAACAAAATTTTGCTGACTGGCTATTTCGAATAACTGGAATTGCTTTAAAATTAGTAATCTGTAATAAAACATAAATGGTCATCTTCCTGTAACGTATCAATCTTGTGCTCTCTTTCAGAGAGGTACTTTACTCTAGTGAAATATAACAAAATTTTGCTGATTGACTATTTAGAATTAATAGAATTGCTTCAAAATTAGTAATCTACCGAAAAACAACAATGGTCATCTTCCTGTAACGTATCAATCTTGTGCTCTCTTTCAAAGAGGTACTTTACTCTAGTGAAATATAACAAAATTTTGCTGACTGGCTATTTAGAATAACTGGAATTGCTTTAAAATTAGTAATCTGTAATAAAACATAAATGGTCATCTTCCTGTAACGTATCAATCTTGTGCTCTCTTTCAGAGAGGTACTTTACTCTAGTGAAATATAACAAAATTTTGCTGACTGATTATTTAGAATTAATAGAATTGTTTCGATATTAGTAATCTACCGAAAAACAACAATGGTCATCTTCTTGTAACGTATCAATCTTGTGCTCTCTTTCAGAGAGGTACTTTACTCTAGTGAAATATAACAAAATTTTGCTGACTGATTATTTAGAATTAATAGAATTGTTTCAAAATTAGTAGTCTACCGAAAAACAACAATGGTCATCTTCCTGTAACGTATCAATCTTGTGCTCTCTTTCAGAGAGGTACTTTACTCTAGTGAAATATAACAAAATTTTGCTGACTGGCTATTTAGAATAACTGGAATTGCTTTAAAATTAGTAATCTGTATTAAAACATAAATGGTCATCTTCCTGTAACGTATCAATCTCGTGCTTTCTTTCAGAGAGGTACTTTACTCTTGTGAAATATAACAAAATTTTGCTGACTGGCTATTTAGAATAACTGGAATTGCTTTAAAATTAGTATTCTGTGTTAAAACATAAATGGTCATCTTCCTGTAACGTATCAATCTTGTGCTTTCTTTCAGAGAGGTACTTTACTCTTGTGAAATATAACAAAATTTTGCTGACTGGCTATTTCGAATAACTGGAATTGCTTTAAAATTAGTAATCTGTAATAAAACATAAATTGTCATCTTCCTGTAACGTATCAATCTTGTGCTCTCTTTCAGAGAGGTACTTTACTCTAGTGAAATATAACAAAATTTTGCTGACTATTTAGAATAAATAGAATTGCTTCAAAATTAGTAATCTACCGAAAAACAACAATGGTCATCTTCCTGTAACGTATCAATCTTGTGCTCTCTTTCAGAGAGGTACTTTACTCTAGTGAAATATAACAAAATTTTGCTGACTATATAGAATAAATAGAATTGCTTCAAAATTAGTAATCTACCGAAAAACAACAATGGTCATCTTCCTGTAACGTATCAATCTTGTGCTCTCTTTCAGAGAGGTACTTTACTCGAGTGAAATATAACAAAATTTTGCTGATTGACTATTTAGAATTAATAGAATTGCTTCAAAATTAGTAATCTACTGAAAAACCACAATGGTCATCTTCCTGTATCGTATCAATCTTGTGATCTCTTTCAGAGAGGTACTTTACTCTAGTGAAATATAACAAAATTTTGCTGACTATTTAGAATAAATAGAATTGCTTCAAAATTAGTAATCTACCGAAAAACAACAATGGTCATCTTCCTGTAACGTATCAATCTTGTGCTCTCTTTCAGAGAGGTACTTTACTCTAGTGAAATATAACAAAATTTTGCTGACTGGCTATTTAGAATAACTGGAATTGCTTTAAAATTAGTAATCTGTATTAAAACATAAATGGTCATCTTCCTGGAACGTATCAATCTTGTGCTCTCTTTCAGAGAGGTACTTTACTCTAGTGAAATATAACAAAATTTTGCTGACTAGCTATTTAGAATAACTGGAATTGCTTTAAAATGAGTAATCTGTATTAGAACAACAATGGTCATCTTCCTGTAACGTATCAATCTTGTGCTTTCTTTCAGAGAGGTACTTTACTCTTGTGAAATATAACAAAATTTTGCTGACTGGCTATTTCGAATAACTGGAATTGCTTTAAAATTAGTAATCTGTAATAAAAGATAAATGGTCATCTTCCTGTAACGTATCAATCTTGTGCTCTCTTTCAGAGAGGTACTTTACTCTAGTGAAATATAACAAAATTTTGCTGATTGACTATTTAGAATTAATAGAATTGCTTCAAAATTAGTAATCTACCGAGAAACAACAATGGTCATCTTCCTGTAACGTATCAATCTTGTGCTCTCTTTCAGAGAGGTACTTTACTCTAGTGAAATATAACAAAATTTTGCTGACTGGCTATTTAGAATAACTGGAATTGCTTTAAAATTAGTAATCTGTATTAAAACATAAATGGTCATCTTCCTGTAACGTATCAATCTTGTGCTCTCTTTCAGAGAGGTACTTTACTCTAGTGAAATATAACAAAATTTTGCTGACTGATTATTTAGAATTAATAGAATTGTTTCGATATTAGTAATCTACCGAAAAACAACAATGGTCATCTTCTTGTAACGTATCAATCTTGTGCTCTCTTTCAGAGAGGTACTTTACTCTAGTGAAATATAACAAAATTTTGCTGACTGATTATTTAGAATTAATAGAATTGTTTCAAAATTAGTAGTCTACCGAAAAACAACAATTGTCATCTTCCTGTAACGTATCAATCTTGTGCTCTCTTTCAGAGAGGTACTTTACTCTAGAGAAATATATCAAAATTTTGCTGACTGGCTATTTAGAATAACTGGAATTACTTTAAAATTAGTAATCTGTATTAAAACATAAATGGTCATCTTCCTGTAACGTATCAATCTTGTGCTCTCTTTCAGAGAGGTACTTTACTCTAGTGAAATATAACAAAATTTTGCTGACTGATTATTTAGAATTAATAGAATTGTTTCAAAATTAGTAGTCTACCGAAAAACAACAATGGTCATCTTCCTGTAACGTATCAATCTTGTGCTCTCTTTCAGAGAGGTACTTTACTCTAGTGAAATATAACAAAATTTTGCTGACTGGCTATTTAGAATAACTGGAATTGCTTTAAAATTAGTAATCTGTATTAAAACATAAATGGTCATCTTCCTGTAACGTATCAATCTCGTGCTTTCTTTCAGAGAGGTACTTTACTCTTGTGAAATATAACAAAATTTTGCTGACTGGCTATTTAGAATAACTGGAATTGCTTTAAAATTAGTATTCTGTGTTAAAACATAAATGGTCATCTTCCTGTAACGTATCAATCTTGTGCTTTCTTTCAGAGAGGTACTTTACTCTTGTGAAATATAACAAAATTTTGCTGACTGGCTATTTCGAATAACTGGAATTGCTTTAAAATTAGTAATCTGTAATAAAACATAAATTGTCATCTTCCTGTAACGTATCAATCTTGTGCTCTCTTTCAGAGAGGTACTTTACTCTAGTGAAATATAACAAAATTTTGCTGACTATTTAGAATAAATAGAATTGCTTCAAAATTAGTAATCTACCAAAAAACAACAATGGTCATCTTCCTGTAACGTATCAATCTTGTGCTCTCTTTCAGAGAGGTACTTTACTCTAGTGAAATATAACAAAATTTTGCTGACTATATAGAATAAATAGAATTGCTTCAAAATTAGTAATCTACCGAAAAACAACAATGGTCATCTTCCTGTAACGTATCAATCTTGTGCTCTCTTTCAGAGAGGTACTTTACTCGAGTGAAATATAACAAAATTTTGCTGATTGACTATTTAGAATTAATAGAATTGCTTCAAAATTAGTAATCTACTGAAAAACCACAATGGTCATCTTCCTGTATCGTATCAATCTTGTGCTCTCTTTCAAAGAGGTACTTTACTCTAGTGAAATATAACAAAATTTTGCTGACTATTTAGAATAAATAGAATTGCTTCAAAATTAGTAATCTACCGAAAAACAACAATGGTCATCTTCCTGTAACGTATCAATCTTGTGCTCTCTTTCAGAGAGGTACTTTACTCTAGTGAAATATAACAAAATTTTGCTGACTGGCTATTTAGAATAACTGGAATTGCTTTAAAATTAGTAATCTGTATTAAAACATAAATGGTCATCTTCCTGTAACGTATCAATCTTGTGCTCTCTTTCAGAGAGGTACTTTACTCTAGTGAAATATAACAAAATTTTGCTGACTAGCTATTTAGAATAACTGGAATTGCTTTAAAATGAGTAATCTGTATTAGAACAACAATGGTCATCTTCCTGTAACGTATCAATCTTGTGCTTTCTTTCAGAGAGGTATTTTACTCTTGTGAAATATAACAAAATTTTGCTGACTGGCTATTTCGAATAACTGGAATTGCTTTAAAATTAGTAATCTGTAATAAAAGATAAATGGTCATCTTCCTGTAACGTATCAATCTTGTGCTCTCTTTCAGAGAGGTACTTTACTCTAGTGAAATATAACAAAATTTTGCTGATTGACTATTTAGAATTAATAGAATTGCTTCAAAATTAGTAATCTACCGAGAAACAACAATGGTCATCTTCCTGTAACGTATCAATCTTGTGCTCTCTTTCAGAGAGGTACTTTACTCTAGTGAAATATAACAAAATTTTGCTGACTGGCTATTTAGAATAACTGGAATTGCTTTAAAATTAGTAATCTGTATTAAAACATAAATGGTCATCTTCCTGTAACGTATCAATCTTGTGCTCTCTTTCAGAGAGGTACTTTACTCTAGTGAAATATAACAAAATTTTGCTGACTGATTATTTAGAATTAATAGAATTGTTTCGATATTAGTAATCTACCGAAAAACAACAATGGTCATCTTCTTGTAACGTATCAATCTTGTGCTCTCTTTCAGAGAGGTACTTTACTCTAGTGAAATATAACAAAATTTTGCTGACTGATTATTTAGAATTAATAGAATTGTTTCAAAATTAGTAGTCTACCGAAAAACAACAATGGTCATCTTCCTGTAACGTATCAATCTTGTGCTCTCTTTCAGAGAGGTACTTTACTCTAGAGAAATATATCAAAATTTTGCTGACTGGCTATTTAGAATAACTGGAATTGCTTTAAAATTAGTAATCTGTATTAAAACATAAATGGTCATCTTCCTGTAACGTATCAATCTTGTGCTCTCTTTCAGAGAGGTACTTTACTCTAGTGAAATATAACAAAATTTTGCTGACTGATTATTTAGAATTAATAGAATTGTTTCGATATTAGTAATCTACCGAAAAACAACAATGGTCATCTTCTTGTAACGTATCAATCTTGTGCTCTCTTTCAGAGAGGTACTTTACTCTAGTGAAATATAACAAAATTTTGCTGACTGATTATTTAGAATTAATAGAATTGTTTCAAAATTAGTAGTCTACCGAAAAACAACAATGGTCATCTTCCTGTAACGTATCAATCTTGTGCTCTCTTTCAGAGAGGTACTTTACTCTAGAGAAATATATCAAAATTTTGCTGACTGGCTATTTAGAATAACTGGAATTGCTTTAAAATTAGTAATCTGTATTAAAACATAAATGGTCATCTTCCTGTAACGTATCAATCTTGTGCTCTCTTTCAGAGAGGTACTTTACTCTAGTGAAATATAACAAAATTTTGCTGAGTATTTAGAATAAATAGAATTGCTTCAAAATTAGTAATCTACCGAAAAACAACAATGGTCATCTTCCTGTAACGTATCAATCTTGTGCTCTCTTTCAGAGAGGTACTTTACTCTAGTGAAATATAACAAAATTTTGCTGACTGGCTATTTAGAATAACTGGAATTGCTTTAAAATTAGTAATCTGTATTAAAACATAAATGGTCATCTTCCTGTAACGTATCAATCTTGTGCTCTCTTTCAGAGAGGTACTTTACTCTAGTGAAACATAACAAAATTTTGCTGACTGACTATTTAGAATTAATAGATTTGCTTCAAAATTAGTAATCTACCGAAAAACAACAATGGTCATCTTCCTGTAACGTATCAATCTTGTGCTCTCTTTCAGAGAGGTACTTTACTCTAGTGAAATATAACAAAATTTTGCTGACTAGCTATTTAGAATAACTGGAATTGCTTTAAAATGAGTAAACTGTATTAAAACAACAATGGTCATCTTCCTGTAACGTATCAATCTTGTGCTTTCTTTCAGAGAGGTACTTTACTCTTGTGAAATATAACAAAATTTTGCTGACTGGCTATTTCGAATAACTGGAATTGCTTTAAAATTAGTAATCTGTAATAAAACATAAATGGTCATCTTCCTGTAACGTATCAATCTTGTGCTCTCTTTCAGAGAGGTACTTTACTCTAGTGAAATATAACAAAATTTTGCTGATTGACTATTTAGAATTAATAGAATTGCTTCAAAATTAGTAATCTACCGAAAAACAACAATGGTCATCTTCCTGTAACGTATCAATCTTGTGCTCTCTTTCAAAGAGGTACTTTACTCTAGTGAAATATAACAAAATTTTGCTGACTGGCTATTTAGAATAACTGGAATTGCTTTAAAATTAGTAATCTCTATTAAAACATAAATGGTCATCTTCCTGTAACGTATCAATCTTGTGCTCTCTTTCAGAGAGGTACTTTACTCTAGTGAAATATAACAAAATTTTGCTGACTGATTATTTAGAATTAATAGAATTGTTTCGATATTAGTAATCTACCGAAAAACAACAATGGTCATCTTCTTGTAACGTATCAATCTTGTGCTCTCTTTCAGAGAGGTACTTTACTCTAGTGAAATATAACAAAATTTTGCTGACTGATTATTTAGAATTAATAGAATTGTTTCAAAATTAGTAGTCTACCGAAAAACAACAATTGTCATCTTCCTGTAACGTATCAATCTTGTGCTCTCTTTCAGAGAGGTACTTTACTCTAGAGAAATATATCAAAATTTTGCTGACTGGCTATTTAGAATAACTGGAATTGCTTTAAAATTAGTAATCTGTATTAAAACATAAATGGTCATCTTCCTGTAACGTATCAATCTTGTGCTCTCTTTCAGAGAGGTACTTTACTCTAGTGAAATATAACAAAATTTTGCTGACTGATTATTTAGAATTAATAGAATTGTTTCAAAATTAGTAGTCTACCGAAAAACAACAATGGTCATCTTCCTGTAACGTATCAATCTTGTGCTCTCTTTCAGAGAGGTACTTTACTCTAGTGAAATATAACAAAATTTTGCTGACTGGCTATTTAGAATAACTGGAATTGCTTTAAAATTAGTAATCTGTATTAAAACATAAATGGTCATCTTCCTGTAACGTATCAATCTCGTGCTTTCTTTCAGAGAGGTACTTTACTCTTGTGAAATATAACAAAATTTTGCTGACTGGCTATTTAGAATAACTGGAATTGCTTTAAAATTAGTATTCTGTGTTAAAACATAAATGGTCATCTTCCTGTAACGTATCAATCTTGTGCTTTCTTTCAGAGAGGTACTTTACTCTTGTGAAATATAACAAAATTTTGCTGACTGGCTATTTCGAATAACTGGAATTGCTTTAAAATTAGTAATCTGTAATAAAACATAAATGGTCATCTTCCTGTAACGTATCAATCTTGTGCTCTCTTTCAGAGAGGTACTTTACTCTAGTGAAATATAACAAAATTTTGCTGATTGACTATTTAGAATTAATAGAATTGCTTCAAAATTAGTAATCTACCGAAAAACAACAATGGTCATCTTCCTGTAACGTATCAATCTTGTGCTCTCTTTCAAAGAGGTACTTTACTCTAGTGAAATATAACAAAATTTTGCTGACTGGCTATTTAGAATAACTGGAATTGCTTTAAAATTAGTAATCTCTATTAAAACATAAATGGTCATCTTCCTGTAACGTATCAATCTTGTGCTCTCTTTCAGAGAGGTACTTTACTCTAGTGAAATATAACAAAATTTTGCTGACTGATTATTTAGAATTAATAGAATTGTTTCAAAATTAGTAGTCTACCGAAAAACAACAATTGTCATCTTCCTGTAACGTATCAATCTTGTGCTCTCTTTCAGAGAGGTACTTTACTCTAGAGAAATATATCAAAATTTTGCTGACTGGCTATTTAGAATAACTGGAATTGCTTTAAAATTAGTAATCTGTATTAAAACATAAATGGTCATCTTCCTGTAACGTATCAATCTTGTGCTCTCTTTCAGAGAGGTACTTTACTCTAGTGAAATATAACAAAATTTTGCTGACTGATTATTTAGAATTAATAGAATTGTTTCAAAATTAGTAGTCTACCGAAAAACAACAATGGTCATCTTCCTGCAACGTATCAATCTTGTGCTCTCTTTCAGAGAGGTACTTTACTCTAGTGAAATATAACAAAATTTTGCTGACTGGCTATTTAGAATAACTGGAATTGCTTTAAAATTAGTAATCTGTATTAAAACATAAATGGTCATCTTCCTGTAACGTATCAATCTCGTGCTTTCTTTCAGAGAGGTACTTTACTCTAGTGAAATATAACAAAATTTTGCTGACTGGCTATTTAGAATAACTGGAATTGCTTTAAAATTAGTATTCTGTGTTAAAACATAAATGGTCATCTTCCTGTAACGTATCAATCTTGTGCTTTCTTTCAGAGAGGTACTTTACTCTTGTGAAATATAACAAAATTTTGCTGACTGGCTATTTCGAATAACTGGAATTGCTTTAAAATTAGTAATCTGTAATAAAACATAAATGGTCATCTTCCTGTAACGTATCAATCTTGTGCTCTCTTTCAGAGAGGTACTTTACTCTAGTGAAATATAACAAAATTTTGCTGATTGACTATTTAGAATTAATAGAATTGCTTCAAAATTAGTAATCTACCGAAAAACAACAATGGTCATCTTCCTGTAACGTATCAATCTTGTGCTCTCTTTCAGAGAGGTACTTTACTCTAGTGAAATATAACAAAATTTTGCCGACTGGCTATTTAGAATAACTGGAATTGCTTTAAAATTAGTAATCTGTATTAAAACATAAATGGTCATCTTCCTGTAACGTATCAATCTTGTGCTCTCTTTCAGAGAGGTACTTTACTCTAGTGAAATATAACAAAATTTTGCTGACTGATTATTTAGAATTAATAGAATTGTTTCAATATTAGTAATCTACCGAAAAACAACAATGGTCATCTTCTTGTAACGTATCAATCTTGTGCTCTCTTTCAGAGAGGTACTTTACTCTAGTGAAATATAACAAAATTTTGCTGACTGGCTATTTAGAATAACTGGAATTGCTTTAAAATTAGTAATCTGTATTAAAACATAAATGGTCATCTTCCTGTAACGTATCAATCTTGTGCTCTCTTTCAGAGAGGTACTTTACTCTAGTGAAATATATCAAAATTTTGCTGATTGACTATTTAGAATTAATAGAATTGCTTCAAAATTAGTAATCTACCGAAAAAACAACAATAGTCATCTTCTTGTAACGTATCAATCTTGTGCTCTTTTTCAGAGAGGTACTTTACTCTAGTGAAATATAACAAAATTTTGCTGACTAGCTATTTAGAATAACTGGAATTGCTTTAAAATTAGTAATCTGTATTAAAACATAAATGGTCATCTTCCTGTAACGTATCAATCTTGTGCTCTCTTTCAGAGAGGTACTTTACTCTTGTGAAATATAACAAAATTTTGCTGACTGGCTATTTAGAATAACTGGAATTGCTTTAAAATGAGTAATCTGTAATAAAACATAAATGGTCATCTTCATGTAACGTATCAATCTTGTGCTCTCTTTCAGAGAGGTACTTTACTCTAGTGAAATATAACAAAATTTTGCTGATTGACTATTTAGAATTAATAGAATTGCTTCAAAATTAGTAATCTACCGAAAAACAACAATGGTCATGTTCCTGTAACGTATCAATATTGTGCTCTCTTTCAGAGAGGTACTTTACTCTAGTGAAATATAACAAAATTTTGCTGACTGGCTATTTAGAATAACTGGAATTGCTTTAAAATTAGTAATCTGTATTAAAACATAAATGGTCATCTTCCTGTAACGTATCAATCTTGTGCTCTCTTTCAGAGAGGTACTCTAGTGAAATATAACAAAATTTTGCTGACTGACTATTTTGAATTAATAGAATTGCTTCAAAATTAGTAATCTACCGAAAAACAACAATGGTCATCTTCCTGTAACGTATCAATCTTGTGCTCTCTTTCAGAGAGGTACTTTACTCTAGTGAAATATAACAAAATTTTGCCGACTGGCTATTTAGAATAACTGGAATTGCTTTAAAATTAGTAATCTGTATTAAAACATAAATGGTCATCTTCCTGTAACGTATCAATCTTGTGCTCTCTTTCAGAGAGGTACTTTACTCTAGTGAAATATAACAAAATTTTGCTGACTGATTATTTAGAATTAATAGAATTGTTTCAATATTAGTAATCTACCGAAAAACAACAATGGTCATCTTCTTGTAACGTATCAATCTTGTGCTCTCTTTCAGAGAGGTACTTTACTCTAGTGAAATATAACAAAATTTTGCTGACTGGCTATTTAGAATAACTGGAATTGCTTTAAAATTAGTAATCTGTATTAAAACATAAATGGTCATCTTCCTGTAACGTATCAATCTTGTGCTCTCTTTCAGAGAGGTACTTTACTCTAGTGAAATATATCAAAATTTTGCTGATTGACTATTTAGAATTAATAGAATTGCTTCAAAATTAGTAATCTACCGAAAAAACAACAATAGTCATCTTCTTGTAACGTATCAATCTTGTGCTCTTTTTCAGAGAGGTACTTTACTCTAGTGAAATATAACAAAATTTTGCTGACTAGCTATTTAGAATAACTGGAATTGCTTTAAAATTAGTAATCTGTATTAAAACATAAATGGTCATCTTCCTGTAACGTATCAATCTTGTGCTCTCTTTCAGAGAGGTACTTTACTCTTGTGAAATATAACAAAATTTTGCTGACTTGCTATTTAGAATAACTGGAATTGCTTTAAAATGAGTAATCTGTAATAAAACATAAATGGTCATCTTCCTGTAACGTATCAATCTTGTGCTCTCTTTCAGAGAGGTACTTTACTCTAGTGAAATATAACAAAATTTTGCTGATTGACTATTTAGAATTAATAGAATTGCTTCAAAATTAGTAATCTACCGAAAAACAACAATGGTCATGTTCCTGTAACGTATCAATCTTGTGCTCTCTTTCAGAGAGGTACTTTACTCTAGTGAAATATAACAAAATTTTGCTGATTGACTATTTAGAATTAATAGAATTGCTTCAAAATTAGTAATCTACCGAAATACAACAATGGTCATCTTCCTGTAACGTATCAATCTTGTGCTCTCTTTCAGAGAGGTACTTTACTCTAGTGAAATATAACAAAATTTTGCCGACTGGCTATTTAGAATAACTGGAATTGCTTTAAAATTAGTAATCTGTATTAAAACATAAATGGTCATCTTCCTGTAACGTATCAATCTTGTGCTCTCTTTCAGAGAGGTACTTTACTCTAGTGAAATATAACAAAATTTTGCTGACTGATTATTTAGAATTAATAGAATTGTTTCAATATTAGTAATCTACCGAAAAACAACAATGGTCATCTTCTTGTAACGTATCAATCTTGTGCTCTCTTTCAGAGAGGTACTTTACTCTAGTGAAATATAACAAAATTTTGCTGACTGGCTATTTAGAATAACTGGAATTGCTTTAAAATTAGTAATCTGTATTAAAACATAAATGGTCATCTTCCTGTAACGTATCAATCTTGTGCTCTCTTTCAGAGAGGTACTTTACTCTAGTGAAATATATCAAAATTTTGCTGATTGACTATTTAGAATTAATAGAATTGCTTCAAAATTAGTAATCTACCGAAAAAACAACAATAGTCATCTTCTTGTAACGTATCAATCTTGTGCTCTTTTTCAGAGAGGTACTTTACTCTAGTGAAATATAACAAAATTTTGCTGACTAGCTATTTAGAATAACTGGAATTGCTTTAAAATTAGTAATCTGTATTAAAACATAAATGGTCATCTTCCTGTAACGTATCAATCTTGTGCTCTCTTTCAGAGAGGTACTTTACTCTTGTGAAATATAACAAAATTTTGCTGACTGGCTATTTAGAATAACTGGAATTGCTTTAAAATGAGTAATCTGTAATAAAACATAAAAGGTCATCTTCCTGTAACGTATCAATCTTGTGCTCTCTTTCAGAGAGGTACTTTACTCTAGTGAAATATAACAAAATTTTGCTGATTGACTATTTAGAATTAATAGAATTGCTTCAAAATTAGTAATCTACCGAAAAACAACAATGGTCATGTTCCTGTAACGTATCAATATTGTGCTCTCTTTCAGAGAGGTACTTTACTCTAGTGAAATATAACAAAATTTTGCTGACTGGCTATTTAGAATAACTGGAATTGCTTTAAAATTAGTAATCTGTATTAAAACATAAATGGTCATCTTCCTGTAACGTATCAATCTTGTGCTCTCTTTCAGAGAGGTACTCTAGTGAAATATAACAAAATTTTGCTGACTGACTATTTTGAATTAATAGAATTGCTTCAAAATTAGTAATCTACCGAAAAACAACAATGGTCATCTTCCTGTAACGTATCAATTTTGTGCTCTCTTTCAGAGAGGTACTTTACTCTAGTGAAATATAACAAAATTTTGCCGACTGGCTATTTAGAATAACTGGAATTGCTTTAAAATTAGTAATCTGTATTAAAACATAAATGGTCATCTTCCTGTAACGTATCAATCTTGTGCTCTCTTTCAGAGAGGTACTTTACTCTAGTGAAATATAACAAAATTTTGCTGACTGATTATTTAGAATTAATAGAATTGTTTCAATATTAGTAATCTACCGAAAAACAACAATGGTCATCTTCTTGTAACGTATCAATCTTGTGCTCTCTTTCAGAGAGGTACTTTACTCTAGTGAAATATAACAAAATTTTGCTGACTGGCTATTTAGAATAACTGGAATTGCTTTAAAATTAGTAATCTGTATTAAAACATAAATGGTCATCTTCCTGTAACGTATCAATCTTGTGCTCTCTTTCAGAGAGGTACTTTACTCTAGTGAAATATATCAAAATTTTGCTGATTGACTATTTAGAATTAATAGAATTGCTTCAAAATTAGTAATCTACCGAAAAAACAACAATAGTCATCTTCTTGTAACGTATCAATCTTGTGCTCTTTTTCAGAGAGGTACTTTACTCTAGTGAAATATAACAAAATTTTGCTGACTAGCTATTTAGAATAACTGGAATTGCTTTAAAATTAGTAATCTGTATTAAAACATAAATGGTCATCTTCCTGTAACGTATCAATCTTGTGCTCTCTTTCAGAGAGGTACTTTACTCTTGTGAAATATAACAAAATTTTGCTGACTGGCTATTTAGAATAACTGGAATTGCTTTAAAATGAGTAATCTGTAATAAAACATAAATGGTCATCTTCCTGTAACGTATCAATCTTGTGCTCTCTTTCAGAGAGGTACTTTACTCTAGTGAAATATAACAAAATTTTGCTGATTGACTATTTAGAATTAATAGAATTGCTTCAAAATTAGTAATCTACCGAAAAACAACAATGGTCATGTTCCTGTAACGTATCAATATTGTGCTCTCTTTCAGAGAGGTACTTTACTCTAGTGAAATATAACAAAATTTTGCTGACTGGCTATTTAGAATAACTGGAATTGCTTTAAAATTAGTAATCTGTATTAAAACATAAATGGTCATCTTCCTGTAACGTATCAATCTTGTGCTCTCTTTCAGAGAGGTACTCTAGTGAAATATAACAAAATTTTGCTGACTGACTATTTTGAATTAATAGAATTGCTTCAAAATTAGTAATCTACCGAAAAACAACAATGGTCATCTTCCTGTAACGTATCAATCTTGTGCTCTCTTTCAGAGAGGTACTTTACTCTAGTGAAATATAACAAAATTTTGCCGACTGGCTATTTAGAATAACTGGAATTGCTTTAAAATTAGTAATCTGTATTAAAACATAAATGGTCATCTTCCTGTAACGTATCAATCTTGTGCTCTCTTTCAGAGAGGTACTTTACTCTAGTGAAATATAACAAAATTTTGCTGACTGATTATTTAGAATTAATAGAATTGTTTCAATATTAGTAATCTACCGAAAAACAACAATGGTCATCTTCTTGTAACGTATCAATCTTGTGCTCTCTTTCAGAGAGGTACTTTACTCTAGTGAAATATAACAAAATTTTGCTGACTGGCTATTTAGAATAACTGGAATTGCTTTAAAATTAGTAATCTGTATTAAAACATAAATGGTCATCTTCCTGTAACGTATCAATCTTGTGCTCTCTTTCAGAGAGGTACTTTACTCTAGTGAAATATATCAAAATTTTGCTGATTGACTATTTAGAATTAATAGAATTGCTTCAAAATTAGTAATCTACCGAAAAAACAACAATAGTCATCTTCTTGTAACGTATCAATCTTGTGCTCTTTTTCAGAGAGGTACTTTACTCTAGTGAAATATAACAAAATTTTGCTGACTAGCTATTTAGAATAACTGGAATTGCTTTAAAATTAGTAATCTGTATTAAAACATAAATGGTCATCTTCCTGTAACGTATCAATCTTGTGCTCTCTTTCAGAGAGGTACTTTACTCTTGTGAAATATAACAAAATTTTGCTGACTGGCTATTTAGAATAACTGGAATTGCTTTAAAATGAGTAATCTGTAATAAAACATAAATGGTCATCTTCCTGTAACGTATCAATCTTGTGCTCTCTTTCAGAGAGGTACTTTACTCTAGTGAAATATAACAAAATTTTGCTGATTGACTATTTAGAATTAATAGAATTGCTTCAAAATTAGTAATCTACCGAAAAACAACAATGGTCATGTTCCTGTAACGTATCAATCTTGTGCTCTCTTTCAGAGAGGTACTTTACTCTAGTGAAATATAACAAAATTTTGCTGATTGACTATTTAGAATTAATAGAATTGCTTCAAAATTAGTAATCTACCGAAAAACAACAATGGTCATCTTCCTGTAACGTATCAATCTTGTGCTCTCTTTCAGAGAGGTACTTTACTCTAGTGAAATATAACAAAATTTTGCCGACTGGCTATTTAGAATAACTGGAATTGCTTTAAAATTAGTAATCTGTATTAAAACATAAATGGTCATCTTCCTGTAACGTATCAATCTTGTGCTCTCTTTCAGAGAGGTACTTTACTCTAGTGAAATATAACAAAATTTTGCTGACTGATTATTTAGAATTAATAGAATTGTTTCAATATTAGTAATCTACCGAAAAACAACAATGGTCATCTTCTTGTAACGTATCAATCTTGTGCTCTCTTTCAGAGAGGTACTTTACTCTAGTGAAATATAACAAAATTTTGCTGACTGGCTATTTAGAATAACTGGAATTGCTTTAAAATTAGTAATCTGTATTAAAACATAAATGGTCATCTTCCTGTAACGTATCAATCTTGTGCTCTCTTTCAGAGAGGTACTTTACTCTAGTGAAATATATCAAAATTTTGCTGATTGACTATTTAGAATTAATAGAATTGCTTCAAAATTAGTAATCTACCGAAAAAACAACAATAGTCATCTTCTTGTAACGTATCAATCTTGTGCTCTTTTTCAGAGAGGTACTTTACTCTAGTGAAATATAACAAAATTTTGCTGACTAGCTATTTAGAATAACTGGAATTGCTTTAAAATTAGTAATCTGTATTAAAACATAAATGGTCATCTTCCTGTAACGTATCAATCTTGTGCTCTCTTTCAGAGAGGTACTTTACTCTTGTGAAATATAACAAAATTTTGCTGACTGGCTATTTAGAATAACTGGAATTGCTTTAAAATGAGTAATCTGTAATAAAACATAAAAGGTCATCTTCCTGTAACGTATCAATCTTGTGCTCTCTTTCAGAGAGGTACTTTACTCTAGTGAAATATAACAAAATTTTGCTGATTGACTATTTAGAATTAATAGAATTGCTTCAAAATTAGTAATCTACCGAAAAACAACAATGGTCATGTTCCTGTAACGTATCAATATTGTGCTCTCTTTCAGAGAGGTACTTTACTCTAGTGAAATATAACAAAATTTTGCTGACTGGCTATTTAGAATAACTGGAATTGCTTTAAAATTAGTAATCTGTATTAAAACATAAATGGTCATCTTCCTGTAACGTATCAATCTTGTGCTCTCTTTCAGAGAGGTACTCTAGTGAAATATAACAAAATTTTGCTGACTGACTATTTTGAATTAATAGAATTGCTTCAAAATTAGTAATCTACCGAAAAACAACAATGGTCATCTTCCTGTAACGTATCAATTTTGTGCTCTCTTTCAGAGAGGTACTTTACTCTAGTGAAATATAACAAAATTTTGCCGACTGGCTATTTAGAATAACTGGAATTGCTTTAAAATTAGTAATCTGTATTAAAACATAAATGGTCATCTTCCTGTAACGTATCAATCTTGTGCTCTCTTTCAGAGAGGTACTTTACTCTAGTGAAATATAACAAAATTTTGCTGACTGATTATTTAGAATTAATAGAATTGTTTCAATATTAGTAATCTACCGAAAAACAACAATGGTCATCTTCTTGTAACGTATCAATCTTGTGCTCTCTTTCAGAGAGGTACTTTACTCTAGTGAAATATAACAAAATTTTGCTGACTGGCTATTTAGAATAACTGGAATTGCTTTAAAATTAGTAATCTGTATTAAAACATAAATGGTCATCTTCCTGTAACGTATCAATCTTGTGCTCTCTTTCAGAGAGGTACTTTACTCTAGTGAAATATATCAAAATTTTGCTGATTGACTATTTAGAATTAATAGAATTGCTTCAAAATTAGTAATCTACCGAAAAAACAACAATAGTCATCTTCTTGTAACGTATCAATCTTGTGCTCTTTTTCAGAGAGGTACTTTACTCTAGTGAAATATAACAAAATTTTGCTGACTAGCTATTTAGAATAACTGGAATTGCTTTAAAATTAGTAATCTGTATTAAAACATAAATGGTCATCTTCCTGTAACGTATCAATCTTGTGCTCTCTTTCAGAGAGGTACTTTACTCTTGTGAAATATAACAAAATTTTGCTGACTGGCTATTTAGAATAACTGGAATTGCTTTAAAATGAGTAATCTGTAATAAAACATAAATGGTCATCTTCCTGTAACGTATCAATCTTGTGCTCTCTTTCAGAGAGGTACTTTACTCTAGTGAAATATAACAAAATTTTGCTGATTGACTATTTAGAATTAATAGAATTGCTTCAAAATTAGTAATCTACCGAAAAACAACAATGGTCATGTTCCTGTAACGTATCAATATTGTGCTCTCTTTCAGAGAGGTACTTTACTCTAGTGAAATATAACAAAATTTTGCTGACTGGCTATTTAGAATAACTGGAATTGCTTTAAAATTAGTAATCTGTATTAAAACATAAATGGTCATCTTCCTGTAACGTATCAATCTTGTGCTCTCTTTCAGAGAGGTACTCTAGTGAAATATAACAAAATTTTGCTGACTGACTATTTTGAATTAATAGAATTGCTTCAAAATTAGTAATCTACCGAAAAACAACAATGGCCATCTTTCTGTAACGTATCAATCTTGTGCTCTCTTTCAGAGAGGTACTTTACTCTAGTGAAATATAACAAAATTTTGCTGACTAGCTATTTAGAATAACTGGAGTTGCTTTAAAATTAGTAATCTGTATTAAAACATAAATGGTCATCTTCCTCTAATGTATCAATCTTGTGCTCTCTTTCCGAGTGGTACTTTACTCTATTGAAATAAGTGAATCATTGCCCAGGGATCGCGATGTGGTCGCTTCTGCTGTGACCCCCAAATAATATATTAATGTTACTCATTCTTGTCATTGTAAATGAAAGTATTGTCTTTATTTTAAACATGCAATATTTAAGTAGCCGTAGTTATTGGTCAGATATCAAAACTGCCATATACACATGACATTTACAAAAAGTTAGACTGTGGATGTACATGCAGTTGATTATCTAGTATTGTTTCCTAGAAATACGAAACAAGTAAGCAGTATAATTAGTAAAAAATAATGATACAGAAAACTAGTAGCTAGTGACGATGAAGAACTGTTATATTATATAAATGTACGTTAATTTAAATATAGCGCCCACCAACTAACGGGTCAGGGGACTGTGTTACCGACCAGGCGTTGTAGACACGCTGTAAGATTTCCTAAAATATAGAAGTAATTAATAAGAAATCTAGACATTGTTAATTCACCCGAATACCTGTAACATGGTGTCAGAAGTGATGCTCTGCGTCTAAGAAAACAGAGATAAGAAAAAGTGATCTAAAACAAGAACTCATTAACAGCAAAATTTTGTAGATGATAAACAATGGAAGTCACTCTAGCAAAACTTTTAGAGATGCAAAATCTGCAAATAGCTCAAATGCAACAAGATTATCTAAAAGCAGCTGCTAATAATGCTATAATCTTTAATACAATTGTAACAATTTGCAGGAATTGAATAAACAGATAAAACAACAGCAAAGCTCAAACTTGGATAACAGCACAGCACAACATTCTAGTAATTCCCAAATTATACAAAGTATTCCTTGGCCGCAACCATTAGAAGTTGATATGGATGATATTAATGAAAATTTCGAATATTTTAAACAGAATTGGAATACTTATTGCGCCCCGACAGGTATTGATAAATGGGATAATGCGCAAGAAATACAGAAAATTAATATTCTGTTATTCGTAATTGGGGATAAGGCTAGGAAAAAATATTCAAATTTCCATTTAACTGAAGCTGACAAAACATCAGTACCGAATGTTTTGGAAATCATTAAGAAAAGCCTCGTTTCTGACAGAAATTTACTGTATGATAGATATACTTTTCACACTTGTAATCAGCTTGAAGAAGAGAGTTTCGATGAGTATTATATAAGATTAAAGAAGATTCTTGAAGTCTGTAAATACAACAAGAATGTAACAGCTGATGATATGCTGCGTGACAGGTTAGCGTTTGGAATAAAAGATAGAGTCTTAAAAAAGAAATTTTTGCGCGAGGACCCTGAATCTTTAACACTTGATAAGTTGAGACAAGAATGCAAAATAAATGAGTTAACCGAGAAATGATTCAAAGTTATTAACACGGAAGAGAAAACAGTGAACAAGATTGTTAAGAAAAAATTTGATAATAATAAAAGATGTCGATTCTGTAATGGCAATCATGAATTTAAAAAGGAACTTTGTCCAGCATGGGGTAAAACCTGTTCCATCTGTCAAGGTCGAAACCATTTCGCCAAAGCATGTAAGAAGAAAAACAAGCAGAAATTTGAAGAAAATCAGAGGAAAACCAAAGTTGTTAAAGAAATTAAAGATAATTCAGAATCTGAAGAAGAGAGTGATAATAGTTTACTCCAGATTTATAAGATAAACAATACAGACAAAGAGAGAAGAAAGGGTTGTACTGAATTAGAACTAAAAATAGGAGATAAGTGGAAATTTGTACCATGCGATTTAGACACCTGTTTAGATGCCAACGTTATTGGTATAAATAATCTTCGTAAATTGCTTGGAAATGCAAGCCCAAAACTGAAGCCTCCTCAAGGTCGACTAAAAAGCTTTGAAGGACAATGTATTGAAATTTTAGGTGAGATAAACATTCCTTGTAAATATAAGGATAAAAAATACTGCCTTGTATTTCAAGTGGTAAATGTGGAGCACGGAGCTCTACTTTCCGAGAAAGCATGTCTAACTTTGGGGCTTGTTAAATATTGTTTTAAAGTGGAAAAAGCCGAAGAAACAAGTGATGAACCAGTTCTACACGAAGGAAGAAAAGAGGCTGAGGACATACTTAAACGTCATTCAACCATATTTAAAGGATACGGATTACTTCCTGGTGAAACACTAGAGATTGATAAAACAGTTAAACCCACCATACAGCCAGCCCGTCGTATTCAGTAAGTCTGAAAAATGATCTAAAAAAAGAATTAATTAAACTGGAAAAAGAGGGTATAATAGTTAAAGAGAAGAAATATACTCCATGGGTCCATAATCTTCTTCTTGTTAAGAAGAATAATAACTGTCTAAGAATCTGCATTGACCCAATACCCTTGAATGCTGCTTTAAAAAGGCCTCATTTTCAATTTACGACGCTTGATGAGATTTTGCCAGATTTAGGAAAGGCACAAGTGTTTTCGACAATGGATGCGAAGAAAGGATTCTGGTAATTAAAATTGGACGAAGAGCGCAGTAAATTAACAACGTTCTGGACTCCTTTTGGAAGATTTAGATGGCTTAGGTTACCCTTCGGAATTTCATCCACACCAGAAATTTTTTCACAAAAGATACAAGAAATTACACACGATTTAAAAGGTATTGAGGAACTCATTGACTATATTCTTATCTATGGCTGTGGAGATACACTAGATGAAGCGGTCAAAGACCATAATAAAAATTTGGAAAATCTATTAACAAGATTAGAAGACAGAAACTGTAAACTCAACAAGGATAAAATACATCTGTGTCAAAAGTCTGTAAAAATTTTTGGTCATATTTTGACAAATAACGGACTTAGACCAGACGAATCTACAACTAATGCAATCACTAATATGCCAAAGCCTCAAGACAAAAAAGAACTACAACGATTTTTGGGCATGGTGACCTATCTCTAATTAAACAGATAAGACAGGAAACAGAATCAGATACTACGCTACACAAACTTATTTTGTATATTATAAAAGGATGGCCGAAATAGGTATATACATGATGTAGAAGAAGAATGATGTCCGCTCAAATTAAACAAAAAATCCAGTCATGTGAAACATGTATAAAATTTAGACAATCACAGCAGCAACCTCCCATGCAAACACACGAAATTCCATCCTATCCTTTTTAGTTCATATCAATGGATGTATTTTTTACAACCTTTCGAGGAAAAAAATGCAAATTTTTAGTCACAGTCGATCACTATTCAGACTATTTTGAACTAGATATACTTGCTGACATGACAGCAGAAACCCTAAAAGAAACATGCAAACGGAATTTTAGTCGGCATGGAATTCCTTTGAGAGTTTGCAGCGACAACGGCACAAACTTTGAAAATAGTCTTATGAAAAAGCTCAGTCAAAGTTGGGGATTCGATTTTACAACATCTGCTCCACATCACCAACGTGGGAACGGAAAAGCCGAATTTACTGTTAAAGTTGCGAAAAAATTAGTCAAGAAAGCGGAGGATAGTGGAGAAGACTAGTGGAGAAGACCTTTGGTTCATGCTCTTACATTGGAGAAACACTCCAAATAAAATCTGTTCCAGTCTTACCCAAAGAATTTTCTCTAGACGCACACGCACAGGAATACCGACAGTAACTAGCAAACTTGTTCCAAAGTACCAGAAAAAATAGAACTTAATCGCCGACGAAGCAAATATTATTACGACAAGTCAAGATCATTACCGGAACTTGAAATCGGACAACCAGTTGTCGTCCAGTTACAACCAAATCAAAATTTCTGGGAAAAAGGATTTATAGAGCATAAGCATAACGAACGAGACTACATTGTAAACGTTGAAGGTGCTAAATATAGAAGAAACTTGGTAAACATACAACCATTTTATGGTCAAATAGGTACCAGGGAAAACGCACGAAACGGAACAAATTTCCAAGGAAAAACAACAACTGCAGAAAACAAGAGGGATAAAAATACAACTGTACGAATACAACTTTCGGAAGAAAAGAAGGATGAAGCTCAACAACTTAGAAAGCCGGAAAACAACACAACAGCTGTATCAACTTCACAAACCTCGCCAGGCCTTTCGGATTCAGCTCAAAAGGATGATCCTCCGAAATTAAGGCCACACAGACAAATCAAGGTCCCTAACAAGTACAATGATTTTGTAATGTTTAAATGAATCATTATGTTGCCATATTTTCTTTTATGTAATACTTAGTAGTTATTCTTTTGTTTAAAGAAAAAGAGAAGATGTTATATTATATAAATGTACGTTAATTTAAATATAGCGCCCACCAACGAACGGGTCAGGGGACTATGTTACTGACCAGACGTTGTAGACACGCTGTAAGATTTCCTAAAATATAGAAGTAATTAATAAGAAATCTAGATATTGTTAATTCACCCGAATACCTGTAACAAGAACCATATTATTATGTGAATCTACAATACACTGCAAGTTTTTCAAAATGTACACGTTTTTACAACATCCTTCATTTGACAATGGACCAATTATTATTCCAATTATGTACTTGGTTCATCACAGTAAAAGAAGGAAGTGCATGAATTATTATTTTCTTATTAAGGAAAAATGCCCATTCATAGAAAATCATGTAATTGTAACTGATAGAGAAGCTGAAATAATTTACGGCATAAAAATGCATTATCAAAATTGATGCATTTCTTTTGTTGGAAAAGGAGGCATTTAGAGTGAGAAACAACATTGACAATATCGTTCACGAAAAACAGGAAAAGCAAAGGGCCAAGGATTGAACCCTGTGGAACACCCGACGAAGCACAAAAATTAGTAGATCTGAAACCATTAACAAAAACATATTGCACTCTGTTTTGCAAGTAGGAAGAAATAAGATTTAATAGGCTATCCCCAAAACCATAAAGTTTTAAATAAATAAATAAATATATCATCACGGCTTATTACCCATTGCTGGGTGTGCCAATCTGCTTGTACACAGATTCGGTAATGATGAAATATTTGCACCGTGCGGGCGCTTACCAGGCGTTACCTCACGGTCACTCATTGCTAGCGTGGAGAATGCACCACAGGGGTCAATTTTGTGCCATTTAAAATTGGAAATATATGGCGTCGGTCGGAATCGAACCCGGTTCCCCAGATTCGCGACCTGACACTCAGGCACGCGGCCACGAGACCATAAAGTTTTAATTTATTTAATAGTAAACCATGTGATACTGTGTCAAACGGTTTAGAGAAATCCGTATAAATACAATCTACTTGTTTCCTTGCATCTAAAGCTTCTGCTGAGAGAATTAGTCATGACGCTTCAACCACAAAGAAACCTAGGTCCAACTATCCATGAAGAAAAGGAATCTCAAATAACCAAGGAAACAGAGTGGATAGTAACAAAGAACAAAAAGCGTAAATTATCAGAATCAACAAAACAGAACAAGAAAACATCTAATATGACGTTCTCATTAATATAAAAATCTTAAATACCAAATTTGACAAGTTTTGGATTGTATCATTTTATTTTTCACGAAAATCTGTTCAGAGCTTCAAATAAAGTATCAGTTCCGGTTTATCAATTTTAACCAAAATCTAATATGTTGTTCCCCTTCATACAAAAGTCTTAAATACTAAATTTGACAAGTTTTGGAGTATATCATATTATATTTTTCACGAAAATCTGTTCAGAGCTTCAAGTAAAGTATCACTTCTGGATGCTTAATTTTAGCCAAAGTCTAATATGTTGTTCATCTTGATACAAAAGTCTTAAATACTAAAATTGAAAAGTTTTGGTTTATATTTTAAAATAATTTTTCATTAAAAACTGTTATGGGCTTCAAATAAAATATCACTGTTACCCGGTTTTACCCAAAATCTAATCAACTCGTTATATGAATGCAGAAAGCTTAAATACGGAAAATAAATATATTTGGAAGTTTGTTATAAGAGTTATCGTGGACGAAAAAATCGTCACACACACACACACATCATCGTAAAAATAGTAAAAACGTGTTGTGGGGACCCTAATTCGTGCTTATTCACTGAAAACACCATCGAATTTTTGGCATGATTACTTTACCTCCCTTACCTACGGTATGACGGGAGGTAATAACCAGGAATTATTGGGACCCGCAGAATAGCATGCGACATCACCGGAATTTGAGAGAACTAAATTAATGGCGACCAATAGGACATGTCAAATTATATAAAGGTCAAAAACCATCGTTTCGTTTAACATAAAAAGATGTTCTCACGTTTATATTTCATAATTTCATTTGAACGTGTGTGAAAAATAAGCGAATTAAAGAAAATGAACACAATATATACTAAAAAGAGCTGTGTTAAAGTGTACGAGTACAACAAAAATTCAAGACATATTCCATAATTTTTGGCAAAGAAGATAAAGTTGGTCGATTGAACGTATGGAAGGAAAAGAAATTTAAATATATCGCAAAATTTTAATCTGACAAATAAATATGCTTTTCTTTGAATTTCACAAAAAGAAATTATAATAAAATTTTGCAGATACAGTTAAATTATTGAAAGATGTTCGATCGAGGTCATCTACGAATTGTATAAATAAAGATTTTGTTCTGTCAAATTCAGTAGTGTCGTTTATTAAGTTTTTATTGTTGTTTTTATATACGATGTGAAATACACTAACTCAGACTTTATGGATATACCTTTATTTTATGTAGAAATCTGACATGTACAATATATTTTTCTTATTGTTGTTCCTCAATATTATTTCATAGGCAACTACATATTTTATCATTGTTAAAACATATAGTAACCTCCTGAGTACAGGCGTACAACTCCAGTAGTAGACCTTTCTGCATCGACGTCTCCGCTGTGATCTGCGTCGCTAAATTATCTTCTTCTACCACAATTGTACATACAGAATCCCTCTTTATCGACACTCAAACCATTAGTGCGAATACGATGTTGGAAGTTTTTGTACCCTGAGGTTGGCACCGAGCCAAATTTATGTACCGCGTTCTTTCTTGTTAAACTTCCGTTTTCCGTGATGGCCGCGACAAGGTAAACGTGACATTTTGTGTGTTTTCTGTATCAGTCGCAAAATCGGTCTAATTCGACATTGTATTTTTGCCATCCGGCCCTCCAAACTTGAGAAAAGCTCGTCAAGTATTGTGCGATACGTACCAGGTAATTATTTATTTACTGAAATCAAATGTACTCTGTTTTTACGACGCCTGATCTGATCATTGTAATTCCAGGTGTCGTCACTTATTATAGCGTATCTGGTTTTTCAAATTACTTTGTATTTTTGAGGCCAATTATTGTATTCACTTTCTTTTTCAAATAAAACTGCTTTTGTTAAAACTAAACAAACCTGTGCTGATTATTGGGCATCAAATTTCAACACTAAAACATTCAATGATTCCTTTCTTGTATCCAGCTTTTAGTCCAGTAAACAGAGGTCAAAAAAGGGGGTTACCTTATAAAAAGTCGGGTAGTTCTGAATTTTTGGTATGTTGTATAGGATGGTTGGTTAATGAAAAATCCAAATTTCCACAAATCCCCTTCCTCCGCTCCCTCTGCTATCCTGTAAAAACCATCGGCACTTTTTTCAGTTTTTCACCAATAACTTCTATCTGGTGAATTTTAAGGAAAAAAAAGTTATTTGGCGACTTGTAGAGGATGAAATTTTCTAAAAATTTGATACAAAAGGTATTTTTTTCCACGATTCATAGCAACGGAACTATTATGAAGCTCCCAAATAAGGCAGTAATTGCGCACTTAGCAAAATTTTGAGTTTCTTTCCACTTTACATCGCAAAAACTCCGTAACACTTCATTTTAGCGTAAAAGTCCTCATAATGAGTCTTGTAGAGAATTTAATTACCTACAAAATCCATTTATCAATTTTGTTTTACGTTCAATGCAACATTCAACAGAGTAGGGGTAAATTTACAAAAAAACGAAAAAGTGTGTTTTTTTTTCAAGTTTAGTGCAGCAAAAGTCTTTGGCTCATTATTTCTAATTATACAACTATTATTTCAAACAGAATATCCTATATTGATGCAAAATAAACGTAATTATGTGTAGTGAACGTCAGCGAAGTCTCGTAGAACTAATAGAAAAATCTGTTATAAAACAGCAATTACTTCTTATTTGCCTGCGAGATCTTTTTAGTGCTCTTAACTCGACATGGGACATTTGCCGTTTATTATATATATATATATATATATATATATATATATATATATATATATATATATATATATATATATATATATATATTGTCACAGTAATTATTTGCGTAAGATCATTTTTTATTAAATTTATTATGTTTTGTCTCTAATTAGCTATTTAGGTACGTAACCGATGCTGTTGGATAAGAGCTACATTTAATGATACTGGTATTCACGTATTTTATTTCAGTTTTATTTCTAGATTTCAGTGTGAGAACATCGATATTGTAGTGATTCAGGTGAGAGAGTTAATCTAGCATGTGTATGATTGTGAGTTGAGTCTTACACACACTTTTAGTTTACGATAGCCAGAGTAATGCAGATACGGATTTGTATGATTATTCTCTTATTTTACGGTGTTGTCCTTTATCCTAATCCTTGTTGAACGGTCGCGCCCGGTAGAGCCTCCAGGTGTGATGAGAGAGCTGATAAGGGTAACCAGGAATGCGATCTATGTGTCCACGATTGCTAGCCTCGTGGGTTTCGCTGATTGACCGCGTGGTAACGGCAGGGATGGTTTTATCCTGGTTTTGTAACTATGCCCCTAAGGCCGAAGTAAGTCCACTAGGGTCATCAGCACCTGAGCGGAATTCGGGTTAGGGTAGCTCCCTATTCCCATGGGTGGTAATGGCAAGGTTGGTTGTGTAACCATGTGTGAGTGCCGGGATAAACCATACCGCTCAGGCTGGCAATGGCAGGTACAGTTGAGTATACGTACGCGTAAGACCGGTGCCAGGATGGCAATGGCAGGTACAGTTGAGTATACGTACGCGTAAGACCGGGGCCAGGGTGGCAATGGCAGGTACAGTTGAGTATGTACGCGTAAGACCGGGGCCACACTGCTATTGAGTAGCAGGTATGCGTTTCGCATAAGATGACCTATTCCATTTTCCCTGTTCTATTGGACTTTGTTGCATACGTGTGTTATTTGCGGTGTGATTTTGCAATACATTCCCTTGTGGTGGATGCTCGTGTATTTTGTGAATGATTTACTCCTCACTGAGTATTTCTCATGTGTTAATTCTTTTGCAGAAATAATCACGGCGTGGAGGAGGATTCCGCGTGATCGGGTTCGGCCAGGCGACGGTCATCTACATTTGTTATGTTTTTGTATTAATTCTGAATATACTGGTTTGGGTGATAAATGTGTTTTAATATTCTTATTTTCAGGGCTAACATTTAATCATCATTTACTTATAATATATATATATATATATATATATATATATATATATATATATATATATATATATATATATATATATATATATATATATATATATATATATATATATATATTCTAAGACTCAATTTTCTAAAACTTTGCCATATTATGTCTTTTGTCAAACCGATCGTGGTGGATCTGCTCCGCTCTCAACAAGGCAAAAGTACCGATCTTAGAAAAATATTGAGATTTTTCTCATTTTTCATAGCTATAAATAAATCATTATCATTAAATTTCATTATATTGTTTTAGTGGCTATACTCAGCTCTACCGTAGTAGGTTATTTATTCAATGGTTTAGGTAAGTGTTTCTCAATGGGGAATATATCGGGTAATCAAGTAAATATATGATGTAGGTTTTCAAGTTCGTGTAGGTTGCATAAAGTACAAAAATTTTGCAGATTGATTTTATATTTAATGTTTCTAAAGTTAATGATTCTTCTTATAATTTTATACAAATACAGTGAACTATTCACACAAATAACAAGAACACAAAGACTACATTTTAAATTATATTACATGTCAAAATTATGTTTTTTGTAACTGTCTGCTTCGTTACTTAGTGACGACACAACTTGCATTGTTTTTATTTATTTTTGTTTTTTATCACAACACTTCCTCCAAAAACAAAAATTAATTCATATTCTTTTGCATGCTAATTTTCTCATGTAGCAAATTAGAACGAATACGTTCAAAAGGCTTTGTCAAAAGATCTGTTACCTGGTTTTTTCCAACCTTGCGTTCCAATCTGAGTTCACCAGTTAAAAATCTTTCGCGAACATAAAAATTTCTAATCTCAATGTGTTTCGACCTTCGGTGAAACTCTGGATTGTTTGCTAATTTTATGCAACTAGCATTGTCAATGTAAAGTGTTGTGAGTAATTCTGGCATTTCAATCAATTCTTAGTAAACGCTTCATCTAAATTAATTCTTTCGTTCCTTCGCTTGCTGAAATAATTTCTGCTTCAGTTGTGGAAGTTGCTACAACTTTCTGCAACTGACTAGTCCATGATATAGCTCCTCCAGAGAACATTGCGACAATTCCTGTTGTTGAACGTCTTGTCCTTCTATCACCGGCAAAGTCAGCATCGCTGTAAACTTTCAGTTCTTCCTTCTTATTATAAATGATACCATAATTCATAGTGCCTCGTAAATGCCGAAATATATGTTTTATTTGATTCCAGTCCTGAATAGTTGGTTTTTCCATAGTTCGTGCAACTTTATTTACTACGAAGGCAATATATGGACGAGATACTGTGGTAAGATACATGTGAAAGCCCACTGCCTCGCGATGAGATTGTTTCTTCTAAATCATTTTCTTCTCGACCAATTGGAGTTGAAACTGCATTTAATTCGTCCATTCGAAATCTTTTCAGTATATTTTTTGTATAATTTTCTTGGCTTACCATACTTGATCCGTCTTCATATTGTTTTATTTTCATTCCAAGAAAATTGTCGAGAAAACTCATCGTTATACTGAATTCTTGTTTCAGTGTTTTCAAGAAATCAGCAATCTTTCTTGTCACTTCCGACAATTAAACCCTCATCGACATAGATTGCAACATATAAACGATTTTTGTTACGCTTACGGTAAAAGAGACAAGGATCTGCAACGCTATTTTGAAATTCTGCTTTCTTCATACATCCTATGAAACATTTATTCCAACAGCGTGGTGCCTGTTTTAGTCCGTACAGACTTCTTTTCAAAAGACATACTCGATCAGTACCATCATCGAAACCTGGTTGTTCTAAATATACCTCTTCTTCAAGTATACCATTCAAAAAAGCAGTTTTTACGTCAAATTGCTCCAAAACATATTTTCTACTGCAGCTACAGGTAACAGAGTCCTAATAATATCGTAACGCGCTACAGGACTAAAAGTTTCTCCATAATCTATTCCTTATATTCCTTGTCTTTGGCCATATCCCTTTGCTACTAATCGAGTTTTGAAACGAATACCTCCATGGCTTGATGATTTTCGACGTAGAACCCAACGATTTTTGACAACTTGTACATCTTTCGGGTGTTCGACTAATACCCACGTGTTATTTTCCTTCGAGGATTCCATTTCTTCATTAATGGCTTGTAACCACAATGAACTTGGATCTTTGTATTCATTACCGACAACTCCTGCCATCAAGAATTCATTGCGTTCAATCCAGGCTGGTTTTCTTCTTTGTCTTTTACTTCTATTTTCTCTAGACGAAGATTCTGTTTCTTCATTTCTTATTTCTTCATTTCTTGTTTCTTCATATTTTGATTCTTCATGTTCATTTCTATCTTGACTTCCTCCAGAAACAGACGCTGTAACAGACTTTTCAATATTCTTTTGATTCTCAATTTTATTTGGCTCTTCTTTTCCTTCGAATAAAATGGGTTCACCCTGATCTAGAATTCTGTCTTGAGGAACTTCAAATTGTATAGTGTTACTTTGCATATTGCAGACGACTTCCGGTTTAAATTTGACATCATGACTCATGACTAATTTCCTTTATGATGGAATCCAGACTCGATATCCATCCCTATCATTTACGTATCCAACTAGATATCCAAATACAGCTTTGTCGTCGAACTTTGAACGAAAATTCTTGTTTATGTGTACGTAACATCCAGTACCAAAAATTTTCAAATGATCAAGTCTTCCACATGATCTTTCCCTCCATCACAGCTGAATTTCTTGACAATATGCCCATTCGTTCGAGCTTCATTTTAAAATTGTTCAAGCACGTCGCATACTTCACTTTTCTGTTTCAAATCGGAACTTACTGAAGTCATCTTTGAAACATACATAGTAATGTGCTCCTCCAAAAGAATTCGTTTTCATTGGTCCATTCACATCTGCATGAATCAGTTCGCCCGACACTGTTGGACGATTCTTTCGCTGCTTAAATGGTAGCCTATGCATTTTCCCCAGCGCACATCCATCATCCATCGCAGAATTCTTCTTTGCAATCTTCTACGTTAATACCCATTTGTTTTAAAACGCTCTTGACATGCTGTTTGTTTTGATGACCAAATATTTCATGAAATATTTGTACCAAATGAACCTGAACGGTTTCTTTTGGTTTTACAACACGCATGTTGAGTACGTATAGACCATTGCTCGAATAGCCAGTCATTACAGTATTTCCCTTGACCTTGTCTCGAATTTTGACACTCCTTTCGTCAATTGTTGTGCTGTATCCATTCAATGCTGCGGCTTTTACAGATAATAAATTTAAACTCGCATCAGATACAAACAAAACATTGTTCATTTGAGCTTTGAATATTTATTGTTCCTTGCCCATGTGCATGCATACATACATATACCTTGTTTTCCAAGTGAAATTACTTCAGGCACAGCAAATTTACTGTATGAGGCAAAGAACTGTTTATTTGGAGTAATGTGCTTTGTTGCGCCACTGTCACAATACCATTTATTTGCATTAATGTAATTTCCAATCGATGCGCCCATGACATATGAAATGAACAAAGCGTTACCTCTCTATTGCTTGCCGATACTGCCACTTGCCTTTTTCGGTGGACACTATGCAGCCCAGTGACCCATTTGTTTGCATTTGTGGCAAGGAAATTTTTGTTTTGCCAGTTCTATTGACGTTTTCGGTTTTCCAAAATTTCCTTTCTTGGCTTGCTGGAACTTCTTATATTCACCTGAAGCGATGAATACAATTGATTTTGGTGTGACTTGATCACGTAATTCAATCGTGCATAGTTTTTCGATTAATATATTCAACTTCTGTTTTTCAGATGGAATCGTGTTCCAAAGATCTTTAAAATTGTCGTATTCTTTTCCTAATGTAGACAAAATTCTTTGCTTTGTCAGTTCATCATTTAAATCTACAAATAATTTCTGCAATTTGGCAACGTGTGTACTATATCTTCCTTTTCATCACGCTTAACTCGAAAAAAGGATTCAATCACCATGTTTAAACGCTACTACGTTCAAAACGAGCACGTAATTTGTCCCAAATTTCTTTTGCGTTATTGTACTTCAAAACAAGTTCGGCAACTGATTTACTCAATGCACTAGCTATCAAACTTGCAGCTTTTACGTCGTCTTTCTGCCATTCTGTGTAGACTATAACTTATGCTCGGTAGTTGGTGCAGGTGGTAACACAACACGTTCACGCGTACCAGTAACAATGTCCTCAAGTCCGTATGAACGCAGAACCATTGACACATGCCATTTCCACTTTGCTCAATCATCAGGTCTTTCAAGTTTATCTACATTTACTTTATAATCATTACTTGCGGCCATTTTTTTTCAGATAAAAATTTTTTTCCCAACTTTTCCAACAGGTATAACTTTCACAGACACAGTGAAATTTTACAATTCTTTTCCACTATTTCCACGTTATCTGGGTCTATAACCTGTTATAATTTTATTGAAATATACAAACATAGTGAACTATTCACACAAATAACAAGAACACAAAGACTATATTTTAAATTATATTACATGTCAAAATTATATGTTTTTTGTAACTGTCTGGTTCGTTACTTAGTGACGACACAGTATACACAACATATACAGTAGCGAAACTCTGTGTCGGCACCTTTGAACTTTTGATACCAAATTGAGTGACCTTGAATGAAGCCGCCATGTTCCAGTTGCGCGTAGTGGCGCCAATTCAAATGGTACCGCAAAGTATAATATCGTATTATACTACAACCAGTTATACAATACAAATAAAAAGTATTTTACATGGTTTTATTATAATAACAGTATACAACAAATGTATTTTTACGAGTTATACACAAATTTTTGTCTGCGATTTTATTACCGTTCAAGACTATTATATTCCCGCCTTCTGTCAGAATCATTGAAAACAATGCCATAGGCGGCGATATCAACAGGCAGACACGGATGCATATTTCTTGAGCCTTATTTTATGTACAAAATGTAATGAAATTTAGCTAAATTGTTATAAATTTAAAATATATGACTGTTCAATATATTTTATGTATAAATAAATAATTGTATTGAATATTTTAATTGTGATAAAAGTTAAACTCTACGCTCATGTTCCTAATTAAAGAGACGCCATATTCTCGTTGCGCTGGTTGACGCATGCGCGCTCTGACAGAGAATCATGAGTTTCGCTACTGTATCTACTGTATAATACTTTCCCTACAACCGCGCGTAAAAAGTACTTTTCACGCACTAGTGCTTGAAAAGTAAATAAGCGTAGCTAGGCAACATTAAAATTCGGTTAATTTACCTATCAAGTATATAATTACGTACTAAATAATACTGAAAGTAATAAAATTTATTAAGTAATATGAATATACACTGTAAATGAAACAAATCTAATATTTTTTTAACAGATTGGGTACTAATCTAATTTTTAAGAACATTAACATTTTTTTGACATGTATTCTAACCTAACCTAATTCTTAACATTAATATTAAATGTACAATTTGTACATTATAAGAGACTAATCATCGTCTGTCTGAGATTCTTCCAAGTGTTGAAGTTACATTTTGTACAGTGTTATGAGAAAGAGTACTAACAGTATTTGAAGCTGCTGGATGCCTGAACACTCAGTATTATGAAAAACATCAATACCATTTCGGTTGTAGGAAAAATGTTGTATGCAACACGTGTGTAAAATAGTATTTTTTGTCTCGTGCTACAATTTCCGCATTCGGCTGCGCCTTATGCGTAAAACATCGCACTCAACCAAAAAAGTACTACTTTACACACTTGTTACATAAATAACTATTTCATACTGTGGTGACGACACAACTTGCATTGCTACATGACGACACGGCACTCTTCGTTTATTTGTTTTTATCTATTTTTGTTTTTTATCACAACAATTCTCAACTTATGTATCCTATTATATTTCAAATATTCTTCCGTGACACCATTAACAATAAAAAAATTATAATGAGTATTAAACACTAGCTAATTCAATATCTTTGTCTACCAAAAATTGTGTATATTTCTGTATTATTTCATCAATTTTAGCTTTATTTATTGATTTATAAGTGTTAATTTCTCGCACAGGAAGCGGGAGTAAATAATTGGCTGGACCAGAATTGAATGAGGCGTTTATTCACAAATAGAATTCGCATTAAAGGCGCCTTTAATGCAGTAAAGCACTTGTATTACAACTTTAGTGGCTGCTGACACTTTCAATATCCGATGTCAACGGATTCATTTCGGCACGTCGACACTTCGCTCGGCAGACATTTTTTTGTACAACCGTGAAATGCGTCGAGGTCACGGGCCTTGGTGCTCGTCAGCATTGCCAACTTAGGCGCGATATTTATAACTGTTCGGTATTAGTGACATTCGGTATTCACAACTGACACCAAGCGCCATGACATCTGACGGCATAATTTGTAACTGTGTGATTTAGTACTCTGGCTGATTTGACATTAAAACTTGTATAGTAAAAATGAATGTAAATAAAGGTAAAAGCCAAACTTATTGTTTGTTGCACGGTCGTAAGTCATAAAGTGGACTATCGGCTTTCAAAATGATCGTACCTTCGGTGAAAATATTAAGTTATCGCTAGTACAATGAGTGCAAAATTAAACTTTGACGGGCGCAATAAAGGGTTTGTATTTCGAGTTTAAATATCAATGAAATATATAAAATATAGTTTTTAATATATTATCTTCGTGTATGACAATTTCATCAGAAGCCGATTTTTGTGCACCAGTTTGTAAACAGCACAAAATATATAAAAGAATAGGTCTTGTTTCTCCCGCAAATTATACAGTAATATGTTATGCATTATTTACGTACTCACCTAATTAAAAAATATAATAGACACATATTTAGTAATGTTCAATTTATTAACGTACCTTGGTACCTTTTACAAAACATCTTTAGGTCGGATTTGCATGTAGAAATTTAACCTCGGCAGTAGTTATCCTTATTTTCGCTTAAATATAACGTTTTATTTTTGTATTAATGCCTAGTTTATTAAAATACCTTCTATACAAGATTAATCGGTTGGTTTTTTGTATGATAATTTTTCAGAAATGTGTAATATTTGCAAAATTTCATAAGACGCCTGCAGATGTAATACGAGTGACAGTTTAGAGTACTAAATCAAACGCACGTGTAGTTGGCGACGGTGCTGCCACCATCGGTCGTGTCAGTTGTCAATTTGTGACAGTTCGATGTTGACAAGTAGTTAATCCCTAACAATAAGGCTTCCATATCTTCTCATAGTCTAAATTTAATAAGAAAAGTTTAATCTGTGTGACCCAATTATAAGTTGTTTTACTTGCTTTTAATTTATCGACTTGCAGTAATCTCAAAAATATTATTTTAGGGAGTTTGTTGTCTTCCATGCAGTGGCGGCTCGTCAGGGGAGGCACGGGAGGCTAAGCCTCCTCATAACTTATCAGGATAAAAACTTTTTCGAAATATTTTCTTTCATGTTCATTCTTATTTTAAATAATTTTATGTTAGTTACGTAGGTGCAAAATGATCTTAATGCATAATTTTTCTGTATTAATCATGTTACGCCTATTTATTAGATCCTTATGCATAAAATGGAGGCTAAACTCCTCTGCACCTTAAAAGTATAGTTCTTAAAGGCATACTCCCCACTCGTGTTGCATACACGGTATGTGAATCAAGCCCAAGCCACATTATACCAGCGTACACGTTAGCACAGGAGGCTGCCTTCCCTGTCTTCGTGAATGCTCGGCATGATTCGTGACCACTACTGCTAAACCTAAACCACAAACCATGTATCATATATCTAAACTTAAACGATAGCACAGACCAAAAAACACTATCGAACGATAGGCAACTTTGGCAGTGGCTCCGACGCGCGGCACAGAGTTATAGGTACTGCAGTAGAGTGTGCATGTTCAGTAGGTTATTTTTATTTTTTAAAGATATTTTTTGAACAATTTCAACACCCCTCCTCTTTCCTTGAGGTGAGCCTCCCCTCCGACAAATGTCACGAGCCGCCACTGCTTCCATGTATAGAAGTTTTTTCCAATAATTAAGGGCACCTTTCCAAATATCTATCGCTATACTTGTAATGCCAGTTTCTAGTCTTAAAAGGAAACCTGGAGTGTTTCTGGGGCAAAGAAAAATAGACTTAAGGTAACTCAGTTGACATTTTCTAGAGTTTGCAGTACACTTACTCCCACATACTAGAGGCGTACGACACTGTTGCATTTACTATACTTTTAATAAAAAAAATTCTGACCAGCCTGCCGATTTGGCCTTATTCAATATGTTCAGTGTAAAAATAAAGTCCCTCCGCCTATGTTATGACACGCGCAGTGAGCGAAAGGGGAGATGGCGCATGACCTGCATCTGGCGAGTCAGTCGCTGCCGAGACGAGGAGAGTCGTTGCTTGGTCACAGCGGAGAGAACATGTACCTATTTCTGTAAACGCACACTCAACGTGTACAGTGTAAAAATTGTCATTAAAGTAGTCATTGCAAAGAATCATTAGTGTTTTTATGGCACATCGCCACCAGCCCCTACACAATATATATATATATATATATATATATATATATATATATATATATATATATATATATATATATATATATATATATATATATATATATATATATATATATATATATATATATATATATTTTGTATTGGAACTGTACCTTTATTAATACTGTTTACTGTCGTTTTATTGAAACAACCTGATGGCGAAAATATTACCCAGGTAATTAATGGAATCAACAGTTTCTAATTTTTGATTATTATAGGTAATAGACGGATGTTTTTTTGGTGTTCGGCCTTTATAAAATAATGATCTTAGACTTGTCCGTAAGACCATTCAGATTCTAGTAATCTTGAAGTACATTTAATTTTCTTTGGATATCGATGGCGGAGTAACCCAGTATTGCCAAATCGTCCGCATATATATATATATATATATATATATATATATATATATATATATATATATATATATATATATATATATATATATATATATATATATATATATATCGATTGCAAGATTTTTATAAACCGAGCTATAAAGTTTTTCCTATAATATATTAGTGAATCGAAAGCACGACGGAATTAATTTAAATAATATATTGCGCGGGCAAACAGCTGTTTTAAATGTCCTTGAAAATATATGTGCTGGAGCCCTACTTGTCAAACTGACAGTAGTCATTTTGTTGTGGTGTTTGTCGTTTGTGTTGTATTTTTCTAGAATCTCAATGTTTATTTAAAACACCACAACACACAACAAAATGGCTGTACAGAGTGTCTCATTTTCGATGTTTTTTTAAGGTATCTCGGGTAATATTAATGATACAGCAAAACCGTTTGCACATTCCAGGGTCAACTTTCCCAGAAATGTTTAATAGTTACCACAGGAAATCTCGATCTTCTTTTGTTTCTGAGCTACAGGCAAAAACTTGTTTTTTCGCTCATTTTGAAAGTATCTCATACTCATATCTTATTTATTATAAAAGTTAGAGAAAATATGTTTATACAAAATTTTTACCGTTTTTTAAATAGAATAAAATGGCGTAATTAGATTTTTTGAAAACTTAATGATTCTCGAGATATAACACAAACTTATGATTTTTTAAATGGGAACCTATGTTGAAAATAGTCTCATCTTTTTTCTTATTTTATAAGCTTTTCAATGATATATAACACGTCTACATTCTTTTGTTTTAAACTTGAATAAAAGACGAATTATTAATTTATTGAGGTGAAAATATTGGAAATTATTAAGAAACAAATGAAAAAATTTATTACAAATCATCATTTGTTTATTTTGATTCAATATCTAATAATTATGTTCTCAAAATTATTCTTAACCAATTATTTTCGGGATAGTTAAATTACTAGTGATCGACGTTACAGTTGGCTTTGACACAATCCGAAAAAGATGGTTTAATATGCTTTTGAAGTAAATAAATTGAAAAAATGAGTAAAACTGAAACAAGTAGTATTAGAAATATGCAAATGATGATCTGTAATAGATTTTTTCATTTGTTTCTTAATAATTTCCAATATTTTCACCTCAATAAATTAGTAATTCGTCTTTTATTCAAGTTTAAAACAAAAGAATGTAGACTTGTTATATATCATTGAAAAGCTTATAAAATAAGCAAAAAGATGAGACTATTTTTAACATTGGTTCTTATTTAAAAAATCATAAGTTTGTGTTATATCTCGACAATCATTAAGTTTTCAAAAAATCTAATTACGCCATTTTATTCTATTTAAAAAACGATAAAAATTTTGTATAAACATTTTTTCTCTAACTTTTATAATAAATAAGATATGAGATATTTTCAAAATGAGCGAAAAACGAGTTTTTGCCTGTAGCTCAGAAACAAAAGAAGATCGAAATTTCCTGTGGTAACTATTAAACATTTCTGGGAAAGTTGACCCTGGAAACGGTTTTGCTCTATCATTAATATTACCCGAGATACCTTAAAAAAACATCGAAAATGAGACATTCTGTACTATCACTTTAACAAGTGGGGCTCCAGCACATGTTTTCAAGGACACTTAAAACAGCTGTTTGCCTGCGCTTTTTACAGAACAAATAAATTGTTGCCATTATAATTATAGTTAGTAATTATGGTACTTCTAGGAGTTTCTATATTTTTTTAGTTTATTTCATGATCAAAAGCGGTACTAAATCGGTCTTTTTCGCTCATTGTATTTCTGTGTTGGTAACTATTTGATATGTCATCAAAAATAAAAGCTACAGAGATTATTCCCGGGAATTCTCAGTATAATAATCACAGGATTGGTTATTGGTTTAATTAACTGACAGTTAAAATTTTAGGTCCAATATTGAGTAGCTTGCTTCACAGCTTACAATGGCTTAATGACCAACAATATTTAGAGTATTTTCGAATATCCGGAAGTAATGCAACAATTGGGTGATAGGTACAAAATAAATATCCAGTTTAGTTTTTAATTTTCGAACATTTATTTTTCATTACAAACACATCAAGTGGAATTATTTGTAAGGCTATGAACGTTGTTCATGATTTTTAAATTTTTCCATAAACGATTTTTCTCAGGACATTGATTTTCCCCCTTTTTCATTATGCATAATTTTCATATGCTGGGAAAGATTATTCCTACGTTTAAATAGTTTATTACATACTGTACATTTATAATATTCTTTTATTTCACTATGCATAATTTTAATATGTTGAGAAAGATTATTCCTAAGTTTAAATAGTTTATTACATACTGTACATTTATAATAGTCTTTTATTTCACTATGCATAATTTTAACATGTTGGGAAAGATTATTCCTACGTTTAAATAGTTTATTACATACTGTACATTTATAATAGTCTTTTATTTCACCATGCATTATCATATGGGTTTTTAAACTAGACTTTTGTGTAAATGATCTATTACACGTCGAACACTTATATGCTGCTTCAGAGTGAGTTTTTTTATGTTGGAATAGAGTACTGCTTTGTGTAAATCGTTTATTGCATATTGTACACATAAAGTCTTTTATTCCACTGTGAATTGCCATATGTTCTTTTAAATGAGTAGGATGTCTAAATGATTTATTACATGTCGGACACTTATATGCTCTTATATCAGAGTGAATTTTCATATGTGAGTATAGATTACTATTATGTGTAAATAATTTATTGCATATTGTACATTTCAAGTCCTTTATTCCGCTATGAATCTTCATATGGGTCTTTAAACTAAAATTTTGTGTAAATTTTTTATTACATATTGGACACTGTACCAAACTGTTTGAATTAGTATTTTCAGTTTTCTGAATATCATTATTTATAATAATTGGGTTATCGCATGCTTTGTCAATCTGTATATCATTATCAGTTATGTATTCTTCCTTTTTTACATTTTGCAAAACATTTTCGTTCAATTCACAGTCTTTGGAAGTTTGTTCCAGTGGTTCTTGTTTAATAAAAATTTCTTCAAACTTTGGATAATCTGTTATTTTTGATGTAATCTCGACGTCTACATCACCGCTAACCGTGTATTGTTGAGTGTCCATTACTGCTTTTTGATTCTTGAGTTCTTCTTTAATACAAATTGCGTCAAACTTTTGATAATCTGTTATTGTTGTTGTATCCTCGTGCTTTACAACATCGATGACCGAATGTAGTTGAGTGTCCATGGATGCTTTTTGATTAATTAACGAGTGAAAGTTCGTTTCGCAAATGGATTAGGTGCATACAAGAATTCTTCCAAAGTTGATAACAAGTCTGAAACATAAATTATAATTTTCATGATATTTCTTTCTACATTCCGACTGGGTACGTTTTTTTATTGTCAATAAAAAACTGCGATGTATCGCAGATCTGCTTAGTATGATGTCACAACTGCTGTTAACTGCTTGCAGTTCTACGATGAATAAACAAACTGTACCATGCGGCAGCAACTGCAATTATGATATCTGTCAAAGCCAATTCATCAGACATTATTAAAAGTTATTCAAAATGTTTACTATTATTACAAATGCTACTAAAGTAGTTATTGAAGATTAATATCTTTAGTTATTGTAGATTTTCGTTTCGTGATGACTTTCAAATACTGTCTGCGCATGCGTACATCCAATGCAACTTTTTCAAAGTTGGATGCATAACTGCGCGCAGTCAAGGAGGAGAACTGCTTTGCACTGTCCAGTTGCATCTATGTAATAAAAAAACTATCTGCAAGTTAATATTGCAGGGATACATATCTGCGGAATAAAAAAACGCGCCCATACTCTCGGCATATAATAATAATAAATATTTATTTATTTATTTTGAGTAAAAATGAAGAAAAAACCATTTATATTTCAATCATCTAGAATAGAAGATAAAAATACATACCGGGTAATGACCGTCATTGCAGAGCATAACACTGTAAAATCATACTTTCGTAATTTCGTGTTTCCTTAATTATTTTTGGTGAAAAAGCTTCAAATAAAAGTTGTACTGAATCAATAAGCAAATTAATTTTGCATGCTTTGTAACGGCAAAAATTAAGTATGAAAATGTCGAAAATCCCGCAGAAATAGCGAAAGCCATGGAATTGAAATTAAAATAGTTATTTGTTTAACTGGGCACTAAAATACCAGATTTACAGCACAGGCTGCTGTTTTCTTGCCACAGCAATGTCGAAGCTATAAACATGTGTTTAGTGCCGTGTTGATTTAGTGATTATTTTAAATACCTATTTTGAAAGTTATCGCCATCAAATTATGTTGCAATGCGTTTGTTGAACGCTTGCTATGCGTTTGTATAGCGGTTGATACATATAATAGACAGTAAAGGTAGTACATATTTTACCATTTGTCATAAAAATCACATTTTAATGTAAATCGGAAAAAACTGTTTTTACTCATGCTCTGAAAATACAATTTTCCTGTTTGTTTTTCATGTTAAAGGCATTGCAGGTGTATTCTCAACGTATTCCGTTAATTTAAAACGGACCGTTACAAATTAACGGACAAAATTAACAAATTCGGTATTCAGAAAGACTGATCCGTTTTGATACTGAACGGAATTCCGTTTATTGGATCCGTTAATTTAGAACAATCTATCGGACTGTCAAAATGTCCTGTTTATGTCATAAACGGATAATTTGGTGCTTGTTTTTGAAATTATTTATTTTCATATAAGTGATATATTCATGTAACTATGGTAACTGTAATACCATAGTTGGCATTGTAAGATAAAAGCAATAACATATATAATATATTGAATACGTCAAAGATTTGTATTTAAATCTCAATAAATTAATATTCTCAACCACCAAATGTTATATATTAAATACTAAAACATTACACGGTGGCAGCGGAAAAGCGCTCTTGCTGGTTGAAAAATTGAAAACTTGCTGGTTTGATGTTGTAAATATAAGATCTAAAAAATGTCAGATATCAGAGCACCACAGTCTTTGACCTTCACTGGCGATATAACCAATAACTGGAATTTATGGAGGCAAAAATTCGAACTATATTTAACAGCAAGTGGAAAAGAAACACTACCGGATAAAACGAAGATCGCTATCCTGCTAAATTTATTAGGTGATGAAGGATTGCATATTTATAATACCTTCGAATATGCTGAGAAGGAAAAAAAAAGAAGAATTGAAAACAATTATAAATAAATTCGAGTCTTACTGCAACCCGATGAAAAATCTCGTACATATATGAACATTACAAGTTCTTTAAAAGGGATCAGCTAGCAGACGAAACATTTGACTAATTTTTAACGGCTCTAAGGAAGCTTGCAGCTAGTTGTGAATTTCCGAAAAGGATGTACTAATTCGTGATCGTATTGTACTGGGTATTCGAAATCTCAGAATACAAGAAAAATTACTCCAGTCTTGTAACTTGTAATATTCAACTAAATGATGCTATTCAAATTTGCAGATCTATGGAGAGCAGCGAAGTTACTCAAAAAGAAATTTTGAAAGAAACTGTAACTGTGAATGCTATTAATTCACGGGAAGGTAGAAAAAAATATTATTTACAACAGTATAGCGACCATTTTAGGCGCCAAGAAAATAAGAATATCAAAACAAAGAATAAATTCAAATGTAAACGCTGTGGAACTGAACATGTTTATGGAAAATGCCCGGCATTTAATCGGGTTTGTAGTAAATGCAAAATAAAAGGACATTTCCGTAAGTTTTGCCAAACTATAGGCACAGTATAGGGAAGTAAGCAGTAGCGACACTTCGTGTCGGCACCTTTGATGTATGCTACAACGGCCGCCATACTGTAAGAGGTACAAAGGCGGTAAATTCAAATACAAATTATTATTTGCTGATTTTAGAATGTACTCGAATATTCTAAATATATTGTTTTAAAAGGTTGGTATTAAGAAATTATTGGAAAATAAAGTACAAAATGTTTATTAAAATAAAATAATATAAATCATTTCATAAATTACAATAAGAAACATGAATTAGCATTAGAAAACATTATAATAATAATAATAATAATAATAATAATAATTATTATTATTATTATTATTATTATTATTATTATTATTATTCGGAAACCGTAATGCCTTTGCTTTAAAAATTATTGATGCAGCAGAATTATTTTCTTTCTATTATTCTCAGATTTGAAATTTTTATTAATAAATTTTAATGAATAAAATAATCTCATCCTGCAATATAATTTTAATAAATAAGTTTTTGGAAATTCGCTGCAAGGATGTTGTAATTCTATAGCACTCAATTTACTAATTAAATTTGAAATAATGGTCTTTTCAGTTGAAAATGTGTTAAAGTTTTTAGAAAAATAAGACTTTCTTAGATGTAATATAATAGATTTTACTAACCTCTCTGCACTTCGAGGAAAACAAAAATAGCTGATTTTTTTCCCGAAAGTACTATTTGCTGCATTAGAACAACCTTTCATTGCACATTTACTTCCTCCTCTTCTCTTTTCGGAAGAAAATAAGTTTTCCATTTTATAAAATGACAAAATAAAAAACAAAGAGAACTCGGGTACACAAACAATGAAAATAATAAAATAGACGTATACGTATTTATAATACGCACAATAAAAGGTAAGTCTTGAAAAAGACTGATTTTGATTAATGTGAATAAAACCACAATAAAATGAAACCACGAAAATAAAGCAAAACAAAACAAGAATGCAAATAACTTCTGACAACGACAGCACTCGTTATAAGAAAAGGAACAATAACAAAATTATATTTTAAATGTTTACTTATTACTTATAAATTTATTATATATTACTTTTATATTTCATAAATGTATAGTATTTATTATAATATTTAGTGTTTATATGATATAAGTTAAGTGTTGCTGCAACTACTATTTGAAAGTTTAAAATTCAAATATAATTGCGGCACAGTCGCCATGATTTCAGAGGTGCATTTTCGGTCATGCGCAGTGAAATCTTAGAGCCCGATAATTAGCCGAGTGACGCTACTGCTTACTTCCCTATACTGTGCTATAGGTCATAGGCGCCCACAGGGGGGGTCGAAAGGGTCGACTGACCTCCCTTTCATTTATGGATTTTATCCATTTTTAAAAATAAAATTATAATTTTATTTTTCCATTTCAATGTATCATTGTATTTTTTTAATAATTATTGGTAATATTTTCTTATATTTTAATCAAAAATTTATTACATACTATCTATTATTACTAAGTACGAAATAGCTGAAGTGTCAGAATGAGTAAATTATGTTATGTACTGTTATTATATTACATTATCTTCGGTGTTGTATTTTCTTTAATATGCCGTAGTTTATTCTAATCATTTTATGATCACGTTCTTCTCAAAACTTTTACAATTATCGATTTTACTGTTATATAGAAATAAAGAAATAGAAAAGTAAATAATGAATAGACATTGAATATTTATTTATATTAAAAGTACCTACGTATAATTAGGGTTGCCGTATTTTGTGAGGAGCGCGATTTAATTAACATTAATTATTATACATTTGATTTTCAGTAGTTCAATAGAATAATTACATTGTTACTCAGTAATATATTTTAATTTAATGCAATATTGAATTTTCAGATTGTCTGTTTCTGTAGTTATTGCTTATGCTCGCATCATAAATTCTAGTAGAAAGGGCAATTCTACGCTTTTAGAGCGTACATACGCATTTTTGTCATAAAATATTGATTTTAATTTATTAAGAATTTGTTAAATTTGCTTCATTGTAAAGAACTCTATATTATCTTACTTTGCATTAAAACACGTTTGACCTTGAAAATTATTAAAAATTCGCCTGCGGCGCATTTTTTTCTTACAACAAAAATTTCGACCCATCTTGTAAAAAAGTCTGCGGGCGCCCATGCTATAGGTAATAGATGTCCATCAAATTGATGAACATAGTAATACTGAAACTGATGAAGAAAATAATATCGTTTGGTCTGTAACTAACTGTGAAGTTAATACTGTAGACTGGTTACAGGAATTAAAGATAGAAAATAATAAATTAAATTTAAAAATTGACACCGGTAGTCAAGTAAATATTTTAAATTTAGACGATTTTAAAAAGCTGTCAGGAAATGTCAATGAACTGTCAAAAACAAATGCCAATTTGTCATCATATTCAGGTCATAAGATTGGAATACTTGGCAAAATATATATTCAAATTGTGAATGTAACGATATAAAGGAAAATTTATTTTTATATATTGAAGACTACATGTCCAAGTTCAATACTAGGCCTTGATGCAATTAAAAAACTTAAAATATTGAAAGGTATGATTTGTGAATTAAAAGATCAATCAGCCCCTAATAGTGCTCAAGAAATTATTAAAACATACAAGTCAGTTTTTTCAGGTATAGGTAAAGTACAAAATAAGGCTAAAGGAAAATGCTGAGCCACATATAAGTCTAGCCAGGAAAATACCTATTGCTCTCAAACAGAAAGTTAAAGAAAAATCAGATCAATTGGTGGCAGAAAAAATAATAGTTCCAGTAACTGAACCAACTGACTGAGTACACTCAATGGTAATTGCACCAAAAGCAAATGGAGATATTCAATTGTGTATGGATCCAAGATATCTTTACAAATATGTAAGACGTGAAAATTTTCAAATTCCTACTCAAGATACTTTATTTACTGAACTAGCAGGTGCCAAATATTTTTCTCTGTTAGATGCATCCAATGCATTCCTCCAAATACCACTACATCATAAAAGCTCCTTTTTGGGCACAACACAGTGGCGGCGCTAAGGGGGGGCCAGGGTGGTCACGTGCCCACCCTAGAAAGTCTTGTGCCCACCCAAGTGCCCACCTACTATATTATTTGTATTTACACTTTTTTTATAAAATTAATAGGGCAGAAATTACAGCCATATGAAAATTTCACCATTGTACATATTACCTGTAATTCATAAAAAAGTAAACACCCGGTATATGTGTGTGTGTATATGAAAAAAACTATATAGGTAGGTATCTTTAATATTTAAAATAAATGGGTGCCCAATAGGCGCGTATACACGGGTGAGGAGATTAAGAGGGTAATTACCCCTCTCATGACTTGATAAAAAAAAATCAAACAAACGAAAATATTATAATTTAAGATTAAGAATAAAATTTAATAATGTATTTTGCACAGCTAATATTTCATTGCTTGTTTTTCAAATATAAATTTTGATTACGTAGTATGGATGTCAGTTAAAATATAATTGCAATAGTAGAAGTGCAGGTGATATTCAATTTTGACAGTTTATTCACTTTTCTGATCTGACCTGGCAATTTATTTTTGTACATGAAGGGGGGAAACATGCAGCTTCACATTCATTGAAAAAATGTAACGTTCAATAATAAGGCATTTAACATTAAATGAAAAAAAAAATTGCCTGCGGCGCCTTTTTTTCTGGTTAGGTGCTAGGATACTTCTTTTTTAAACGCATAAAAAAGAAGCATCTATGCACGATTTTTTTTTTAGAAAATATGGTGCATAGATGCTTCTTTTTTGAACGCAGAGAAAAGAAGCATCTATGCACGATTTTTTAGAAAATATGGTGCATAGATGCTACTTGAAAGTAGCATCTATGAACGATTACAATTTTTTTGCGTGCATAGATGCTACCTGAAAGTAGCATCTATGCACGTTTATTTTAGAAAATATGGTGCATAGATGCTACCTGAAAGTAGCATCTATGCACGATTTTTTTTTTAGAAAATATGGTGCATAGATGCTACTTGAAAGTAGCATCTATGCACGATTACAATTTTTTTTGCGTGCATAGATGCTACCTGAAAGTAGCATCTATGCACGTTTATTTTAGAAAATATGGTGCATAGATGCTACTTGAAAGTAGCATCTATGCACGATTAAAAATATTTTAGCGTGCATAGATGCTACCTGAAAGTAGCATCTATGCACGATTATTTTAGAAAATATGGTGCATAGATACTTCTTTTCTAAACGCAGAAAAAAGAAGCAGCTATGCACCATATTTTCTAAAAAAAAATCGTGTATAGATGCTTCTTTTTTCTGCGTTTACAGAGAAGCATCTATGCACCATTTTTTTTAGAAAATTCGTGCATAGATGATTTTTTCCTGCGTTTAAAAAAAAACATGTATGCACCAGATTTTCTAAAAATCGTGCATAAATGCTTCTTTTTGTCTAGTTCATTTTCTCTACTTATGCCTGTAGCTTCTAAACGGTTAAAGCTAGCAACTTGTACGTTGAAAATTTAGAATCTACATGAAATTCTCTATAATATACATCAGCAGACATATTTGTATATAGCCTGTTCCAAAAGTTACAGTCAGTTAAACATACACTTAAGTTTGAATAATTTTTATAATAAACGATGAATTTTTATCTACATAGCTCATTTTCTATATTTTTTATGTAACGTTCAATAATAAGGCATTTAACATTGGATGAAAAAAAAATTGCCTGCGGCGCCTTTTTTTTCTGGTTACCTTTGCATAACCTATTAACCCCCCCCCCTGATGCCCAACCATCTTTTAATTGTGCCCACCCTACATTTACATCTTGGCGCCGCCACTGGCACAACAGCAACATGTTTTGATCGATATCGGTATTTACGTTTGCCATTTGGTATCTGTTCAGCACCAGGGGTACGTTCTAAAACGCGGAGTAATGGGGTAAGAGTGCACTCTAGTCGTTCTAAAACACAGAGCGAAGTTAGATGGGTAACATTACATCGTATTTGTGAACGATGTGGTGTACACTCCAAGTGTCCTTTTCTTTCCTCACTCAGTCAGTGCGGTAATTTTTACCCGTCATGCGCAGTAGCAATGTTTATTGAAATCCACATGTTTTGGAGTATTTGGCATTTGAGTTTTGTCTGTGGTTTATTTTTTATTAAATTCCGGTTTAATTCGCATTTTTAAATTCATTTAATACGATATATTTCATGTCGCGCAAGCCATTTTACAATATTTTCTGCCATTCAATTGAATTTAAAACCTTCACTATTCTAAAGAAAGTAGACAATAATGATTATTTCCCCATGTCAAATATTTCGCCAATAAATCTAAAAATAATAGGGAACATAATTTTCCAGTAAATATATAAAAAATACTGCCAATAGTTGTGTTTTCCAAATCCATTTTGAACTGACAAAAGGAGAACACTCTCTTCACACTCTGCATCGTTCTAAACGAACAAGTGAAGAGAAATCACGTGATACTACACTCACTCTACCTTTACCCTACCTTTTCACTACGTTTTAGAACGTACCCCTGAAGTCTTCCAAAGATGTATCTATCATATTCTAGACGGATCTAAAGGTGTAATTGCATATTTTGATGATATTTTAGTTTTTGGAAAAAATTTGGAGGAACAATCGAAATTTAAGAAATATTTTAAATAAAATTGCTGAGAGTGGCTTAACTCTAAACCTAACAAAATCTCATATTTGTGTAACTAAAGTGAAATTTTTAGGACACATAATTACACAAGACGAACTAATGACCGATAAGAAGAAAATACAAGCCATATGTGACGTAAAGATTCCAGAAAATAAAAAAGAATTACAAAAGTTTTTAGGTATGATAACCTATTTGTCAAAATTTATACCAAATTTATCGCAGCTAACGAGTACACTGCGTTCGCTGTTAAACAATCAAACACAGTGGCAATGGACAACAAACGAACAACAATGCTTCGATCGATTGAAACAATTAGTAACATCAGCACCTGTATTATCGTATTTTAATCCAGAAAAAGAAACTATAGTTTCCGTGGAAGCTAGTCCTTACGGAATTGGAGCATACATCTCTCAAGATGGTCATTCTGTTGAGTATGCCTCAATATCCCTTATTCCTAATCAACAGAAGTATAACCACATCGAAAAGGAATTGCTAGATGTCGTATTTGGCTGTGAGCGCTTTAACGTTGTGTACAAAAGTGGTAGTACTCGTAACATCCGCGCCACGCTCTCTGTCGGCGCTATGTGTATGCCGCCAATACCTGCCGAACGCGGGAGACCGCGTTTTGTGTTGCCAATATTTATTTCTATTTATTTGCTATCTCTCTCTTTCTTTATGTGCGCTGTATTATGTTAGCATCTTTGCATTTTTATTGCAATATTCCAAAGAGGCAAATATAACATTTTGAATCGGTATTTTATATTTCATACGTGGATTATATAATTAATTTTTCATTAAATCTTTAAATATTTTTAAATATTGCTTATACTTCTATGAATAATTACATTTTATTGAAATATAATATTTGCATTTTGGGATAGGTATGTTTACATCGTCAACATGGATTTTTAAGTCAGTGATATTCAAACTAGGGATCGCCACCCCAAATGGGGTCGCGAGGACGTTTGCTAAGGTCACGTGGTACATGAAAAGAAATAACGAAGAAGAGTTGTTTTCTCAAATTATCAAAATAGTAATTCTGAAAATAAAAATACGTTTTCCAATGAATCTGTCTATTAAAAACTTAAAGTATGAACAAATACATGGATATTCTGTGACATTGTCTTTTATAAATTTATTTTAGTTGAATAAAGAAGCAACAAGTTGTACATTTAATATCTTGTGGAAACAATTATTAATTAAATATTGATGGCTGTTATAATTTTGGATTGAGCCATCAATGTATAAATTTAATTATAAGTTTAATAAATGTCCCTGCACTTTTGTGAACGCAAATAAATCCTAACTTTTTTCTAAACAATTTAAAATAAGTTCGTTCTCGTCTATTTTTTCCATAATATTTAAATTGATTTATTTTTTGACAAAATAATATATTTGCAATAAATTATTTATTTTTTGACGGTTGTGTTCCCATGGTATCTTACGAACAGTGTATGCAATTTAAGGAACTATTAATATTACAAATGTAACATGGGACGCCCGCCGTCGCCGCCACTGTAAGCAAGTGTCTATTTATAGCGGTGACGTAATCGCGCTAGTAGCCGGCCGATGTAAACAGACTGGTCGCGACGTGTTTAATTACTTCCGGTCGTCTGAACCTTTTGTGTTCATTGTTGCTCTAGAAAATAATGGCAGCTGTATATAAGGGACGTAGATATGCTCGAGAGAGTGAGTTAGTTACATGGAGAGACATAGAGATGTTCATATAGAGAGTTAGTGAGTTTGAGAAGCACAGCAGTATCGTGGTGAGCGTATGCAGTTGGTATCGAGTAGGTACTCGGGAAGTTACTGGTATATTGGGATAGCTGTGGATATGAATACTCGGTAGTGTTGACGAGTATTAGGAAGCTATAGTGTACGAGGACAGTAACGGCGAGTCTGGAAGTTACTGGTATATTGGGATAGCTGTGAAAGTGAATACTCGGCAGTGTGGACCATGGAGGTAGGAATAAATAAGGAGGGAGCAAGTGGCTGTAAAAGTGAAGCCATTTCTCCCACTCCAGGTCGGGCCTATCTGTCAACCTTTCTTTGACCTTAAAACCCAACCATTTTGTTTAGCTTGTTTACTCTTGTGTTGTATCGTTTTTAGAGTGTTGAGTTTGTTCTTCGTTTTTTTACTTGTTAAGTGTTTTACTTTATAATAAGTACAGTACAGGGTGTAAATCGAAAAGTGAAACATAGGAGTTTAACATGGGAAATCAATTTTCCTTTGCGCAAACGTTACCTAATTATTTTATGCAAAAATACTTCAAATAAAAGTTATAGAGATTTAAATGCAGCATCTAAATCATGTGAAACGATTATTTTATCTCTTCATATTTTGTTGTTCATAATAAACCTATATCAGCCAGATTGTTCGTTTTTCATAGAATTTAGAATAATATACTCAAAATATACATGTTTTATAATATTTGCTGCCTGTATCTAATATAATTGTGAATATACTTTGTGTATTTCAATGTGTTTTATTAATTAAATAAAAATATTTGATTAAAACACGTGCGTTTTTAATATTACAAAATTTAATTAAGTAAATTCAATAAGTAAAATGTATATAAAAATAAATTAATATCATATTTCAATATATAAATACAACACATTTCTTTCAGTATTAATAGTTTTATAAAATTTTAGTTGAACGAATAATGCAATTTTGTTTAAAAATTGCCGCGCTTATCCCCTCTCTAGGCAGGGCCAACAGCTGTGTTCGTCCGTCCCCACTATGTTTCATTCCCCTGGCCCACAATTTAACCTCATGCTCCCTCCTTTCTATTCCTACCTCCATGGTGTGGACGAGTATTGTGAAGTTAGGTATACAAGGACAGTAACAGCGAGTTGGAGTGGATACTCGGCATTGGTGTTGAAGAATTGTGGCATAAAGATATTTGGTGATACTGAGGCTGTGGAAGAGAGAGAGAGTTACATAAATAAACAGACAGTGAGGTGAAAGGTGTGACTTCTGTCCGAGCAGTTGAATATACAGACGCTATTGAGTCAGTTGAGTATATAGACGCTGTGGAGGTCGGTAGGCGGACAGTTGAACATGATATAAGTATATAGTGATATAAATATAGTGATATAAATATCGCGTAAACAGTCTACAAGAGTCTGCAACAGACCGGCAGTCTAAGATTGGAACGCGTAGTGAAATAAATAATTTGTAATATCGTGGAAATAAATAGTAGTGTTAATTGGTTAAATAAATAGTGTTATATAGTTAATTATAGTTTTAATCTTAATTAGATTTTAATAATTGTTTAATATAATTAATAGTAACTTTTTTAATAGTTTAATAAACACTTAATTTTAATTAATAATAATTGTCTTATATTTACACTTCACCCAGATAAATAAAAACGTTACACTAATAACACTATATTTATTGAAAAAAATACATTTCGAACTGGTAATATAGAATAACTACGTGTATAATATAAATCTGTATTAAAAATAGTGATTCATTCCTTTACAGTTTTTAAATTAGTTGACGATATACATAGATATGTTTATTGGGTATTCTATAGTTGTCAACACTGCTTATGTGAAAAAACAAAAAGAGCAATATATGTATCTATCTTCACTTATGTATGTAACGGAGCCCGTTTTGGAGTTCAATTTTAACGTATCCGTTTTTTCATTTCTTTGGAATATGAAATTTTAACGTTTAACGGGATTTCTTTAGAATAGACCTGTTGGCAAGTTAAAAATTGACTTTTCTTAACTCAATACTAAATTATAAGTAGGCAAATATGGTCAAAATCAAATTTTGGTCCGTGCCTCAGTTCCAGAGATATAGCTTGTTAAAGTTGCGGTGATGACGTCATCTACTCTACTATCACGCTGCAGCATACAATTACTGAGTTTACATGCAGTTTTGAAACCGTTTTTAGTTTTGAAAACCCCATGTATACAGTGTCAAAGCGGTTTTGAATTATCTCAAACCAAAACTAAAATTCATGGGTTGGATTTGAAAACTAGTTTCAAAACTACTCATGTAAACACTTACAATTCAGTTTCGATACTGCGCATGCGTAAAGAGCATAACGTTTCTGTCGCTTTGTGTTATAGGTCTTTCCATCTGAAGAGACACCTGGCCTGCGTGTAGAGGCGGTGCTTATATGATATACTACATAACCTACAAAAGCGGTGCGAGCACTGAAGTACCTATATGGCAATCCACCCGTTAAATGCACTGTATATACGCTATTTCATTCATAAATGAACAGTTTTTAGTTTATTGTTTTCTAAATGTAAACGTTATTAAAATATTAAATTTTAATTTAAATTATGTTATTGACAGTATTATTTAAATATTCATGAAGATGCAAAAAAGTTGAAATATATTTTATTAAATCGATAAATTACATATTACAAACAAATAAGAAACAATAACAAAAACAAATATACCACGAAAACATACAAACAAGTAACAAAACGAGTAGGTCAAATGTCAAAATGCAGAACTGAGCGCGATGTGAATCCAAGCGATGTCAACATCAGAATGAGGAAAATTTAAACTGATGTTACGCAGAACAGAGAGTAGCGTAGTATTCCTTGTTACTCATATTTGTCTCTCTTTTTAAAACGCAAATGCTTAATTCGCGCAGGTGTCTCTTCAGATGGAAAGACCTATACTAACCTTCAAATATACTGACAGTTGCGTAGTTTTAGTGCGTAGTAGTACGAAATATAAAAAATAATTGGAATAATAGAAAAACGAAGTATTTGAAGTGAAGAGGATCTGTCACTTACATCAGTTAAATGCGCATGCGCCGAAACTGATTTCAAATCAATTTTTAAACTTGTTTTGAAAACTGCATGTAAACAGTTTTGCATGATTTTGACTGAAAACTGAAACCATTTTCAAAACTGCATGTAAACGTAGTAAATGTACGCTAAACTGATGTGAATCTTAAAATGGTGAAACGTGCATTTTCCAAGATATTTTTTAAATCTATTATGGCAACTATAACTCCATATTTGTATGAACCAGTGCTGAATGAAGAAAAAACGATGAGGAAAATTTTAAACAAAAAGAAAATCGTGAAGTAGATAGTGAAGTAAGACGGTGTAGGTGCAATTTTTGTGAAACAATAACAAGTAGAGAATGTTACTGCTGTACATAATCACAGGCTATTAGTTACGTAGTAATAGTGATTGTATTATAAAAATAATGAATGTTTTGAAAATATGGTTTTCGAAATACATTCTTTAAAAACAGCTAAATATCATTGTTTGCTCGATTGCTTGTCAATGCAGATGCTACAAGAAAAATGTTGGATATTGAAAATAATACCTTGGAGTCTGGAGGCATGTAGCTTATACCCAATTTGAATATTGGGTAAATGAAATAATTGCGTAGGCTTCCACAGTCTGAGTCATGAGAAATATTCGTTTTCCGGGAATGGACTGTGTCATATTTTGAGTCAGAGCTCAACGTTTCGCCCGCAGTCATATGGGGCATCTTCAGGAGCAAGAGGGGGATAGTACTGTCTTGAACACGGTTACCCGACGTGTCAACCACGCTAGAGGCCGAGTTTAAGCAACAAGGAGGGAGACTCAGTTTACAAGGTTACCCGACGTGTAAACCACGCTAGAGGCCAAATAAACCAAAATATGACACAGTCCATTCCCGGAAAACGAATATTTCTCATTGGGTAAATGCTTAGATACCATTGGACTAGAAAGAACGACAGGTTATTCCTGTTTGTATGATAAAAAAATCTGATGTGGCCAGCACATAACCTGTCGCCAGATATTTTACCTGGTTGTACGCATAAAACAAATAATATTTTTAAATACAAATACATATATTCATGTCTCACTACAAAATAACTCTCACACACGCACGCGCACACACCACACACACATCATCGTATTAATGTTGTAATCGGATTCTAAGGACCTTATTCATTAAAATCTGGATATGCGATTTTTAGCATGAATTCAATACCTCTCTTAGCGAGAGGTAAAAATGAATGTATATAAAATGTGAAAGCAAAATTTTTTGTTTGTTGTACGGTCGTAAGTCAAGAAATAGACAGCCGGCTTTAAAAATTATCGTAAATTTGGTGTAAATATTGTAGTGATCACTGTAAAATGAGTACAGAAGTAAAGTTTGACAGGCGCAATAAAAAGTTTGTACACGGTCTGTATTTCGAATTAAAATATCAATGAAATATATAAAATAAAGTTTTTAATATATTATTTTCGTGGATGACAATTTCAATTTCATTTTAGTGCACTAGTTTGTTGTTTAGTAATTCAATCGATATGGACTGTATTTTAAGAAATTATTACTAAACTTGTGGCAAGATAAGTATAAACTCGAAGGACCAGAGTGGTAAGAAATGAAGACTGATTCTATATATCAAATAAGTTGAATGAGTAAATAACTCTAGTACGTGGGACGGAGCACGGCCGACGGACCAGGAGTTTGGATCCCCAACTGCGATGTAGATCTCCGAAGATTGGATGCCAACCAGGACGACTCTATGAAGATCTCCGAAGGATTGGATGCCAACCAGGACGACTCTAACTCGTTGCAGTGGAAAATTATGCGGCAAGTCTTTAGCTTGACGTCTTGGGAGAAAACCGATGAACTAAAGCACTAACACTTCAATAGCACTAGCACTAACAGCATGGAGAAGCTCGACGTAGAATTATACAGCTTCTGGGAGATACGAAATATCCATCGGGTTAGAATCAGACGGCTTCAAAGGAGGTAAGGAGCACCTTAGTAGAGCATAAAACTTTAAACTAAGGGTGGTGCAACCGACCACTCCGCAATTGCACCCTGTAAAAACTTTCTTCTATTAAATTGTAAAAACGAAACATATAAAACACAAGATACGATTTAGACGTGTAGTGGACCTAACGATTTATTTTTCACACTTTTTTACGTTGTTATAAACAAAACTTGTGTACTCAAAAAAAAATTACAACAACAAATACATTTTATTTATTTTTTGGAGGACTAGATTCATTCACTCCTCAAAGCAAACTTGATATATAGTTCAGCCTTTGAAACGCGTAAACATTTGTAAACAGTACAAATATATAAAAAAAAAAAATAGGTCTTGCTTCTGCCGCAAATCACACAGTAATATGTTGTGCATTTATTACGTTGTCGCCTAATTAAAAAAATATACTAGACACATATTTACTAATGTTCAATTTATTAACGTACCTTCTACAAAACATCTTATGGTTGAATTTTCATTTAGAAATCTAACCTCAGCAGTATTATCATTATTTTCACTTAAGTATAACGTTTTATTTTTCTACCTTCCGTCACCTTTAGGTAAGGAAGGTATTGTCTTTGGTCAAAAAATTCGGTGGTGAGTTTTTGATGAATAAGCACGTTTTAGGGTCCCTAGAATGCGATTTTACTATTTTTACGATGATGTCTGTATGTGTGTGTGTGTCTGTGTGTGTGTGTAACAAAATTTTCGTCTGCGATAACTCTAATACTACAATTCTAAAAATTTTAATTCTTTCGTATTTCTCTCCGTTACATCCATGTGAAGAGCTGATTAGATTTTGGTTAGAATTGGACAACCGGAAGTATCCTCATTTGAAGATTTTAACAGTTTTTCTTGGAAAAACTATGTTAAATATCATTTTTTCACATTTAATGTTATTATAAATATTAAAGAATATTTTATTGTCTATACGATTTGACTGCATTTTATACTTAATATTAAATGGATATAGAGTTAATAAATTATAAAGAAATTAAATTTCATAAAGTAGCCATAGCTATGGAAACAGCTACTATATTAAGAAAATTTTGATTGAAAGATGTCAGTGTCAAGTGAAATTGACATAGTGTGTGTCTTATAATTTTACTGGAAATATAGGATCTTTTGCTAAAAATTGTATGGAATTTGCATAAAATATATGCAACTGCCGGAAGGTAAAGTACAAGAAATATAATCTTTAGCAATAAGGAACTTTCTGTATGAAATTTGTACAAAATACATAGAACTGACGGAAGGTAATGTGCTGGCCACATCAGATTTTTTTAATAATGCTCAATATATTAAAATACCTTCTATACAAGATTAATAGGTTAGTTTTGTGTATAATAATTTTACAGAAATGTGTTATAATTGCAAAATTTCACAACATGCCTGCAGAAGTAATGAGGCGCGGGTGGACGTGGGGCGGACATGTGACTTTGACAAGTGCTTGTAGGGCCCCACAAGGTTGCCAAGCATACAGCTTGCGTACCTTGCCTGTGTTGCCAAATCAATCTAAGCGTAAAATTAATAAATAAAATTGTAAAACTAAGTATTAATGAATATCATGTTTTATTTTCTGACACATAAACTTAATTTTTAAAATATTTTTATATAAAAATAAAGCGATTAGTGCTGCCATCTACGATACAAAGATTTCTTGGCGCGCTAAATTTGAAGAAAACCATCAGTTCATGTTGAACTGAAGTTTAATGTGTCAGAAAATAAAACAACATGATGTTCATTAATGGGGTAGAATAGTGTGACGTCAGAGTATAGCGCGAAATATGAAGCATTGCCATTGTCCTAAGCAAGAACGATACTTTCAAAGTAAACTCTATTTCCAGAACACATAAGGGTTAGAATTTAAAGACTTGTAATTTGATGCTGATATTATTGTCATTATGAAGAAGTTAACTTTGAGATATTAATGACATCAAATTGTAAACATTTTTCTATTACTTCGTAATACAATATATACACATTAATAAACAAAGGTTTTATTTCAAATTGAAATCAACTCTGCACATTCTGAACTACAGAGTAGGTTTGCGCAGCTTCAAGCATATCCGAGAGTTTACCGTCATACCCACTGAGAATTACTGAGATTTTGTTATTTCGCGTTATTGAACACGTTCTAAACAGTTCTTTTAAGAAATTTAGATTTCTTCTTTTTAAGTTAATAGTACGTAAATAACTCTGTCTATCCACATTAATATATTAATAATATGTTGTGTTCTTAGAGTTCTGTAACCTAAAAATGGTTCGCTGTCTTTTAAACGGGCTCTTCCGGCCGCTTCACGCGATGTTTCACGAACATCTTCGAGATTGAACGAACATGTAATTTCATGCAAAGTTTTTTAAAACTTAAATAGAATAATTGTTATTATAAATTAGGGTAATATGCTTTTTTTTTAATTGAAAGGGTAACATTCAAACTTAACTGAATGATAGCTTAAACAGCTAACATTTCTTAATTAACGACGAAATGAACTGCTTAAAATTATAGTTCTTATTCGCTGTGGCAATAAGGTTCACTTTGAAAGATATGTTTACCGGTAGGATAGTAGTTTAAATGAAGCGCGTCGCATATGACGTAATTACTGAACTACCCTATAATAACTAGCTTTACACTTTTATTTATTAATCCTACGCTTAAATAGATTTGGCAACACAGGCAAGTTATACAAGCTGCATACTGGGCACCATTGTGGGGCCCTACAAGCACTTGTCAAAGTCAAGTGTCTGCCCGCGCCTCATAGGTACGAATGACAGTTAAGAATACTAAATCAAACGCACGTGTAATTGGCGACGGAGCTGCCACAAACGGTCGTGTCAGTTATCAATAAACAACAATTTAAAACAATCTTTTCATTTTAAAAAGATAGAAGATATGCGCAATGCAGATCTGCGCATAAGAACAATTGGCAGGAGCCATGGTTACTTGCTTCCTCGCTGGAGATCCATGAAGTTTGTTTTTCAAAATTTAGACGCAAATGTGAGAAAAATCTTTGACAACTTTATAAAACTTCTCAAAAGAAGTTACAAAAGCTTTTATTGAGGTTAAATGCAAATTTTCACCGAAAATGCAGATATTTTAGTGACTGTAATATTTTTGACGTTTCGTTTGACAGCCAGTTCGGCTAACTGGCAGTTGTTGGGGCCATTTTACTTACTATTTGCTGCGATAGAAAGATAAATTGAAAAGGTCTATTATTGTGAATTCGGAAAAAAATTGTTGAAGAAACAAATACGAGGAAAACAATTGGCCAAGTTATATGATGTTTAGAACAAATAAAAACGGTGGTGTGGAATGCAATCTTATTGTAGCAAATTATTTATTTATTAGTAATCACTCAACAGGAACAGATGTTCCCATTTACAGAGGATTATTGACAAAAACAAGGGTAAATACAGTGTGGTTATAAGAAAAATTTGAAATAATGAAGTGACAATATTAGAAATAGAAATTACTCAATTTAATTATTGAATGTAGCACACAACTGTCTAATTGGAGATCGAAGTTCATAGTTTGTTCTAGGGGTGCTGTATATGAAGGTTAATTTACGCCGAGAGCCTAAGCGAGGTACACCAAAATTTAGCCAAGCTAACGAACGAGCATAATCAATTAGATTATTTACAAGTTTATAGAGACATATCACATGATTGGATTTTTCTACGGCAGTCCAAAGAAATAACATTGAACTCAATTACACAGTTGGAGTAATTAATTACAGATCGTATCAATGCGACGATGGTGGGATTTAGCAAAACAATACCTTATAAATTTTTTCTGTATACTCTCCAGAACTTATAGCAACACCAGTAGACTTTCGTTATAAATAAATACATTAATGAACTTGAATAAAACTTCACCACATAAGATTTTTTAACTAGATATACTTACAATAAAAATGATTTTCTAAATAAAGTAGACTTCCACAAGCTATTTCTGTATGAGTATTAGTTGATGTCACGATTGGGTTGATGTTGATATTGATACACTACTTCAAGCGGCCTATGGAAATATCATGTGTTCTTTATTTCATGAAAACTGTAGCACTTCAGGAAATATATGATGTAATATTAGATGAATCACAAAACAAGTTACATTAACATTTGTAACATGTATTTAAAACTTACCAAATTTAAAATGTATTATTTTTGTTTCAAATTTCTGTAGAGGTTACAAAGCATCCCAGTTTTAAAAGTGTTTACTTTCATTTATTTCCATAATAAATTCTGCCCACTGATTGGTCAGATTGCAAACCAAAATCACACACACCAGGGGCGCGTTCCAAAACCTTAATCTGGAGTATCGAGTATAGTAAAATCCGTTCCAAAACTATTGCGCTTACTCTTAGAGTTTACGCGATAAACGTTCCAAAATTCGGAGTACGCACTCTAGAGCATACTCTTCGTACTCTGCTACGCTAGTAGGGTACGAAATACTCCAATGAGAATGGACCTTTCCAATTTAAGGGCTATCTCTTTCTATCGCTGCAAATAGTAAGAAAATGGCGCGAACAACTGCCAGTTGGGCTGTCAAACGAAACGTCAAAAATATTGCAGTCATTAAAATACCTGTATTCTCAGTGAAAATTTGCGTCGTTAGACATTTTGCCTTCAATAAAAGCTTTTGTAACTTATTTCGATAAGATTTTTTAAAGTTATCTTACATTTTACGTCTAATTTTTTTAGAATCAAACGTCATAGATCTCAGTTGTTCTTACTATGCGCAGATCTCCATTGCGCATATCTTCTATCTCTTTAAATTGGAAAGGTCCATTTGCGTGTCTTACGCAAATTTTTACAACGAAACATATAGAAATCGAATTTGAAATAAAAATAAATCTTGAAAATTATCAATACATTGGAGTAATTGATGATTATTTATCTTATAAAAAAGTCATTTGAAAAACATAATAGTAAAACCCGTATTAATTGTAAAAAATGTCTTGATAAAACAGGAAGTGCACACAATAAATAATTTTTGGTAGTCAAAATATCGTATCAAAAAGATATTTTCTTATTTTTAAGGTTGTTATTTTATTTACTCATAGCCGTTCCTAAATACTCCGACAAATATGGTCACGTGACCGTACTCCAAGTAGGGTATCCACTTACTCTGTATCTTTGTTTTGGAACGCACCCCAGCGAAAAAATTATCAACTGTCGCATGCACTGAACTAAATATAAAACGAGAAAGCTTGTGTCCTATTGACAACTCACACCAAGCGCTATGACATCTGGCGGCATAATTTGTAACTATGTGATTTAGTGCTCAGGCTGATTTGACATTACAATTTGTATAGTAAAAATGAATGTAAATAAAGGTGAAAGTAAAATGAATTGTTTGTTGTGCGGTCGTAAGTCATTAGGTACTCTGTCGGCTTCCAAAATTATCGTAACCAACGACCAAATATAAGTAGACAAAACATTCCCTATCCCTTTTCACTGAATGTTTTGATTTCGGCTGGCCAGACAGAGAAACTAGAGATGGAGATATATCTTGTCTAGTTCGAGTATTTCTCACTAGAGGCCATGTAGAGTGTCAGAGTACAATCTAGTGTTTAGTTTGAACATTGGTCACTAGAGACCACGTAGAAGCATGCGTATTTTGTCTTTGTTTTGTAGTGGTTTTGTGAGTGGCATGTTGGTTTTTCGTTAATACTAAACCTTATAAATTATTTAATGTTAACCTTAAATGTTAACCACGAAATTTTAACTAAGAACTCTTGCGGCTCTAGTGAGCAACGTTCAAACTAGACACTGATACTCTACGTGGCCTCAGTGGTGACCTCTAGTGAGAAATACTCGGACTGGACAAGACAAATCTCTATCTCTAGTTTCTCTGTCTGGCCAGCCGAAATCAAAACAAACCAAATAATGTTTTGTCTAGTTATATTTGGTCGTTGATCGTAACTTTGGTGCAAATATTTTAGTTATCACTAGTAAAATAAACACAAAATTAAACTTTGACGGGCGCAATAAAAGGTTTGTTTCGAATTAAATATCAATGAAATAAAGTTTTTAATGCCTTATCTTCCTGGATGACAATCTCAATTTCATCAGAAGCCGATTTTAGTGCACCAGTTTGTAAACAACACAAATATATAAAAGAATATGACTTGCTTAGGGGGTTACCACCGTAATCAAAATAGTGAAAAATAACACTATTACACTAAAATATATCATAAAACATTTCTGAAAACACTAATTAAATGGTTAAATATGTTTCCATTTTTTTTAATGAATGAAAAGATTATACTACCTTTGAATATATAATACATACCTACATATTGTATTATATATTCAAAGATACTACGTTTGAAACGCTGCCAGCCAATGATGTCACTTGCCGGACCGATTTTCCAGTTTCTATGTTATCTGCTGTCAATATATGTGTATAATGGGAGTGTGATGGGAGTAGTTTACAATATTCGATTTTACCTACATACATTAAATATCTTACTATATGATAATAGATGGCAGCATATTCAAATTGTAACATTATATTTATAGTAATTAACATATCAAGGGTGTTATAAGGACAATAACGCCTGAGGTCAACAGTGTACTTTTCGAGGGCCTCTGGCCCGAGATGTGTACGTTGACCGAAGGCATTATTGTTCGTATAACTCCCGTGGTACGTTCAACGTTTAACGTTCGACTATAATTTTTTATATTCTACGGATTACGGATCAGAAAGTTTGAATAAAATTTACGGAGTAGGTAGGCTATGAATGCTTTTGCTTGTTTTTTAGGCTTTATCTAGTGTTGCCGCGAGACAAGATTTGTCGAGATTTTACATGATCTCGATCTCGACATTTTTTTTTTTTTTTTATTATTATTAAAACCAATCTTGATCTTGAGCAACAAAATTAAAATCCATCTCGATCTTGAGGTCGAGATCTCGGCGATCTCGACTTTTCGGCTATTATCGT